>WNWU01013616.1:5374171-5435206 GCA_012654045.1 Ptyas mucosa
TTCTATTCTATTCTATTCTATTCTATTCTATTCTATTCTATTCTATTTGATTCAAAGGTTATCTTTTTCTTTCTTTCCCACCCTGTTTACCAGCCGTATTACATGGATGTAATACGTCCTTGCAAGAACATCCTTACATGGATGTTCTTGCACTTTTCCTGATCACAAGTACACTGAAATAGTCCACTAGAAGAGCACAGTGGGAACTGAACTATCGCTTCACTTCATACTCTCCCTCCTCTTGGATTATTCACAATTTTGCCCACCATTGGAAAACAATGTTGTGTTAGTAGAGAGAGGTGACACGGTTAATCAGTTATGTGAGCCAAGGGCCCCTTTCATTATTACACAAGTTGATTACTAAGAAATTCTGTCTGCTGTAGGACTAATTGTTTCAAACTGTGAACTCTTCACTTATTAAGATTTTAGTTGAGCACAATCAGGGATTTCTAAGAAGAAAATGAGCATTTTTATATGTATCAACCTAGTCTTTTGCACTATCATATGTAGGCTGCAAAGGTTTAGATAACTCCATGTAGGAGCAAAGAATTCAGGGTTTTTTTGTGTCTTTGTAGGTCAGATATCATAGCTCTACTAGGGTAAATAAAATGTGTATGCCAAAGTTAATGAACTGTGGAGTCCTTGGTACTCTCTGAGATTGGTTGTTTGAAAATAATAATAATAATAATAATAATAATAATAATAATACCAACAACAACAACAACAACAACAACCCAAGTAGATAACATTATCAGAGATAGAAAGGAGTGGACCTAGATGTTACTTAGTTGGGAAATGAAACATCAATATGAAAACAACCAAGCTCAGAGAGCACCAGAGACCCCCACAGTTCAACCCAAGTTACAAATATTGTCTTCCACAATGAACTTTATTTTGGTGCTTATGCAAAGGTGTCCATGGTGATGGGAGGCAGTTTCTGAGCATAATGGCAAACCAGAGTACACACCTGATGGAAACCTTGGACAACTTAGGCCATTCTGCTGTATTTTTTTACTATTATTATTTGATTTATATGCCGCCCTTCTCCGGAGACTCAGGGCGGCTTACAATGCGCTAAGCAATAGCCTTCATACTTTTGTATATTTATACAAAGTCAGCTTATTGCCCCCAAAAACTGGGTCCTCAATTTACCTACCTTAGAAAGGATGGAAGGCTGAGTCAACCTTGAGCCTGGTGAGATTCGAACCTGTAATAATTTCAGGCAGCTGGAAGCTTAAGTGCTACTTTTAAGAGCACTTAGTCCACTGCACCACCAGGCTCCTATTGAGCGAAATCCTAGTATTGAAACTAAAATCCCAGAATTCCGAGATAGTACTGCAAATGCTGTCTTCTCAATAGTGTACAGGAAATAAAATGTTGCTTGTGGTAGTGTCTAGAGCAGTGATGGCTAACCTTTTTGCCATCACGTGCCAAAAGTGGGGGAGTGGGGGGTGGGTCGCGCACGAGCATGCCCACACCCGTAATTCTATGTGCCCCACCTCCCATGCATGCACGTGTGACCCCCCCCATGCATCCCCTGCTTTTGGCACGCAATGGCACGGTGGGCCAAGTAGGCCTGTTTTTTGCTCTCCCCAGGCTCCAGAGCCTATCTAGGAACCTAGAGAGACCAAAAAATGGGCCTTCACCACCCCCCAGGCCCTCCAGAGGCAGGAAACAGACTGTTTCCCTACTTCCGGGTGTGTGCTGGAGTTGAGCTCGCATGCCCACCGATATGGCTCCATGTGCCACCTGTGGCACGCGTGCCATAGGTTTGCCATCACGGATCTAGAGTAAAGGTCCTAATTTGCATAGTATGGCAAGAGCATGTTTGGTGTAACATTGGGCTCTGTTTGTATTTGTGGCTTACTGAACAAAGTGTGCTCAAACTGACCAATATAGTCTTGAAAGATATAATCATATAGCTGGTTTACATTGTCTCTTTTATTAGAAACATTATGTGAAAGCTTTAAGGTTAGCAAATGCAGTAAACAAGAACATTTGAAAAACCTTTATTGCTACTAAGCAGAATCTTGAAAGTCTGTGATAGTTACTCTCTCTATCAATTTAATCCAGTGCTACCAGTTTTACTACCGGTTCACTGATTGCGCGCTTCGTGCTTTGCGCGAAACACGCACTGCATGCTGTGCACAGTTTGCAAAAACTTTCCACTTTCTCGTTTCTACTGGGGAGAGCACAGCTGATTCCTGCGGCAATCCACTCTGCCATGCTAATCAGCTGAGAAGATAAAGGTAAAAAAGGAGCCTGGGGAGGTAGGTGGGCCAATTTAAATGTTGGGAGGTTCGCTACCAGGTGATCGTCAGTGATACCGGTTCGCCCAAACCGCTGCAATCCCCTTAGTAACCCACCACTGATTTAATCATATCAGAGATAGAATTTCTGAGTTTCATTCTTATACTTCTTCCCTTCCCTGGACTAGGGATGGTTTTCTACCACAAATTTTATTTCTCTGTGTTCTCAGAGTTTGCTACACATTCCATCACATGTATGGAGGACTGTGACTGGAAATGTAAGAAAGCTAAATGATAAAAACAGGCATTAAAGAAAGAAAAATGGTTATATGTGAAACAAAGAGGGAAAATGTAATAAATCTCAGTGCTGGTGGTCTAATTTTTATAGAGTGGAGTTGATGAATGTACAAAGAAAAGTGAATGTCTGAATTTAATTATGAATGAAATAGCTACGATGAAAGGCAGAAAATATAAAGATCAGAAATTGCTTTGGAAACAAATATGGAACTTTCTGAATTAATGAGATCCATGGGAAAGTTTATTTGGTTAGGGTTGAGAACAATATGAGAGAATACAGAAAGTGGAATTGGACTATTTGGAGATGAATAAATGAGGATGATCATTCTTTGGTGAGTATTTTCCTAGAACAAGTAAAATAGATTGAGGATGTTTGAAGCAGAGTTGGTCAGATTCTCAAAAAGAAAGCTGGAGAGAAATTAAAGAGACATACAAATCAATAGATATAGATGTGGTGGAAATGAGGGTAGTTAATCAGGACAAACAAATATGGATAAAGAAAGTGATTGGTATTGGCACTGTATATATTAGATTTGACCATCTTGCCTTTTCTTATCTCATGCCTTCATTTATGTTTTCAATTTTTTTTAACTCTTGATGATTTGCATAATAGGGATGAAATAAAATTGTGTTTTAGTTATATAGTACAGTATACAGTATGTATAGTTGGGACAGTGGGCCTTAGCCACTGAGCTTGTCGATCGAAAGGTCGGCAGTTCAGCGGTTCGAATCCGCTTAATGGGGTGAGCTCCCATTACTTGTCTCAGCTTCTGCCAACCTAGCAGTTCAAAAGCATGTAAAAATGCAAGTAGAAAAATAGAGAAGCTAACTGTTCTGTGCACCTTTGGCATTTAGTCATGCTGGCCACATGACCACAGAGATGTCTTCGGACAGCGCTGGCTCTTTGGCTTTGAAACGGAGATGAGCACCGCCCTCTAGAGTCGGGAACGACTAGCACATGTGTGCAAACAGAACCTTTACCTTTACTTTTATACAGTATGTATACATGCATACATGCATCAGATGATTAAACCTGAATAGCACCCTCCTATTTATCCTTGCTTGCTTGCTTGCTTGCTTGCTTCCTTCCTTCCTTCCTTGCTTCCTTGCTTCCTTCCTTCCTTTCTGCCAGTTTGCCTGCCTGTCTCAAAATAATTTGCATTTGTTAAACATCCAGTTCTCTTTCATCAGAAGAAAAAAAAAGACACCCTGAATATTAGAGTTTCTAGTTTTTCAAAATGACTATTTAATTCTTCATCTCATTAGATTGTACGATGATTTTTTCACACTAGTCTTGTCGTTCTTTTCTAACAGAAATGATTTCTGCCTTCCTTTTGAATTTTGTAATCAAATTCCAAGAGATACTTTTAAAAAAGAGAAAAAAAATATCCAGCAATTTTTCTAACACAAAAACTTTAAAAGTTTCAAAATATCTCCCTATTTCTAATTAACACCAAACAATAACGATTTACAAACTGTCATGATAGAATTTGAATCTGGATATAGACCTGATTCTCCCAGTTTTCTCCAAAAGTAGTTTTTGTTATTGAAAGGTTTAGCTCTCTGACTTTTTATAAAGTTTTCAAATAAGAATGCCTGTTTTAGTTACCACCATCCACTTGGAAAAAAGGATTCAGTAAAGGAAGCATCACAAGTTTCTACTTACAAAAACACACTCAACTACTTCATTAAAGGGTTAGTATATAGTGAGAACAAACAAAAAGGGGTCACTTGACCCAATAAACAATCTTTATCCTCAGGGAGTTAGCTTCAGTTCCAAGCAGACTCACCCTTATAAAGAGTTAAATGAACTATTGTTCAGGGCACGCACACACAAAGAAGTCAAATGTTTTGTCTATTTATTTCTCCAAGAAAAAGAAATAGAAAGAATCATTGGCTGAAAAAGTAAGCTGCCCAGACGAAGAGATACAGAATGTACTTGCTAAATACCAACTGTCGTAGCCAAACCATGCCCACTGTTGCTTTCCTAACTAATAAAGAAGAAGCTAATGAAGTCATCAGCATACTAAAAAGCAGAGACATCACCCTGCCAACAATAGTGCATATAGTCAAGGCTATGGTTTTCCTAGTTGCAGTGTATGGCTGTGAAAGTTAGACCATAAGAAAGGCTGAGCACCAAAGAATTGAGGCCTTTGAACTATGGTGCTGGAGAAGACTCCTATGAGTCCTTTGGACTGCAAGGCAATCAAACCAGTCAGTCCTAGAGGAGATCAACTCTGACTGCTCTTTAGAAGGCCAGATCCTGAAGATGAAACTCAAATACTTTGGCCATCTAATGAGAAGGAAGGATTCACTGGAGCAGACCCTAATGCTGGGAAACCCTAAAGGGCAAAAGAAGAAGAGGATGACAGAGAATGAGGTGGCTGGATGGAATCACTGAAGCAGTAGGTGTGAGCTTAAACTCCAGAGGATGGTAGAGGACAGAAAGGCCTGGAGGAAAGTTGTCCATGGGGTTGCGATGGGTCGGACACGACTTTGCAACTAACAACCACAATGAAGACATAAACTGTTGCCACTTCTGTCTTTGTGCAGAGGCTTGTGGGATATCAAACACATCTGTATAGAAAATCTGGAGGACTGTGGATTCACCTTTCGACCCAGCCCATATGACTTTGTGCTGTCACACCTTAACAAGTTTGAATGCAGCTGCTAGAAGATTTGATTGGCTTAGTGGGTGGATAGATTAAGAGTATTATTGAGGGCTTTTGTGTGTGAATAGGGCATATGAGTGACTGAAAGAACCATCTTTTTTTAAAAAAAAAAACCAAATCTTTGCTTATCTCCTCTCATATATCAATAAGGAAGACAGGGAAAAAGAATGGAGGGTTTCTGTAAGAACAGAAAGGAAAATGTCAGTGAAAAATTATGAGATCAATACTGAAACATGGGGAAGCAATATTTACACTATTAGTCTGCAGTCGATTTTGGCCTGAGTTTGCGAAAAGTAATTTCTTTTGTCCTATCAGTACTTGGAAACAGATTTTCTATAGTTTCTTGACAAAAGTTGCCACAGAAGATTCATCCATTAGACCAAAGACTACTCAGGATAATTGACACATATGGACTGAACTTTTATTGCCTCCTTTGTTGAAGATATAATGAAGTCCATCCTTCCTCATTCTTCATAAGTTGTGATCAGCTCTGTTACAGGATGTTAAAACAACCAACCTTTGTAAATCTAAATTTGTTTCCTTTTTCACAGCAAGGTCCACTAGTACCTGGAAGGCCCAGGGATGATCAAGAAGCAGATACTGATGGAAAAGAGCCTGACACTACTCATCCTCATTTAAAATATCTTAGGTAGAAGGATGAGGGACGTGGTGGCTCAGTGGCTAAGATGCTGAGCTTGTCGATCAAAAGGTCGGCAGTTCAGCGGTTCGAATCCCTAGTGCCATGTAATGGAGTGAGCTCCCATTACTTGTCCCAGCTTCTGCCAACCTAGCAGTTCAAAAGCACATAAAAAAATGCAAGTAGAAAAGTAGGAATCACAATTGGTGGGAAGGTAACAGTGTTCCGTGTACCTTTGGCATTTAGTCATGCCGGTCACATGACCACGGAGATGTCTTCGGAAAGTGCTGGCTCTTCAGCTTTGAAACGGAGTTGAGCACCACCCCCTAGAGTCAGGAACGACTAGCACATATGTGCGAGGGGAACCTTTACCTTTACCTTTTCCTAGGTAGAAGGACTTATCCAGAACTGGCAAGCAAGGGATAAACCATGCACACAAAAGACATTATTTTTCATTATGCACTTTTAGAATAGTTTTCATCTGAAAATTATGTTTACATTTTAATCATAATCAATGCTTAATCAGGAACAGCTATTCCTGAGGCTATAACTTGTGAGAACTTTGAGTAAATCAGCTCCAAATTTATCAAAGTCTCTCTCTCTCTCTTTCTCTGTTTCTCGCTCTGAAATTTTGGAGCAAATTAGAAACAAATAAAATTTATAGGTACACCTAGACAGCTTAGACATCTCCATTTTCATACTGATGCCTCTTGGACCTTAAATCTGAAATGTCACTGTGAATTAGTTACTATCTCCAAAGAAAATAGAAGATTCTACCTTCAGGTGAACCATTAAATATGTATCTTCTGACTTTAAAGGAGCCATTTCAAAATGAAAAATAGTTGTCTCCAACTTTTTCCATTTCTATATTGTACTAGATGCCAGAAATGACTTTGAAAATGATTGCCTATGGGTAAGAAAGAGTGTATACAAACTGCTTCATTTTACATCTCAATAGGCTAAGTTGCTTACATTAATCAATTTCAGGCAGACTTAGTGTTAGCCGAATAGGAACCTTCTGGTTGACCTTTTTGACTTTGTTTAGAAAATGTGGATGGTGATATTGTTTCTGGAAATACAGACCCTAATCCATGAAAAATGGTAAGAGAGGCATTATGGAGTGATAAAGTGCAATCCCAGAGCAGAACACAAGAAAGGAAATCCCTCACAATGAAGTGTTGGTAGCATTTCTGAGAGACAAAATGATCTGACAATACTTGTCCCATCGTGCTGCAGTTCCATCATACTTTCTCCATCTAAGGAATAACAGCCCCGTGGCAAAAAAAAAAAAAGAGAGAAAGAAATATACAAAGGGCAACTTTTTCTCCTGTCAGAGTAGATGAATGGCATGATACTGACATTTTGTGTGGGTTGTTTGGCAGTTTATTTCACATTTGCACTCTTGTCGCTTGCTGCTACCAGAGATGATGAATAACCTTAAAGTTTTTCTTTTTCTTTTTGCTTTGGTCTCTTCTCCCATTTCGTACCTTTAATATGCAGGTACTGTTCAGAGCCAGTCCTCACAGTCCTTGCTCATTTGCTTTTATTCTGTTCCCCTAGTTATATTTGTTTAGGTCTCCTTTTAGATATTCATCTATATTACAGCAGATTAAAAACTCTATAAAACTCACTTGTACTGCAGTGGAATATTACTTTTTATATCAAATGTCATGTTCCTGATTCCTTAGTTCTGCTTATTGGCTTTCTTTTGACTTTGTTCATTATCCATATGCATTTGTGCCTATGTATATGTGATTGTGTATTCACATACAGCAATATATAAATATATATTTTGAAATTGCAACACAGACACAAACAAATACATACATACATACATACATACATACATACATACATACATACATACAAAGCAGGGGTGGGTTGTACTTACCTTTACTACCGGTTTGCAACAGGACTGTGCATGCGCTCTTCTGCGCATGCGCAGAAGCGTTTTCATGACATCAGGGTCAGTGGGCGGGGCCTCCCGCCAGTTTTACTACCGGTTCTATAGAACCGGTGCGAACCGGGGGCAACCCACCACTGATACAAAGGGTAAATAAAAAGTAGTGTCTTCAGTGTTATACCTCATCAACTGATGGCAGTACTGACATGCCAGAAGTTCTGATGTGTTCTTAGCTATTTATTGTTTCATTTTAGTTGGCAGGAAGTTGCTGTGAGAAAAGGTTGTGTGGCTACTGTTTGCAAAATGGAAGCCTGTATTGAGTGGTTGCCGGTGTACTTTTAAGCAATGTGCTGTGATTGGCTGCCAAAACAGTCTCTCCAACTGAAATTGATCTCATTCCTTTTATTTTTTTATTTTTATTTATATTTATATGCCGCCCTTCTCCGGAGACTCAGGGCGGCTTACAATGCGTTAAGCAATAGCCTTCATACTTTTTGTATATTTATACAAAGTCAGCTTATTGTCCCCACAAACCGGGTCCTCATTTTACCCACCTTAGAAAGGATGGAAGGCTGAGTCAACCTTGAGCCTGGTGAGATTAGAACTCGCAGTAATTGCAGGCAGCTGGATGTTAAATGCTGCTTTTTTTAATAGGAGGCATTAGCCTGCTACGCCACTCAGGCTCCTTTAGAAGGGAGTCCTTATACCAGGGGTCAGCAACCCACAGCTCTGGAGCTGCATGTGGCTCTTTCATCCCTCTGCTGTGGCTCCCTGTTGCTGGTCGGCTCCACAATTGATAGGGCTTTCAATCAGGACAGGTAAAGAAAAAGGATGCCACACTAGGAAGAGACTCTATGGTGGGGGAACCGGACTTCCGATTGGCTCCAGAATTGAATGGGGGGCTTTCAGTTAGGACTTTTGTGGCCTCTTTGAGTGTTTAAGTTTGCCAACCACTGCCCTATACCACTACCCATACAATTATTTCCCATATAATTTGAGAATATATAAATTATTTTACTGCTTAATTGGAAGACAAACATTGGATTGTGAGACAGACTTATTGGCAACTCGAGAGCAGGCCAGGGATGTGTATGCAATTTTATCTAAGAGATCAGATATTTGTCTGTTATGTGTTTTACAATCCATTCTGAGGAGTCTGCAACTTTCTTGGTATCCTGAGATTCAGATCTCAAGCCAAACAACATAAGGAATAATATAAATAAGTAAATAAATAAGTAAAGGAAGTCAAAATCCAACTCAAGGAAATTTTAAACTTTTTGAGAAAGAAGCAAGGAAAAAAATAAACTTTTTCTCCATAGGAAAATAAAACTTTCAAAGCAAATGGAATATGGGATTGTTGGTTTTAGTTTGTAGAAGCTGCATATCATGACCTAAATTGTGTAGCTAACCTTGAGAAACTCAATTTTAATGTCATTAGAAAATGAAGGTAATTTCCATTTAAATTGTTATCAAATCATAGTTCCTGCGCTTAATTATTCTCTCATTTTAATTCTAAAAAACATCCACTCAAAATTAAGCAATTGAATTGGCCAATAATGCTTTTCATTTATCAATCAAATGTTTTAAGTCCCCAAGGAAAAAGCAAGCCACCTCTTCTTTGATAGCTGCTTTGTTATGGAAAACAGAAATTATGTGATATTAATTGTATCCTTCATTTGAATCCCAGCTCAAGTCATGAACATGGAGCTAATTTTAAGATATGCATCCCTGAATAATTTATACCTGGTGCTGTAAGTAGCAATAGATGTGGTAAGATGCTATTATATGTTTTTCTTTCCAAAGGGACCTAAAACCACCCTACTTCTATTACATGAATCAAAGGCCTTCCCAGTAACACAGGTATTGGTTGAAATATCAATTGACTGTGACTAGTAGAGATGATTGTAGAGCTGAGCAACACTCTAGCACTGTGATGGCGAACCTATGGCATGTGTGCTGGAAGTGGCACACAGAGCCATCTCTCCGGGCATGCCAGCCATCACCTGTTGTTCTCCCGGGCTCCGGTGCTCATCAGAAACTGGAAGAGCAGCTCTCTGGCATGCAAATTCATGCCAGGAAGCTTAGCTTCCAGTTTCTGGCACATGCATATGCACCGGCCAGTTGGTCTTCATGCGCACATGCGTGTCAGAAATCAGAAGACCAGGTGATAAGCGGCGCACATGTGCAGTCTGGAAACTGGAAGCTCAACTTCCTGGCACATGCATGTGCACTGGGTAACTGCTCTTCTGGTTTTCAGCACTCCCGCATGCACAGGCGTGCTCCTGTTTCAACACTTGGCGCCAAAAAGGTTCACCAACACTGCTCTAGCAGGCATATGTGAGATGGGTGGTAAATGAATGAATAACAGAAGGAAATATATACCGAGCTCTGGTGGCTCAGCAGACTAATGCAGTGTTATTAACTATTATTAACATTCAGCTGCCTGAAATTACTGCAAGTTCAAATCCCACCAGGCTCAAGGTTGACTCAGCCTTCCATCCTTTCTAAGGTAGGTAAAATGAGGACCCAGATTGTGGGGGCAATAAGCTGACTTTATATATACACTTATAGTTTCCTTTCCTATAGATTTCAAGAGGAACTTCCTTCCTCTTGAAATCACACACCCAACAATGTTTGGAATTTAAACAGAAACAGGGATATATCAGAACAGCCTTGCTGAGAATGTTTCTGCTCATGTACTATGAACATCAAGATAAGTTCTACCAAGAATCCAGCCTCTTTCAGATGTTAGAGTAGTCTGGAATGGAAGGCAGGCTTTTTTGGTGTAACTGTCTGTTAACATAGAGCCTCTGGAAGTATACCCATCCCTAACCCACTTTGCATTTCAGAATACCCCTGACATTGTTTAATTTTAACAAGTCTTTACATGAAGTACAATTGTAGATGGTCATCTTGTAAGAATTTAAGGTTATTTCACACAGGACATTTTGTGGTTTTACCTTAAGACCTGGATCTTATGATCAGTGGTGGGATTCAGCCAGTTCGCACCACTTCGGGAGAACCGGTTGTTAACTTTCTGAGCAGTTTGGCAAACTGGTTGTTGGAAGAAATCATTAGGGCAGAGAACCTATTGTTAAATTACTTGAATCCCATCACTGCTTATGATGCTCCAGCTATCTTTCAAATTAAAAATTAATTTAAGTGTGGGAAATGTGCGCTGTTTTGGAGAGACATTGTAGAACCAATGTTACCCATTTTGAATGTCTACAACACATAAACATACATATACAATTGAGGCATCATATCTGTTAGAAAAGAGTTGTTAGAAAATTAGCACTGAACTAGCAATATTATTTATTTCTGTCAGTTTTTTTTTTATTTAAGAGCTATGCAGAAACGACTTTCAATGAATTCAGTGGAAGTTTGTTGCACCTGACAGAATAAGAGCTGATGTAAGTGTTCTGAATATAAATGTGTTTTTAAACATTGGGGGAGTACATTGGCAATAAAATGAGAAATAGTGGATGGCTCTCCAGCTGAGAGTTTAAGGAATACAAAGAGAATCGGAGCCATTCTTTTCTTAGTTTTATTTTAAAATCCTTCAAGGTAAACTCCTGTTCAAGAAGCTAGAAAAAAGTTAGTTCCTGATGAATGCTTTTATCGCAGGAATATATCTGGAAATGCTACATCATCTGTAGCCAAGTTTTCATGGCAGGCTAAATTGAAAGAAAAACCACCCAGATTTTAAAAAAATCCACAATATAATGCAAGTGAACATTAAAATGCAAAGATTAAAATAAATGCCAAGGAGAAAATTATAATGCCTAGGATTGATTAGTTGGTTGAATGATTTTGGTACAAAAAAAGAGGATTATAGGGAAAAGATAAATTTTCCTCAGTAAAGTAATCCAAGACTAGGCAGTCATCATCAAGAATGTTCTTTCAAGGTACTCAGTTGGGTCCTGTGTCAGGAGAAGAGATGCTAAAAAGTACCTCAGAAGAATGTCTATGGAGATTCTCAGTCATTCAGGTCATAGTTGTCTCAAAGTTTTGAAAAAGTCATAAAAGAATTCATCTATATTAGAATTGAAAAGCCCTCCCTCAACACCTGGGGGGAGGACTATGACGCCATTTATCTCCAGGAGTGATAATCACTTACCTTTGCTACCAGTTCGCAAAAGTGAGTGCGCATGAGCAGAGCATAAAAAATAGGACGTGACAACATCCGGGCAGGTGGGTGGAGCCTCCCGCAGCCGCCGCTACTGTTTTGCCCAAACCAGATAAAACCACCTGAATACCACCACTACTTATCTCCTGTCTATAACAAGTCCTTTCAGCAGTTCCAAGAAGATTCCACAATAATTTGCACTCTGAATCAGGTGGCCCTTAAGGCACAGATAAACCCCCAAGTGGCTTCAACGGGTCTCAGAGAGAGTGCTAATGACCAGATGACTGTAAAGAAATACAATGCTTCCATCCCCTCCCCACAGCTTGTCAGAACCTATCCTTCTATGCTCCCACCATCCAGTCACAACTGATGAAGCTTCTTAGATGAGAAGTTAAACAACCCTCCTCAAGACCAACCAACCAGTCTAGTTGCCTTAAAAAAAAGAAAGAAAGCACCTTTGAGACAACCTCAAAAAAACTTAAGGGATATCAGCATGGTATAGTGCTGTGATGGAGAACCTATGGCACGCATGCCACAGGTGGCACACAGAGCCATGTCTGTGGGCACGCGAACGTTGCCCTAGCTCAGTTGCAATGCTGGTCAGCTGATTTTCAGGCCTTCCGGGCCCACCGGAGGGGCCTCCAGAGGGCCTCCGGGGGGTAGGGAAGGCTGTTTTCACTCTCCCCAGGCTCCAAGAAAGCCTCTGGAGCCTGGGGAGGGCAAAAAACTGCCTACCAGACCTGCCTGTAACCTTTTTGCCGTTGTGTGCCAAAAGCGGGGGGAGTGCGGGGGGGGCGCAGGGGCATTGAATTATGGGTGTAGGCACGTGCACACATGACACCCTCCCGTGCTCCCCCCATTTTTGGCACGCGACGGTATATCACTTTTATAGTGGATAAGATATAGTGGATAAGTTAAGGCTAAGAGAACCAAGTTCAAGTTTATCCTCAACCATTGAAGCTCACTGTCATTCTCTGTCAAACCTACCTCACATGGATATTGTTATTAGTAAAAGGTATGATATAAATCTAACAAGGCAAATACAAATAAGTCCCTCAGTTTCAAACTGAAAATGTTTTAAAAAAACAAAAACAACCCAATACCAACTCATCAAATAAGTATTTGGAAAATAATGAATAAATTAATGAAATTTCCTTTATTTGTATTTTATTTATATCCCACCTTTATTTTATTTTTTTAATAAACAACTCCAGGTGACAAACATATCTAATATTCTTCCTTCCTCCTATTTTTATCACAAGAGAGTGACTGGATACACCGAGACATGCATACATGCATTGGAAGATTATGAAGTTTTTTGTACATGTGAGGCTGAGAGTAATCATGTGACTAGTCCTCTGGTTTTCAAGCAGGACCAAAATATCATCTCTAAGTTCTAGAAAAAAAATTACGTTCACCCTGAAAGAAAATATATTATAATTATGCCTAGTATGAAATTGCTAATATAGTGGTCAGGATGTTATACTAGAAGCAAAAGACACAGGTTTGGATCCATGCTGATCTGGAACAAGCCCTGATTTTTCACTAAGGCTATTCTCAGTGATGGTGGCCTCTTGGCCTGGTGGATAAGATGCTGGGTTTGTTGACAGGAAATTTGGCAGTTCGAGACCCAAGCTTGACAGGGTGAGCTCCCATTTCTGTCCCAGCTGCTGCTCACCTAGCAATTCGAAAGCAGGTAAATGCAAGTAGATAAATAGGTACAACTTAGGTGGGAAGGTAACAGCATTCTGTATGCCTTGGCTGGCATGACCACAGAAGGTTCTTCAGACAACATTGGTTCCTTTGGCAAGGAAACAGAGATGAGTGCCGCCAGGGATGGGCTTCAAAAATTTTAGCAAGGGGTTCTCTGCCCAGTTGCTGTTTGGGCGTGGCCATGGTGGGTGTGGCCTAGTCAGCCTCCTGCACCATAATGGGGGGGGGCGTTTTTGCCCTCCTTGGGCTCCAGAGGTTTTCCTCGAGCCTCCGGGAGGGCAAATACGGCCTCCCCAGGCTCCAGAGGCCTTCCCAAACTTCTGGTGGGCCCGTTTTTTGCCCTCTGTGAGCCTCCGCATGTGCCCTGCACTTACCTGTATCCAAAACAGGCTGCGTCGGGACTCCTGGGAGGGGCGGGGTGGGAGGGGCCAGCCAGGAATGGGATTTGGGGGATTCTCCAAACTGCACAGAATCTTAGCTAGAGGTTCTCCTGAACCCCTGCAAACTCGCAGCAGCCCATCCCTGAGTACTGCCCCCTTAGAGTCAGACATGACTGGACAAGGGAAAGCTTTACTTTTCTTTATTCTCAGTGAAGTAAAACTGAATTCCTTTCTGTGCCCTATTGATCTCCCCCCAAAATGCAAGATGCCGATCTCATAAATCTAACAAAGTTAGGCTTATCCCCCCCCCCACCCCCAGCCTAGTAGATGGAGAAAGAATGATTGCTTCTGATTTCAAGTCTCAGTCTGACCCATTCAATTTTCATGACATTCTGCCAGTGTGATTTTTAGGATCAATGAGAAGTACCAATGCAAGCCACCCATCCACCCTCCCCCAAGACTGCTATCGCAGCTTCATCTTCTCACATTTTTGAGTTAAGAGCCCTTGTTGTTAATCGATTCTGAAGATTATTACAGTACAGTTGCTAACCTCAATAATGCTTTTTAAAAAACAACAATGAAACTGCTGGTTTAAATTCAATTCTCATGGACAGCAAAAATACATTAATTAGGCAATTCGTTTTGTAGCTACTATGTCAGAGCATATGCCAATGATTTAACAGTTACTGCAGAAATAACGGTAGAGATCAAGTAGGCAATTCTGGCATTAGTGGTACTCATGGAGCATGGTGCATCTCAAAGTTACATCTCAAAAAAATCTCCCATTTTTTTTACACAAGGAAAGATGATTCTGAAATGTTAATACAAGCACTGATGTGAAAAACCAATGCAACCCACTAATGAAAGGTTGATTTCTATCAGTATTA
This sequence comes from Ptyas mucosa, assembly GCA_012654045.1. NCBI lineage: Eukaryota > Metazoa > Chordata > Lepidosauria > Squamata > Colubridae > Ptyas > Ptyas mucosa. The sequence continues at coordinate 5,389,039 of WNWU01013616.1, forward strand.
GTGTGCTTTGTTTGATTTAACTTAGTATGTTTTATGAAGCAGCCTTTAAACTATGGGGGATGTTTAGAGTGAGGTATGAACCCTGGGGCTTAATAAGAATGATTCACTAAAACATTAACAAAAATGCTGCTTAGGTCAGTCTGTGAATTGACTGATTTTAGGATGAAGTAAAACTTTCAGGTTATGATTTTTCCACATTGTAAGCCCAATTCTTAGCAATTATATCTCATGGAAAAATCCTGTAGAATATTTTTACTGTATCTGAGCTACATTAATTCAGATATCAACTAGATGATAGCAAATTCTCTCTCTCCCTCTCTCTTTTGTCTTTTTGTCTCTCTGTCTTAAATACTACTTAATAATCAGTTTGATGTCTGCAGCCAAAATATATATTTTTATATATTGTTGCAACGTTTCTGAAAATTAGTTATTTTGAAGACTTGTGTAGATGGGTCTGTGTCTTATACATTTATAATGCATATCACTCACATATATATTTCTATATAAATGCTAATGCTTTAAAAGCCAGGCCTTTGAATTGCACGATCACTTGCATATTCACCAATGAAAATTGTACTAAACTAGGAGACAAAGAGAGTTCAGAGTTCTTCAATATAAGCTCTAATAACATTAGAATGAAACGATAACTGAAAGCAATTATTTCTTCCCCCCATACTTGATGCCAGATCTCAGAAGCATGTCTTCATCCTCATTCTTCCCAAATAGCCCCACAATAATCTGATTCTAGATCACAGAAAATGGGAGTTAAGAAAAGCTATTGAAAGAGAAATCTTTCTTGCAGCTGAGTTCTCACAAAATAAATAGCGCAGCCAACCATAGGTTTAGAAAATGTTACTCATTACTAGCAAATAAGATGTTGAAAACCAGCTGAATAGAAATATTGATTTCAGTATAAAGGACATCTAAAGGAGACTGGAATCGCCTTTTGACTGTCTCTGATTTACTTCATTGCCCCTGAAATGAAATATATATGAAATGGCAGCCTATAGTCTGTGAGCTAACATAGAAGAGTTGGAGTCCTTTCTTAGTAAAATAGGAATTGGTTCATGTAGAAAATAATGAGGATGATGATAATGATGAAGCTGAAAGTTATTCATTAATTTATCTACTTGTTTGTTAATTAGGGAACAATCAATACAGGTAGTCTTTGATATACAACTATTTGTTTAATGACCATTCAAAGTTACAACGGTACTGGCTTGTAGCCATGGTGGTGCAGTAGTTAGAATGCTGTTGTAGGAAGAAATATCCTTGTGGGTTCAGCTCCAAGTGGGGAAAAACACACTAGAAACATGGAGACTGCTTGGAAAGATGGTTTAATGGTGGACAGGATCACATGGTTTGAGTTCCTGAACAGAAAAGGGGGCGAGATACAGCGAGTCTCCAGGTTTTATGCTCTCTCTGGCTTTGAACTTCCTGGGGCCCAAAAAGAATATCCTGATTGGTTGTCAGACTTCCGGGGGTGGGAGTCTTAGCTAGCCTTGCTGGCTGATGTAATCTTCCCAGGTGCCATGTGGTGAGTTTCTGTTTCTAGATGGGTCCATTGTGTTGCAGATGACGGTCTTTTGACAAAGGATTGGGTTTCTGCCTCTGGCCCATTAACAAAGAGTGGGAGGCAGGAAGGTGGGAGCTGCTTTGTCTTTAAAACATGCTTCTCCATTTCTCATCCAGGGAAACATAATATTCTGCCTTTTTAATATTTCCCAAAATATTTCATTCTTCTAGGAAAGGGGTGGGTGCTAACTTCTTACACCGTATTGCAGGCTAACTCTACCCACTGCCGACTCAACGTTGAATCCTTGAATCCTTCCAAAGTCAGTAAAATGAGGGTCCAAATTGTTTGGGACAATATGCTAATTCTGTAAACCACTTAGAGAAGGAAGTAAGAAGCACCATGAAACTGTATATAAGTTTAATATACAGCTGTAGATCAGCAGCTACTTCTGCTGATCACCGGCTGCCAGCAGTTTGGCAGATCAAATCTCACCAGGCTCAAGGTTGACTCAGCCTTCCATCCTTCTGAGGTTGGTAAAATGATGATCCAGATTGTTGGGGGCGATATGCTGACTCTGCAAACCGCTTACAGATGGCTGTAAAGCACTATGAAGCAGTGTATAAGTCTAAGTGCTATTGCTATTGCTATTGAGTGCTATTTCTATTATAATCATCATTGCATTCTTGTCATCATGTGATCAGAATTGAGGTTCTTGGCAACCAGCATAGGTTTATGACAGTTGCAATGTCCCAGGGTTATATGATCACCATTTATGACCTTCCCAGGGGGCTTCTATCAAGCAAAGTCAATGACAGCTATGTGATTCATTTAATGACTGTGGTATTTCACTTAACGACTTAACAACTGCAACAAAACAAATTGTAACATAGGACATGACTCGCTTAAGGACTTAATTTTCAATAATAATTGTGATTGTAAGACAAGAACTACTTCTTAGGACAATAGTGGGTAGCAAATTAAACACTGGTTAGGATTAGAATATGGGCTGGCAGCACACCTTATTCTAAGTAAGATTAAAATGATATTCCAAATCAAGGAAGAGAGTTTACTGCTATGATAAAGGAAGAAGCAGAAGAAAGTTCATTTTAAAAAAAATAATTGTAGGAACAAACCTGAATGCTCCTTCCCATTTTTCCTTCCTTCCTTCCTTCCTTCCTTCCTTCCTTCCTTCCTTCCTTCCTCCCTTCCTCCCTCCCTCCCTCCCTCCCTCCCTCCCTCCCTCCTTCCTTCCTTCTTTAATAGTGACTGAAGAAAAGGGAAATCTTTCCTAGCAATCCAATGTACATATAGAAAAATAGAACCTGTGCACACATGAAAAGGAGCAGATGTAGAGCTCCTTGGCATTTATTAATGCTAAATCCTGGTTCTATATCTATAGTCAAGTTTGAGAGGTAAAATAAAAGAACTAACCAAACTGTCTTTTATATTTCACTTTGGTATTAGAAAGTACTATTACGGACATTATCTGAGAAAAAAAAATAAAGGAAATTATGATATTGATTAGAAGACCACTCGAGTATTAGAGCAAAGAACAGAATTGCACATATATGGATTTTACACCAGAAGAACATTAGCACAGCCTTTATTTTAATCTAGGCCAGGGGTCGGCAACCTTAAACACTCAAAGAGCCACAAAGGTCCTAACCGGAAGCCCACTTCCCCCATCATAGTCTCCTCCTAGGACGATGTCCTTTTTCCTCTGCTGACTGGAAATCCAGTTCCCCCCACCATAAAGTCTCCTTCTAGCATGGCATCCTTTTTCCTCTACCTGTCCTAACCGAAAGCCCTATCAATTGTGGAGCCAATCAGCAACAGGGAGCCGCAGCAGAGGGATGGAGGAGCCACATATGGCTCCAGAGCCGCGGGTTGCTGATCCCTGATCTATGCTTTGAGAGTTTAATCAAGAAGTTGGTGTAGCATCATTTCTCACAAATGCCCTGAAATGACTAAAACTCTTCCGTGATAACATCTGCAGCAAGGAGGCCTCTACTAGTGCTCTCCAAACATGGAAACACCTGATTCCTAAAACGAAATGAGTGAACATTCCAAATTTTCCTACATTTAACTGCCCCATTGATTGATTATCAATAATTAACTAGGATTAATAATTAATTAGGATTAATGATGCATACGGTTTAATTAAATGTTAATATTAGTGATTGATTGATTGATTGATGAATGGCTCAATGACAGAGCTAATTGAAATGCACTTTTTTTTTAGGTGTTACACCATTCTGTTTTTTTAATTTTGTTTTTATGTTTTTAATTTAAATTGGTTGGTTTTATTTTCTGTTTTCTGACTGTTTTATTACATACATCATCCAGAGTCACTAGGTAAGATGGGTGGTTGTTTAAACAAACAAACAAACAAACAAACAAAACATATAATGTCATGTTGATGTGATCATGGCTTGTAGCAGATACCTGGGTTAATCATATAATCTCAAAATAACCTAAAATCTTAAGCAGTCCTTGGTCAGAGTTTTTCAGACTCTGAAATGAAGCATTGTTGCTGTGCAATTAATATCTATGACTTTTATCAGCACTAACATATGCATTCAATCGAATAATGAACAGGTTACTATAACTTGACTTTGGTCTGAATACATATTTGGGGAATAAAGAAGCAATATCCATTAGAACAGGAGTCTTCAACTTTGGTAACTTTAAGACTTGGGGACCTCAACTCCCAGAATTCCTCAGCCAGCAAAGCCAGCAAAGCTGGCTGAGGAATTCTGAGAGTTGAAGTCCCCAAGTCTTAAAGTTGCCAAGGTTGAAGACCCCTGCATTAGAACACAATTCTTTCTCCTGTATTTTTGTCATTCATTTATCCAGTGGTAGGATTCAACTGGGGTAACAACCAGTTCGCTTCGCACGTGCCCAAATGGGCGATCCAAATAGGCGATCCATGCATGCACAGTACATTTGAAAACAGTACCTTCTACTGCAGCTCCAATAAATCAAACAGCTAAGGCGCAGCAATCTGCACTGCCGCGCCTATCAGCTGATCTTCAAGCAAAGGAAATAAAAGTAGGTATAACGAAGGGGAGGGTGGGCAGGCCCAACTGATCATTGGAGCAAACCAGTTCACTCTCAGCTGATCATCGGAGCTGCCGGTATTCCCGAACCGGTCTGAACCAGCAGAATCCCACCCCTGCATTTATCCAGATTGAAAAGGTAAGAGTGTCTCCAATGAAGAAACATGACTAATAGATAATGAAATCTGACATTTCTTAGTGAACCAGAGGCAGAAATCAATGGGTCAATAATTCTTGAAAAATTATAGATAGGATGCCAAAAAGCTATAAGGAGTATTACTATTGTTTGGTGTGTGATATAAAGATGTCAGTGGTGCAAAGAACAGGGTATGCAAGTGCGATGGGGTAAAAGGCTTAAAAATACTTATTTTTAAAAAGTTGGATTTTTGTATGGTTCCTTTTCTGCATAATAATCCTGTTTGATAACTGGGTCACATACACAAAAGGTTTTATTTTGAAATACTAAACATTCATTATAAGACAGCAAAAGTCAAATATCTGGATTTCCTTTAATTCTTTCCAACAAAACTATGAAAAGAAATAATGTTTGATGGCAGAGCAGTCCTATTTCTCAAGCTCAGTGCTAAGAGGTTTATTAGAAAAAAAACCTTTTTATGCCATTAAAATGTTTTTCCACTTTGTAATCCAAGAAATGATTTAATCTCTAAACCACTGAGCTTTGCTGGATCCTTTGATAATTCATTAGAAAATACTCGACTACTGTCAGTGAAAATGTCTTCGTTATTATATTAAGAAAAGGGAATATCATAATGTGAATGGAGGGGAAAGGGAATGCAATTCATATTACAGAGGTTACAACAAAAATAATAGTTTTCTGTGCCTTAAGGCTATATTTATATTCTTGATTATTACAGAGCAGTTGGGTTAGTTTTTAAGTAGACATGCTGTATGCCTATGGAGATTCTCAATCATCCAGATTATGGTTGTCCCAGGGGTGAAATCCAGCAGGTTCTGACAGGTTCTGGAGGACCGGTATCGGAAATTTTGAGTAGTTCGGCGAACCAGCAAATACCACCTCTGGCTAGCCCCAGAGTGGGGTGGGAACGGAGATTTTGCAATATCCTTCCCCCTGGAGTGGGGAGGAAATGGTGATTTTGCAGGATCCTTCCCTTGGAGTGGTGTGGTAATTGAGATTTCGCAATATCCTTCCCTTGCCACGCCCACCAAGCCACACTTTGCCCACCCATCCACGCCCACAGAATCGGTAGTAAAAAAACCTGGATTTCACCACTGGGTTGTCCCAAAGGTGATTTTTCCAAAAGGCAACCGAACTTTCTTGGTTTTTTCTTCGAAAACATTTCACTTCTCATCCAGGAAGCTTCTTCAGTTCTGAAGAAGTGAACTGAAGAAGTTTCTTGGACTAGAAACAAAATATTTTCAAAGAAAACACCAAGAAAGTCCTGTTGCCTATTGGAAATACCACTCTTGGAATAAACATGCTGTAGGACCAATATTTATAACTAATGGTTTGCATAGTCTACAACTTTAAGCCACAGTTCTAAATACATTAACCTGGGAATATGTTTCATTGAATTCTGATTTATTTTTGAGTAGATTTACATAGTATTACACATTATCGGGTAGACGTGTACAATACATACTTGGTATTTAAATGCTGTGTTATGTGTTGGCACTGAATGAGACGATAGGATCAAGACAAAGCAATGGGCAGGCCATTTTACAAATTAGATCTGATTTATTATGCACTGAATTTAAATATATAGCTTAGATATATTAATATGTGAAAAAGGTTAAGCCTCCCTCAAGTTCAGCTCAATTCCTCAGTGATTTCATGGATGCATCTGTGTTATTTCCCTGCCAACAATTAAAGAAGGATATCCTATGATATTGTTATCAGGAACAGACATCTGTAGAATAAAGAACATATTACATGCTGGGCAAAATGCTTGGGCAATGTCATCACAAGTCTCAAAAAAAAAAAGGTAGGGTGTACTATGAGTTGGGCTATGCCCCTGGTGATCTTCTTGGCAATAACACAGAACTGGTGTTGTGACCTATCTGCCGCCAGTCCCTCCAGCAGCTGAATCAGAGGAGGAGGAGTAGTGGTGAAATGTAAATTTTGTTACTACTGGTTCTGTGGGTGTGGCTTGGTGGGGGGGGGGTAATATAACTGAGTGGGCGTGGGCAACTTTTTTTTTTCTTTACTTTTAAAACCATTTTTTCTACAACCTCTTCGGCTGAAGAGGTCATAAAAAAATGCTTTTAAAAGCCTCTGACGATCCCAGCTGACTTGCCTGATCGGCTGAGGCTTTCTTTTTTTTTTAAAGCCTCTGACGATTCCAGATGACTTGCCTGATCGACAGAGGCTTTTCTTTTTTTAAAGCCTCTTCAGTGGAAGAGGTTGTAGAAAAAATGCTTTTAAAAGCTTCTGATGATCCCAGCTGAGCCACGCGATCATCAGAGGCTTTTTTTTTTACTTTTAAAAGCATTTTTTCGGCCAAAGAGGTTGTAGAAAAAAATGCTTTTAAAAATAATAAAAAAAGCCTCTGATGATTGCACGGCTCAGCTGGGCAAGGGGGGGCAGGGATTTTTGGTACCGGTTCTCCGAACCACCCGCCTCCATTGCTACCGGTTCGGGAGATCCGGTCCGAACCGGGAGCATTTCACCCCTGAGGAGGAGGCATGGGAGTCAGGGTTAGCATCAGGGGTGAAATCGATCAGGTTCTGGAGAACCGGTAGCAGAAATTTTGAGTAGTTCAGAGAACTGGTAGCAGAAATTTTGAGCACTTCGGAGAACCAGTAGCAAAAATTTGAGTAGTTCAGAGAACTGGCAAATACCACCTCTGGCTGGCCCCAGAGTGGGGTAGGAATGGAGATTTTGCAATATCCTTCCCCCAGGAGTGGGAGGGAATGGAGATTTTGCAGTATCCTTCCCCTGCCACTCCCACCAAGCCACACCACGCCCACCAAGCCATGCCCACAGAAACAGTACTAAAAAAATTTGGATTTCACCACAAGGCAACCTGAGTGCTCCAAGAGGGAAGAGGCATTGGAAGTGGCATAGAGAAAGAAACAGAGGCGGAGCCTGGGCCATCCATCAGCCCTCAGATGGAGAGTCAACAGCCCCCAGGTGTGGAGGTGGCTGATGAGGAAGAGGAGGAACAGCTGGATCCAGTGCCTGACATGCGGATGCGTAGAAGGCAGAGGAGAGGAGAGCAGTGGAAATCCGTGGGCTGATCCTTGGGAAGGAAAAGCTACCGCTGCTAGCAAAGTCCCACCCTAGCTCTGGGGATAAAAGGCAGGAGGAGGAGAAGAAGAGATGTGGCAGGCAACTATTCATTTCCCAGCCGGCCGGACTGCGTTGTGAGAGAAACTTTTTGTCGGGGCTGCTGGTGCTCCTAATAAAGGAATCTTTGAGTTAACTTCAGAGGGTTTGTCATGTTTGGGGACCTGATTCAGAACAAGTGGTTTGTATTCCCATCTGACTTTTTTAAAAAACTTCTCAGTCAAGCCTTCAGATTCCATCTATTGGCTGATGGTAAAATAATAATCAAATTTGACCTTGCTTAGTTCTATGAGATCTGTCAACAATGTTTATTACAGTCAGGGACTAGTGCCATAAACAAAAACATTAAAAACAATTCTGGTAATAATAGTAAATAAAATAAAATAAAATAAAAGGCAGATGGAATAATACATTGTGGTCGGTGGTGGATTATCAGTGGGCAGTTAAAGTTTGCCTAATCGTACATACAATATAGCAAAATTCAAAGAAACGTCTCTGTACTGATTTGATAGCAGAAGTTGCACATAAAAAAGATCAGCATTTCCCAGATATTTTATTAGGTAAGGTCTTATAAATTGAGTCTGTGAGATCTGTCAAGATTGGTTGGATACTGCCAACTACTTGGGTTAATACGATTACAGTTTATGTTTTTAATAATTGTTCCTTCTCAGTATTGTTTACAGAGATTCGGTGTTTTTAATTCAGGAAGTATAATACCTTCCTTTTTGTTTTTTCTAGTGTATCTCTTTTGTTTTTTGTAATATACTGTCAAGCTTTTTAGATTAGCTTGATAATGGTACTTTATTTATTTATCTCTGTTGCATTTCTCTGACATGTCAAGATAGCATCCATATGAAAACCTGTAAGGTAGCCTGAGAAAGATGATAGGTAAAAGTAAAGGTTCCCCTCACTCACTAGTCATTCCCAACTCTAGGGGGTGGTGCTCATCCCCGTTTCAAAGCTGAAGAGCCAGCGCTATCCAAAGATGTCTCCATGGTCATGTGACTAGCATGACTAAATGCCAAAAGTGCATGGTACACTGTTACCTTCCCACCAAAGGTGGCTCCTATTTTTCTACTTGCATTTTTTTATGTGCTTTTGAACTGCTAGTTGACAAAAGCTGGGGCAAGTAACGGGAGCTTACCCCGTAATGCGACACTAGGGATTCGAACCACTGAACTGCCAATCTTTCAATTGACAAGCTCAGCATCTTAGCCACTGAGCCATCGCATCCTTTATGAGAAAGATGATAACTGACCCTAAATCCTTTCTGATCTCTGAATTTAAACAAGGTTTGGAACCTTGTTCTCCCTGATTCAAGTTCAACACCATGACCAATTTACCATACTTCAAGTCTACTCTTCATTCAGGGTGGGTTCTATTTACCTTTACTACTAGTTCGCATTGTGCCCATGCATGCTCTTCTGCGCATGCACAGATCAACTTTGATGACATCCGGGTCAGTGGGCGGAGCCTCCCGCCAGTTTTACTACCGGTTCTTGTGAACCGGTCTGAACCAAGGGCAACTTACCACTGTCTTCACTATGCTCTAAAAAATCTCCATGAAAAGTTCTACAGTGTGTTCAATAGTTGCTATAGTTTTTCTCTCCCTTGAAAACCTGTAGCAGCAACTTCTAACCTGAATATGTTGTGCAGTGTCAATTTTATTACTAGAATCTTGTTGGTTCACCAAAGCAGGCCATGTATCTGGGTTCAGTTTAATTCTCATTATTGTGGAACATGATTACACAAGTTCAGACTGCATGCTCCCCTACATAGATCACTGTATCAACTTTGATTCTCACTACGCTAACCAATTTAGGTTTTGCTTACAAAAAACAAATATATTGCTTGCTATCTACAACTTCTAAAGAATAATTCGACTTCTATCTTGTTACGCTTCTAAAATTAAAGGGTTAAAATAACCTACATTAACGTTTCTTGCATTTAATACATTTCTTTTAACATAGATGTAAGTAATTGCAAGCATTTTTCCATATGTAATGCAATCAATTTTTCTTTAACGTATATTATATGTGCAACAATTTGTCCTACACTACACATTTGTATACACTAATGTGATCTAATATCCATTTTCCTATTACATATATCCATTTTATATCAAATTTAATTTCATGTACACATGAAGCAATGACAACCCAAAATTTATAGAGTTACAAAAATGGGATGACATTCCATTTGCATATTAGTTCAAAAATATGAATTGGATTGGTGATTACTAACATATAAACAGATTAATCTGTTGTCCCTCTTACAATGCTTATGATTTTTAAGCTAGTATTAGATTATCTTTTTTAGGTTATTAAGGTAGAGTCAAACCCACTTCCTATTAGTAAATCATACAGTGCTGAATAATAATATACAGTAAAAATGAGAAAAAGAAAAAGATGGGAAAAGTTCACACAATTGTACATATGGGAAAGAAAAGAAAAAATATAAAAGGAAGCAACTTTTGATCTTATTTACACCACTTACAAATCTATTATTTCTCCCCCTCTTTAAAATTAAAACACTCTTCCATTATTCTTATATTCAACCACTTTTAATCAGCAAATCCATAAATCACCAATTCATTTTTTCCCGTTTTTAGCAAAATGTTCATAAGAAGATTGTAGTCTTTAACAAAACTTTGTTTTATCCCAGATTAATTTTGCTGTTTCTACAAATCCTTTCGTCTTCACAACCCATTCCTTTTATTGTAGGTATTCGATATTTCTCCACCTTTTTCCATATAATAGGCTCACTAGAAACCACTTAATGCTGAAATAGATAAGAATGTGTGTAACAATGACAGTTTCACCAAATATCAAGTTAACAAATGTATCAAAAGATTGCAAAATTTGGATGAACCATATCAGAACAAGAAAAGAATTTTATAATTACATTTGCTATATCAAAATTCTTCACTTGGGTTGCTTCCTAGTGAACTTCTGGTGGTCAAAGAACCCTCAAGAAAATCCTTCATAGATTCCTATTTCCAAAATCACCTGGGTTACAGATCAAGCCATTATAAATATTTTTTTTTTCAGAATAGGCAATCCACAATATAAGGTCAATAAGTTCTCAAATAGCTTCTAGAAAAGGTTACAGTTACAAAAGTCAAGAAATTAAAATATTGCTTAAATAGTGATCATAAGTAAAGGATCATTGATAAAATACAATAGTTTTACCCAGGGGTGAAATGCTACCGGTTTGGACTGGTTTGGCTGAATCGGTAGCAATGGCGGCGGGTGGTTCGGAGAACCGGTAGCGACAGCAGTGCGAGGCTCCACCCACCCATCCGGTTGTCGTTACTTCCTGGTTTTAATCAGGAAGTATCCTGTTTTTTACTCTCTGCGCATGCGCAGAAGCGTTTGCACATGTGCCGAGGGTCGATGCGCGCATGTGACTTCCGAACCAGTAGGGAAGGTAAGTAGATTTCACCCCTGGTCTTGCCCAACCAAATGGCACAAAAGGTTGATTTAAGCTGGATTCTGAGAACTGTGAGTTGCTGGTTCTGTTACCATTAGCCAAGAAAAGATTGCATGCAGATATTCTGTGGTGGGGTTGTCATGCTTCCATCAAAAAGGATGAGTTCAGGACTTTAGTTTATTGTTTTATTTATTTATTTTATTTATTTGTTGAGTATGTATTAGATAATATATATAAGTATAAGCATGAATTGAATACATAAAATGAATACAATTAAAGGGAACATTAGGACAGGGACAATAGGCACGCTGGTGCTCTTATGCACGTCCCTTACAGACCTCTTAGGAATGGAGTGAGGTCAACAGTAGCCAATCTAAGGTTAAAATTTTGGGGGTTTGGGGATTAAACCACAGAGTCAGGTAGTGAATTCCAGGCATTGACCACTCTGTTGCTGAAGTCATATTTTCTGCTTGTTTTACTTCAACTGGATGTGATTACTCCCTCTGCATTTTTTTTTCTTTTAGTCATATTGATCGTAACTATGGGAAGGTGCCCCTTCAAAAAATTTTGAGCTCAGATAAGAGCTGGTATGTCTTTTTAAATAATATTTTTTAAAAACACATATTTAACATGTTTTTGAGTGCTGAATTAGTATTTTAAAAATGAGGTAACCAGTGGTGGGATTCAAGTAATTTAACAACCAGTTCTCTGCCGTAATGATTTCTTCCAACAACCAGTTTGCCAAACTGCTCCAAAAATTAACAACTGGTTCTCCCGAAGTGGTGAGAACTGGCTGAATCCCACCATGAATCTAACACTCTTTGAAAAAACTACTACACCTGTGTTTGGTGTGAGCCCTCATAAAATGTGAACAATGCTCTGGAAATCAATGGTCAGGTAATGTTCTATAGGTAATGTTCTTTGTATAATCCAGGTGCTCAGTCTCTCTTACACTTTATGCCAAAACAGCCATGGAAGATAATTCCCAGTGATCAAAGGCAAAGATGCATACTTGCAGTAGCCTAAGATAGCTAGCAGGAGTTACGCTGATCCTATTCTTGACTACATCAGCAACCATATTACCCATTAAAGCACAAATTTAAAAATTTGTGTTGGAGGAGACTACTAACTAGGCTCCTAGAACTAACTAGAACAGCTAAAGTTGCCTCAGGTGTGGTGTGAGATTTATATATTATATTATATTATATTATATTATATTATATTATATTATATTATATTATATTATATTATATTATATTATATTAATATACTGCTCTACTCCCGGGGGACTCAGGGCGGTGTACAGTCAAATAATAGAATACATATAATACAAATATTTTAAAGATTGATTAAAATACAATTAAATAATTTGGTCTTGAACCTAAAATTAAAACTCTAAATTTATGAGATTAAGATTTAAGAATTTAAGAGCAGTTTTAGAAGAGGTTAGTCCAGGCCAGCCTGCTGGAATAGAAACGTCTTGAGGGCACGGCGGAAAGCGTGAAGATCCGGGATTGTCCGTATCTCTGGGGGGAGCTTGTTCCATATGGTGGGTGCCCCCACAGAGAAGGCTCTCCCCCTGGGGGCCGCTAGTCGACATTGTTTGACCGACGGCACCCTGAGAAGCCACTCTCTATAGGAGCGTACTGGTCGGTGAGAGGCTACTGGTAGCAGGAGGCGGTCTCGTAGATACCCCGGTCCTAAGCCATGGAGTGCTCTAAAGGTGGTGACCAAAACCTTGAAGCGCACCCAGAAGAACACAGGTAGCCAGTGCAGCTCCCGCAGGAGGGGTGTCACATGGGAGCGCCACGTCACTCCCAGAATGAGTCCAAGTCAGGGATATGGGGACATACCACTAAAAAAACATATTTATGGTTTACCAACCATATTTATGCCCCATAAACTGACAATGTGCTGGTATTGAGGATTGAATATAATAAAAAAAGTGCATTTTGCCTAGAAACCAGGTGCCAAAATGAAAGTTTTACTTTAAAATCATCAAAAGAACACACTTAAGAACAGCAGAAAAAATAATAATTTATCACTAATGATAAAGATAATGAAAATGAAAACCTAATGATAATGAAAATATAATGATCATGCCTACAGCATGCTCTGGTCATTTGCAGCAGAAGAAAGAAAATGCTTAAATGACACACTTTGTGGAGAACTGCAGATTGAATAGTCAAAGTGTAGGTTCCTCATTTTTATCATGCTCCAAGATGATTAAACAATTGCTGTGTAAATCTGCAGAGTCAAGCATGCGGCGAAGCTCCCCAAATTCTTAAAAGCGTGGATTGTGTTTCTGAAAGTTGACGGAGGAATTTCCAGCGACTTTGGCACCCCTACAATTTTGACATGTAGTAAAACAAGGGCAAAAGTTGTATGTGAGTACATTTTAGCACCATATCCAATCCAAATGCATTTGGGTTGCTTCAAATAGCGTCCTCGCCTCTACCTGCCATTGGCAACTGATGCTTCTAACTAAAATGCAGCACAGAGTTGTTGCTATACTTTGGAGGTATTTTTTCTGTTAAGAAGGCAATTTAGCATACGTTTTGGGGATTTTCATATTGGCTAACGGGATCTCTGATGCGATTGCAAAGCAGTTATGCCTGAAACTTTCAGTCTGGAACTGGATAATTTTCCAGCAAATACAATGCAAGTTTCAATTATATATACAGTATTATTAAAAAACATAAGCGCCCGACAAAAAACTTAAAACGTCCCCTTCTGGTTTTATTGTTAGTAATAATTCATGTTTGCCCAATTCTACAAAATGTGTTACAAAACAAAACACTTAATTTTGATGTAGAAAATACTGTTCGTAACATGTATACTCATTTCAGCATTTTTGCTAGTAGAACAGAACAGATGAAGGATTTCCAAGTTTTTATTGAAATAGAAACGCTACAAATTACAGATACTGTATATATGGCTTATTTTATTTTTTATTACATTTTACAAGTAACTTTATAAATAATTTAAGGGAGCAAACATATATAATACTTCTTTCTCCATTTATTTTCATCACAATAGTTATGTGAAGTAGCTTCAGGGGTGAGCTTCAGATCCTTTAGCAACGGGTTCACTGCCCTGTTGCTGGGTGGCGTGGCCATGGTGGGTGTGGCCTAGTCAGCTGCCTGCACCACGGCAGGGGGGTGGCGTTTTTGCCCTCCCCAGGCTCCGGAGGCTTTCCTTGAGCCTCCAGGAGGGTGAAAACAGCTTCTCCCAGGCTCTGGAGGCTGGAAACAGGCCTGTTTCCGGACTTCTAGAACTTCCGGTAGGCCTTTTTTTGGCCCTTCCAGACCTTCCACGCGGCCACTGCCCTTACCTAGAATGATGAATGGGCAGCACAGAGACTTCTGGGAGGGGCACGGTGGAGCAAGGCATGGTGGGCGTGGCCAGCCAGGGGTGGCATTTGGGGGTTCGCCAAACCTTGGCGATATTTGGCTAGACGATTGCCTGAACCCTGCTGAATCCCCAGGAACCCACCCCTGGGTAGGTTGAGCTGAAAGAGAGCGACTGGTCTAAAATCACCCACCTAGGGTGGAACTAGAACCCATGGTCTCCTGGTTTCTTCACCAAAGTGGCTTTCATAACAAGAGATTATTGGCCAATTTTAAAATGTGGTGCTTAACAAATCGTTTGCTAAGTCATAATAAACATAAATGCCCCAGGATGTCACAGAAATGTTTTCAGCAATAAGGGGAATACAAACTATTTATAATTTTTTTTTACTGAGTTTCTAATGTTTTCATCCAAATGACAGTAAAAGTTTTAAATCTTGGTTTTACTTTTTAATGGAACCTAGTGTCTATCATTGGCTAAACTATTCCCCTAGTCAGGTACTTACTTTTAAAAATCATTTTTCTCCTCCACAGGTGATTCTCACATTATTTTTTTCAGTATAAATGGATAAGGGGAAAAAAAACCACATTTACTTGTTTTTAAACATCTTCATCTTTCTATTTTCTATTCAGCTTCCACAGCCATTTCTCCTGTCAAAATGGTAATCAATCACATCATAAGTTAATCAATGAATAAATCAATGAATAAATTTGCTTTGCATGAGCACCCTTAATCTTATTTTATATAAACTTTTATTAGTAAACTCCTGGGGCCATTTCCTAGAATATAGCAGTCATTTATTGTAGTGAATGGAATAGATTCACAATCCATATTTAAAGATTGGGGTGCTCTTTCTATTTCTGTGAGTTAAATTCTTTTGAATTCAAAAGAAGCAGGCATCAGAGCTTTGCGTATCATGATAATTTAATTCAGAGGTCTACATTCACCCTTTATGTGGAAAAAAAATAGCACAACAATATCCACATCCATAGCAAACTGTTACCAATGTAAAATAGAAAAAGAAAAACCTACAAAATGTCCTCAGATTAAATTATAATGTGAAGCAGGCCTATCAAACAAATTGCTTTAACTCAATTAATATGTCCTAACTTTGAGTTCTGTCAATGTTTTCCGGGTGAGCATGTTCTCAGATAATAGGATGGCTAGTTTCATTTAGGGCATTTGTAGCACTAAAACTCAAGTAGGAACTTCTGTCTCTTCTGGCGTCTAAACCAGTGGTGAAATTCAATTTTTTTTTACTACCAGTTCTATGGGCGTGGCTTGGTGGCCGTGGTGTGGCTTGGTGGTCATGGCTTGGTGGCTGTGGCAGGGGAAGGATACTGAAAAATCTCCATTCCCACCCCACTCTGGGACCAGCCAGAGGTGGCATTTGCCAGTTCTCTGAACTACTCAAAATTTCTGTTACCGGTTCTCCAGAACCTGTCAGAACCTACTGGATTTCACCCCTGGTTTAAACTCTCATTAGTTCAACAGTTATGGCCAATGCAAAGGGGTTATTGAAATTGTATTTGAAAATAGCTAAGAGGTACTGAAGGGCATTGTCAGGAGTGTATAAAGAGGCCTTCTTTTGAGTCAGACCAGTGATCCATCCAGGTTAATACTGTTAACATTGGATAGCTCAAAGTCTTCACATTTTTCAGGAACACATTTTTTCAGCCACATCTGAAGGTGCTAGGGATTGATGGTGAAACTGTAGAGACATCTTAGATAGAGATTCTTAGGCTACATCCCTTGAGCTACATCTGACTGCTTTTCTAATGGAAACCATTAATTATACTGATTTTTTTTTCAAAGAGAAGAGCTGTTCCATTTATCAGAGGCAAGTTAGATTCAAACCCTGGTCTCAAAATAAATTGTGACTCAAAAATAAATCTTTAATTTCCCCACTGCCTTTTGTTTTGGTAATACAAAGATAATAAGCAACATCAGGTACCAGTACTAATTTAAATCCCATTTTTTTATTTTTTAAAAAAGTAATATCCTCTATTTCCTGAATTCTTCCTTTTTAGATTGTGGTAAAAATTCATTTTGTATCTTGTCAAATTCTAATTATATTAGTGACTTAAAAACAGCTTAAAAATACTTGAGGAAATTTACAAACAAATTTTGCTCTGAAGGGGGGAAAGAGCCAACTTTGATCACAAATATTGATGCCTGGGACTATAAAGAAGGTGCTCAGGAAACATCTGTGCTTAACCTTTGTCCTAATGCAGAGGTCTTCAAACTTGGCAGCTTTAAGACTTGTGGACTTCCAGTCCCAGAATTCTCCAGCTGTACCTAATGCATTGAAGAAGGCAAGATAGTTGAAGCTTTCTTAGGATGGTAGGGTGGACTTAACCTATTAACTTAGTAAAGTCTTTCTTAGCAACTTTCCTTTTATATTATTAGCTGGCATCTCAAAGCACATGTCGCTTTCAGCTGCATTGCTGAATCAGTGTATGCAGCTGAACCCAAAAACTTCCAGCTCTTTTGCACATCCACAAGCATGACAAAACTGACCCTTCTTGTTGTTCACATTTCCAACAAAGATTCAAAATTGCCCAAAATCATCTAGTAGGGGAGATAGTAAGTAAGTAAGTAAGTCAGTGGTGGGTTTCAAAATTTTGTACTAGCTGTTCTGTGGGTGTGGCTTGGTGGGAGTAGCATGGCTTGGTGGACATGGCAGGGGAAGGTTACTGCAAAATCCCCATTTCCTCCCAATCAGCTGGGACTCGGGAGCCAGAGAATAGATGGGGGAGGGGCCAATCAGAGGTGGTATTTACCGGTTCTCTGAACTACTCAAAATTTCCCCTACCGGTTCTTCAGAACTGGTCAGAACCTGCTGAATATCACCTCTGAAGTAAGTAAGTAAGTAAATTTATCTTTATACATTCTAGATAAATCTTCTTGTGTCATATACCAAATGGCACATCATTTTATAACAGTTGACTTTAAAATTTTACTGTAAATTTCAGTCCTTTCAACCATATACTTTCCCAACCGCATCTCTACATTACAACTTAAAAGTTTAGCCCATTTTATCATACATCCCTTCACTTTTTCTGTTTCAAATTTCAGTAAAAGTTTATACATTTTAGCAATGTTCATGTTCATCATTTGTCCACAATTCTATTTCAAAGTTAGTCTTAGAACATGCAATACTATAAATTATTGTGTGTACTTTGAACCTTTTTAATAACTGTAAATAGGAAAACCATGGACAACTATGTTCCTCTATGATCAGTTGTTCTTTTGATTTGATTTTGTATTCTCCTTGACAGAATTCTAGTATCTTACGGTATGCTAACTATTTGAATTTGCCTATTATTTCTTGTCTATAAAATGCTTCTTGTGCTGAATCACAAATTGTTTTCAGGCAATGGATTTGTATCTATTTCATATTCTCAATATGGCAAGTCTAACATAGCGATTTTTAAAATCTGTAAACCTTGACTTTATTGTATCACAAATATTCATGCCACCCAAATCTCAGGTCATGCCCTTCTAACTATAAAAGTCTTCTATTAGCAATATCTACTCTTTCATCCAAACCAAATAGCAACCTGCAACATAACAATTTCAAATCAGCTAAATCCTCTTTCCTTTGTATACCATAAAACTTTTTATTTAACTTGCTGTTTTTTACCTTGCCATCCAAATTTAGTTACATTCTTTTAACATTCTTTAAATGGTACATCAGTGGTCAAAACCAGCATTATCTGAAACAAAAACACTATTCTGGGGGGAAAAAATTATCATAAAAATTCTCCCCAGCAGTGACAGTTGTAATTTTTCCCATCTTAATATATTTTTCATTGTGTGTCTTAGCATAATCATTTTGAAAAAAAGAAATTCATATTGTATTTATTTATTTGTTTTTATCCTGCCTTCATTATTTTAATAAATATCTTAAGGCAGCAAATTTAAACAATGCTCCTTCCACCTCCTATTTCCCCCACCACAGCAACCCTTTGAAGTGGAGGGCCTGGTCCAAGAGAGAGCGAACTGCCCTATGTCAGCCAGCTGTCTTTCATACCTAAGGAGAGACTAGAACTCAAAATCTCCTGGTTTCTAGCCTGATGCCATTAATGCTAGACCAAACTGGTTCTCTTTGTTGTATGTTGTAATGTTATAGTGATATTCAGATAGTTTACTTTTTTCTGAATCTTAAAACCTATTTCCTTTATCATTTCTGTTTGATCCTCTGTTTCCATGTTAGCATCTTCATCTTCTGATTACTAATCTTAAAACCTGCTGATGTACTAAATTCAGTAGTGGGATTCAACCGGTTCGGGCCGGTTCGAGCGAACTGGTAGTTAAATTGCTGGCTAGCCCCGCCCCCACCTGCCCTACCCCTATCAGGAGTCCCCACACACCCCATTTTGGCTCCTAGGTAAGTATAGGGGAGGTCTACTAGGCCCAAAATGGAGTGTGGGGGTATGGGTGCCCCCCACAACCCATTTTTGTTCCCAGGTGGCTGCAGGGAGCCTCCTATGCCAAAAATAGGGTGTGAGGGGTATGGCACATCATCCCCCGCAACCCGTTTTTGCTCCCAGCGAGGTGCAGGAGGCCGAGTGCTGCTTGTCACACCCCCTGGCCACACCCACCATGTCCATACCCATCCAGCCAGTCATTAGGGCACAGAACCGGTTGTTAAATTATTTAAATCCCACCACTGATCCATCCTCTGTGAACGTGGTTCACAAATGGTCTAAACAGGGTGAGAGAGTAAGTGGCAAGGGTGGGGGGAAGAGAGTAAAGAAATTATTGGGAATAAGAGCCAAAAAAGAATACACAGAATAACACAGAACACACAGAATAAGATAGTTGGTGTTTCCATGTTGGGAACTTAATTTTGTAGGAAAGGTAAAAACAAAGTTTTAAGATGGCTAACTTCTTTTTCAATGTGGTAGATAAAATAATATTACCAAATGTCTAGAATAGAATTAGCAATTATGATTCTGTGTGATTCCCAATAAGGAAAAAATAATTTTAAAAAGTGGGATAAAAATATTTAAATATTGAGTTGAATTGTGGCAGTTAAAATGATGGCTCTTTCAAGATTTAAATGTTTTATTTTCAGATCTTCCAGTAGAAGTTCTTTGAAATTCTTTGATGATTTGAATACATTGATCCTGAAATTTATTTGGCAAGGGAAAAAAGCTAGAATTAAACTGAAAATGTTTCAAGAATCTAAAGAAAATGGAGGATTTGGACTACCAGATTGGCTTTTATATTACCAAGCATGTGTTATAACATGGCTAAAAGAATGGATAATCCCCAGACACAAGAGAAGGACATGATCTACAACTGGAATGGCATGCTTTCTTATGGCATGAGAAGAATAAAATTCACAGATACTTTCAAAATTATTACATAAGATACTCACTATTATCTGTATGGGAAAAAAGTAAAGATCTATTTGAGAATGCCAGAATTGCTCTCAACGATGGAAGCATTTACATATCCAAATCTGGTGAAGTTTGAAAAAATTGTGACATATAAAGACATTTTTGACACTGAAGCGAAATTAAAATCTAATCAAGAACTTGAAGTAAATTATCATGGTGGCCTCAATTGCAAATACAGTCTAGATATGATAAAGACATGAAAATGTACGGCTTTTATAAAGGACACAGCCTTCAATCAGATATTGTTGAATTCTGATAAAAAACTAATTAAGAAAATATCTAATTTTTTCACTAAATCGGAAAATGGAGGATGAACAAGGAAAAGACACAGTGATACAGTGGGCAAAAAACTTTAGACATAATATAGAATTAAAGAAATGGCAAAAGTTATGGGAAAGAAACTATCAATTAACAATGGCAACTTCTTATAAGGAAAACTTATATAAAATGTTTTATAGATGGTACCTACCACCTGCTAAATTAGTTAAAATGTTTTAAAATATGTGTAGCAAATATTGGAAATGTAACCAAAAGACAGGCACGTATTACCACATGTGGTGGATCTGTGTTAAAGAAAATTAAAAAAGAGGGCAAAAATATATAAGTGGCTAGAAAAGATTATAGGAAAACATGTAGATTTTAAACCTGAACTTTTTCTATTAGGTATAACACCAAAAACATTTCATAAGTAAAATATATATTTGATATTGTATATATTACCAGCAGCGCGGATTATATTTGCACAATATTGGAAAAATGAAGAAATATGAGACAAGTTAATTAGGAAGATACTGGATTGTGCAGAAAGGGGCAGACTTGCACTGAAGATTAAACAGAAAGAAGATACAGAATACTGTATATGTGACTATGTAGGGGTTAAATCTTGATACACCCAATGTCCCTCCCACTGACCCCTCCTTACCTTTGCTCTGCCTCCTGTGTATATATATTAATGCTTTGACCAGATAGCTAGCTTTCTTGTTCTGATGATCTCCTGTAATAGAAAACATGTAAATAAATACTATTGAATCTCTATGACTTGCATACTGATTATTGGGCCTACTTAAAAGGAAAAATAAGCAACAGATTGGTAGCAGAGGATGGTTGGAAGGCCCAACTAACCTAAAGATGCAAGAAACACCAAAACTGACTGAAGTAAAAAGAAGACCTATCACCAGATCGCTTAAAAAAAGAATGGCGGTTCAACTAACTCCTACAGAAACCACACCGAAAGAAAAGGCAGAGAAAGATGAGCAGTCTCTCAATACAGATATCCTGCCAGACATCAAGAAACAACAAACCAAAAATGAATATGCTTCCTCGGTCTTCAAAAAGGGAGATGACATGAAAAAGAAAATAATTGAACTGATAGAAACAACTCTGAACGATCCAACCCTGTTTGCGAAATTCCACAATCTCATAGAAGACCACGGAGCAGCGACAGATGAGGAGGAAGCCGAATATAGCCAAGATGAAGAAAGTACGTTAGGAAAATCAAATACTGACTATATACCTACCGATGAAGCCGGCGATGATTTTGCGCCTTTTTCATGGTGGCCATTTTGCTTGTCCAACTCATTAAAGATGGATGACCAACAACCGATGGGATTCCAAGATTCGAATCCCAAGGCGGGAAGCGGGGCCTACAAAAAAAACACCTACCCAACACCAGAAACAAATGAAAAACAACTATGGGATGACCTACCTAGCCAGCCTTCCATGCTAGAAATAGACAATGCCATGCGGGTGCTAACAGCAGCATTTGGAACAAAACTCAAACTACTGGGGCCACAGCCGGACAATCTGGAGAGACTCAAGAGACTCACTAAACCTACCTATGACAAACACCATGCAGAGCTAAACTACCTAGGAGAAGAGGCCATCACCCACAAAAAGACATACAGGTCACCACCCACTGAAGGCAACTACCTGACGCTCACACGATTCACTCAAGACCTTAGAATTAAAAGGTCATACTCACCGATCAGAAGGCAGCACACTGAACGGTCCGTGTATCCCGATGGCGATGATCCAGACCGGGTCCAGTCCTCCAGCCGCACAGAAGAACAGTGCCGCCGAACCCTCCGTGAGGACTTCACAGACCATCAAGGCTACAGGCATGCCCCAGCGACCTGAATGACCTCCCAGGTGACCACCGATTACCTGAGGTCTTCCAGGGTCGAGACAAAGGACCATCCAGCTGACTGGGGCCTTCTTCCAAGAGCCGAGAGCACTGGATGATTCCTCGGCAGCTGCTGGAGAAAAATAAACTCTGAGCATGCGCAGAACGTATCTACAAAGAAAAAGGAAGAGAACATAGAAACAAGTCAGTACAGATATACATCAAGCATTCCAATGCCATATTGCGAGTTCACTAAAGACCTAAACCATGGACAGCAACAGACAGGGAGTAATTTTTCACACAACCCAGGGGCTCTTCCAGCAGATTTCATAAAATTAAAATTAGATGGAACAAATTTATTGGAATGGAGTCAGCAGCTCCAAGTTATATATTTAAGAGAAAACATGTTATTTTTTATTAATGACCCTCCTAGCAAACCCTGGACTTTTGAACTGGACTGTCTGCGTCATAAGGCTTATTATATTCTGATTGCCACCATATCACCTAGCATTTATCCTAGCATTGACCACAATTTAACTGTTTCTGAAATATTTCAAAAATTGTTTAACCTGTTTTACACAAAGAATGTAGCTACAACAACCAGGATTTCTAGGGAGTTTCACTCTGCTAGACTAAAAAGTGGAACCCCCATGAGTGAACATATTTTAAATTTAAACGCTACCAGGGCTGAACTTATTCAAAGAGTGGAAATTATTTCTGAAGGAAGCATGAAGAGTATAATAATCAATTCACTGGATTCTAGTTGGGACAATTACATAACTCTGTTAGACAGCCTCAGTTTAGAGCACCTCACACTAGAAACCCTCACAAACAAACTCATAGCAGAGGATAACCTAAGGAGGGAGTGTTCCATATGTCACAGGGAAAATAGAAACAAAAAGAAAGTAGAATTCCAAAGCAGAGATCGATATGCATGAATGTCACACATGTGGTTCCAGAAACCATTATAGGAGAGACTGTCCTAAAAATACAGGAAATAGGGACCAGTCATATCACAGGGAGAGGTCAGACAAAAAAACTAATTTCTTAGACAGACATTCACCGGATTATAGATACAAACATAGGGAATCTCCCAATCCAAAGGATAGAAAAGAGTACAGGGACAATTCTAGGGAGAGTAAATATGGATCACTATATGGACTAGGAGACAACAAACTCACACAAACAGAATCAAGTAATATATGGCTCATTGATTCTGGAGCCACTAACCATACCATACCACTCCTCAGTAATTTCACAGAAAAGAATTACCATGTCAAGGTGGCAAATCAGGATAAAGTTTTAGTGAGAGGAATAGGTAATATACACATTAATGGTATAGGAGAAATAGAGGGGGTATTATTTATCCCTGAAATCCCACATAACATATTGGCTACACTCAAATTAAGTGAAGAAAAGGGAATAGAAATCACATTCAAGAATGAAAGAGTATATATGTCAAAAAACAAAAGGAACATAGGCAAAATTATTACTAAAGGGGGATTAACATACCTCCAATCAGAAGGTGATGAATTAGCGTATGCATCCACATAATTAGAAAACAAAAAATGTAAGACTGATTTCACAAGAAGACTGAGAATGACATGAGAGATGAACGCACTAGTGACAACGCTCCCAATGAGAAAATATCCAATGGTAAACCAATGCATGATTAATGCACCCATTTACTCCATAGGAAACTGGGACATGCCAGTTTCCCTGTTATTCAAAAAATGTTAGAATGTTCTGATGATATAAAAGTAAAAAATTGCAAAAATTACTTAGAATGTTCTGTGTGCAAATCTTCAAAACTCAAAAGCAAACCTAAGCCAAGAAAAGCCACACGCACCACACATTCAATCTTCCAACTGGTACACATGGACTTGGTTGGCCCCATGAAGCCATCAGTTAAGTACAGAAAAAGATACTTCTTGACCATAGTAGATGACTTCAGCAGATATGGCTTCGTATATACACTCAATCATAATAATGAAGTATTTAAAAAAATTTAAGGAATTCCACAAAAGAGTAGAAACACAACATAGTGTAAAAATCAAACAAATAATGACATAGGGGGTCAGAATTTTTATCAAAAGAATTCTCCAATTGGCTAAGGATGCAGGGGATACTACATTTTAAATCTTCATCTTTTTCCGCATTCCAAAATGGGGTTGTAGAATGAAAAATGGCTTATTACAAACCATGATTAGATGTGTATTAGATGATGCAGGATTAGGACAAATTTTTTGGGCTGAAGCACTTACATACTCAAATTATACTATAAACAGATTGGGGTCTAGCGTGATTGGCAAAACACCTTACAAGATTATGTACAGCAGGAAACCAAAAATTGATCATCTACATATATTTGGTGTCACTGCAGATGTTTATGTACCAAAACAATTAAGACGCAAAGGTGAAAAAGTGTCCAAAAGGTTAAAATTCATGGGATATGAATCCGGGACAAAAGGATACCGATTCATAGACAAAAATAATCAATTCATCATATCTAGAACGCCAATATTCCACGAGCATGCAAATTGGTCTAAAATATACCTTAATGAATTATGCCCCATAACAGAAAACACAATAGATGTACATAGAGAACACAAACCATATATGATTGAGTCTAAAACACAGAAAATTAACAAACCCAGGCACCAAGAGATAACTACTAGAGAATGGAAAAAGAATCACCCCATCATACAAGTGGATACACTAACAGAGAAAGAAGCAAAATACATGCATGATGGGGAATCACCTCCCAATAGACCCATCAGATCTAATAGAAATACAGTACCAAAAATATTAGAAGACTATGTACAATCGATCAATGCAAATAAAAAAACACCCAACACATATGAAGAAATACTAAAATTACCACAGGAGGAGAGGGAACAAGCAATGAAAAAGGAGATAGATAGCCTAAAGAAATTAAATGTATACACACCCACTAAACCGCCGGTAGGTAAGACACTCATTGGAACTAAATGGTTATTCAAAATTAAGGAACTAGAAGATAACAAATTCTTACACAAAGCTAGATTAGTAGCCCAAGGGTTCGCACAAAGGTTCCCTGATGATTATGTAGATACGTATTCTCCCACAGTTAGACCAGAGAGTGTCAAGAGCGCACTGGTATTAGCATCCATTCTGAACTTAGATGTGTACCAGTTTAATGTGCAAACCGCATATTTGCATGCTAACTTTGACAAGGAAATCTATGTGAGGGCACCCCCTGGAAAAAACACACAAAGAGGAGAAACATGGTTATTAAATAAGAGTTTATATGGATTGAAACAATCCGGAAAAAGATGGTATGAATGTTTAGCAAGAACACTTAAAGAAATAGGTTTTTGGGCTACATCCGCAGACTTACGTTTTTTCACCAGAAAGACGGACAACTGTATAGAGTACGTACTCATTTATGTTGATGACATTTTATATTTTGGGCAACACAAGCATAGGTGTGATAAATTTGTTAAGAAGTTAAGCAAACATTTCACTTTAAAGACTTTGGGGAAAGTGAATAAATATCTAGGTGTTCAAATTGATAAGACCAAAGGAGGATTTAAATTATCTCAAAAGGAAAAGATATTAGAACTTCTGCAAAAATGTAACATGATGAACTCAAAAACATGTGAGACTCCCATGCAAACTGATTTTACAAAAAATATGAATAACGAAGATGAGCCGTTTAAAGACAATACATTGTACAGATCTGTCATTGGCTCATTATTATACATTTCCAACTGGACCAGACCAGACATTACTCTCACCATCAATCTTTTGTCTAGACACGTAAGCAACCCAACCCATATCACTGGGAAGGGATAAAAAGGATCCTCAGATATCTAAAGTTCAGTACTGATGTTTGCTTGTACTTGGAACCAGTTCACTCAGAAAAACCTATTTTAACATGCTATGCTGATGCGGATTGGGCTGGGGACACCAAAAGTAGAAAAAGCACTTCTGGCTATGTCTTCCTCATAAACAATTGTCCTGTACACTGGTACACTGGTAAACAAAATTTGATCGCAACCTCCACAGCTGAAGCTGAATATATTTGTGTCAAAAGCAGCCAACAGTTTAACGTGGTTTGATGATCTATTATCTAACATTTGGATTGAACCCATTTACCTTATAATCATCCACAAAGACAATAAAGCTGCTATAGACATCTCAACATCTGAGGCAATAGGTCAAAGATCGCACCATATAGATATTAAATATAAACATGTAAGGCAGTTATCCAATATAGGGTTTATTAAAGCTATACATTGTGAAACTAATGAACAAGTTGCGGACATTTTAATAAAACCTTTACCAACTAAACAACATGCTTATTTGTCTTCGAAATTAAATGTGTATATACAAAGTCCAAAGGATCAATAACAGTTAGGTATTTTAGAGGGGGATTTGTTACAAGTGAAAATACCTAACTATCCGTATGTACATATATGTGACTATGTAGGGGTTAAATCTTGATACACCCAATCTCCCTCCCACTGACTCTTCCTTACCTTTGCAAAGTGTGCAAATGAGGGTCCCAGTGCCCGGAAATAAAAATGTGACGGGGAGGGGGTGAGTTAAGGATGATGAGGAGATATGAGAGAGAAAGGGAGAGGAGGAAAACTACTACCAATTCTCAGAAAGTTTACCAAAAGCTCAAATGGACCCTTAACAATTTTCCTTTGGACTGAAAGGTGAGCTGTTGCAGCAATATAGCAGGTTAAAACAGGCTGGGACAAAGAAGATGTTCTGGAGCAACTTGGTTGAGCTTGACTTTTCTGATTCTCTCCTCTTTTGTTTCCTGGCAGGCTCTGTTGCAGGAACACAGCTTTGTAACTGGATGAGCTGCATTGCTGGAAATGTATGATCTCAGGTCAGTCTTTTATTTCTTTTATAGTGGGTGAGAAAAGTCTGTTTGGGGTACTCAGTCATTAAGAAGGGGAAGGGCATTCAGTTGAGCCAGCTTATCCTATTCTTATGGGAAAAATGAAACTGAGGTTTGCTCATTAATATGGCCACTAATGTCTCTTCCTTCTTTTAATTCCATAGCAAGATCACACCAGAAATGGATGAACCAATAGAATCCATGGTGATGGACATTTCCAGTTTTTATTGGATGGCTACCCTGGATACAGAGGATGATGATCTTTCTGAGGTACCACTTTAACCAACATTTCTGGGACTTCCTTCCTAGTGTTGCATGGATGGGAAAATGTTCTCCAAAAGAAAGAGCACCATCTCTTATGTTTCCTTTCAGGTGGAGAAGAAGTTGTTGGAGGAGGCCTTTGGCCTAACGATGAGGAACCTACTCCGACAATCTTCCACGACAGAACAGTTTGTTTTCATTCTGAAGGTAAGGGTCCAGAAGTCCCATGGCAGCTGGAAGGAACGCTATCATAAATTGCACAAGTGTGTTTTGGCAGCAAGATTCTTGATTCTCAGAAATGAGAAAACATGTCTTTTCTTTGTCAATTCCACAGAACTTGGACCCACGTGGGAAACTATTTTTGCCAGCGATAAACCAGCTCCTTTCCTGTGGAAACCATCATCCCAGGATAGATGTAGGTAGCAAAACTAAATTAACATAAATTGTAGCCTTTGAGTCCCGCGCAGCTCTTGGGAACCCACCCTTAAATAACCTCCCTCTTGGTGCCAGAGAGAGTGCAGGGGGGTCTTTTTCCTCTCATTCCACCTGAGGAAGTTCTGGGAAGGATATCTTGCTAGTAATATGTGAGTGATGGGCCAAGGGAAGAAAAATTACTCTCCAAGAACCTTGGCAACACGGTGAAGCATTTCTTTTCCTTACAGCTCAATAAAGTACAGCAGGCTTTCCCTGATGTTCCCCGGGAAATCTGGCAGGCTGGAACCACCTACGAAAACATCAATGAAGGTAACTTTGTTGAGAACACTAAGGGGCGGGGGGAGGGTTACTTATGACCTGTCCTCTTAGTTACGACAGTCACATCAACCGGACACTAATGTCATCATCACATTTTGGGTAGTTATCAAGAAGTTCAAATTTACAATCCTTTGCAGCACCCAATGGTTACGTGATTGCAGTTTGAGATATTTTCATTGTTTTAAGGCCAAAAAAAAAGGGGGGGGGGAACCAGCCACTGGGTAATCTACTTTTGGATTTACAAACATGTGATTCACTTAACACTTGTTGTAAAAACGATTGTAAAATAGAATCTGGTCATGTGGCAACTTGATTTAAAATTGTAATGACTGGTCATGCAGAGTTTGAGCTCCTTTGTTGTCATTAATTGAGGACAACTCTCATAGATCGAAAACCCATATGTGTTTTCCAGCTGGGTAGCAAACAGATCAAATTTCAATATCTGTTTCTTTCCTTTTTTTCTCACTTTTTATTTCCATGCAGGAGACCTAGAAATAGAGGAGTTGTGACCTCTACCCTTCGCCGTTGATCCACCTATGAAGAAAACTACCATCTCAGGAAATGGCCCTTTGGTTCTTCCTTCTATAAATTATATAAGTTATGTATAATAGTTGAATTTGATCTGTTAAAACTTCTGACTATAAAACTGTTGATATCTCTGTTTTTAGATCACTGGAAGACCAGAACCCCCTACTGCTGAAATTTCTCTTGGGGTTTAGAAGATGGCACTGGGGCTGAAGAGATGGTTCAGTTTCTGCAAATGTGGGGGTTTTTTCTCTCAAGCCTATGGTTGATTCTGCTTTCTGACTCTGACAGATTCTGACAGAATTCCACGCGGTTCCTGTAACTGACCTGCTTGCTTGGACCATCACCCAGCTGGATTAACATCTCCCCAGGATAGAAGAAGAAGGAAACACAGATGGATGGACTTGAGTTTTTAATGGCAAAGTGTTTTTTCTTGTATCTATGGGACACTTATATGTCTCCAGCTATATGCCACCCTTGAAGGCAAAGGCACAAGGCAAAGAAGACAGAAGTTTAGTCAAAGGTGCTACCTTCAGACTTTCAAGATTCCATTAATGTAGCCTTACAATAAGGGCGAATTAGCCCATTTAGTCAGATTTCCTGTCTCGTTTCCCTTGGAGGCCTGACACAATGTCTGCAGATTGTTGGAACCGTGTGTGTGTGAGAGAGGGGGGGGGGGGCGGGGTAGGCCTCCCAAGTAAACAGACAGGAAACGTGACTGAGGTGCTAATTCTACCTTATTTTAAGGCTATATTATTATATTTTAAATTTCATTATTTTTTAAAATCTGTATTTGTTTGGTTATCTCATTTCCAAATATAAATAAAGGTACAATATAAGTCTGCCTTTTGTGGAAAATTATTTATCAAAACTTTGAGTATAACTAAATGTTTAAACTAAAAGTTTTAAACAGTCAGGAAAAATAAGCCGATGGATTCATTGATAAATGTTACTTTTTTTTAAAGTAAGGTCTTAATAACCATAAAGAATGTTTTATAAAAATTTGTAAAGCACCCAAAAAACAAACATTTGTTGATTTTTTTTAAAAAAAACTTTCTATGGTATATCTATCCCCCAAAAGAATAAGATGATAATAAACCTAAAGCATGCTTTAGGTTTATTATTAAGCCTCCTATACTACAACCTCTTACAATACTGGACAACACAGTATCAACAATAGAGACCTTCAAGTTTCTAGGTTCCATCATATCTCAAGACTTAAAATGGACACCTAACATAAAAAAGTCATCGAAAAAGCACAACAAGAATGTTCTTTTTGCGCCAACTCAGAAAGCTTAGACTGCCCAAGGAGCTGCTGATCCAGTTCTACAGACTATTGAGTCTGTCATCTGCACCTCTATAACTGTCTGGTTTGACTCTGTAACCAAACAAGACAGGCACAAAGTTCAACTCAACTTCTGAGAATCAGAAGTGAGAAAAAACAATTGCTACCAGGCTGCCTTCCATTTTGCACCTGTATACTGCACGAGTCAAAAAGAAGACTGTGAAAATATCTACAGACCCCTCACATCGTGGGCATAAATTCCGTCAACTTCTACCCTCAAAACGATGTTATAGGGCATTGCACACCAGAGAAACTAGACACAAGGACATTTCCCACCCACCCCAACCCCCACATGCCATCACTCTGCTAAACAACTTGTTGGAAGAAATATCCATCTGGTTCAGTTCTAAACTGGGAGAAAGACACTGGAAACATGGAGGCTGATTGGAAAGATGGTTTATAGATGTAGCAGAACCACATGTGATTCTGGGCAGCTGACAAAATGGAATTGAGCGTGGGTGGTGGGGTTTTATATCTTCTTTGTGCTTTGTATTTGAGCTTCCTTTTCTCCATAGTGTAGAAATGGGAGATGCCAGGCTGGGATATTCTATGCTCTAGCTCTATGCTCTGAGTTGAAAACTTCTGAAGATCCGCCTCCCTGGTGATGTTCCTTCAGTTTTTTTCAACTCAGCCTATGCTCATGGATGCATCTCTTTCAGCTCCTGAACTTTGAGTTAAGAGTAGTAGTTATTCCTTGGATATCTTTATTTTTTTTTCTTTCCTTCTTCACTTCCTGGTTGCCCTGCCTTGTGAGTATTGCTTTGCTGCTTTACAGGGGGCTCTCTGCGCTTGTGGTTTTGAGCTGAGGGGGGGTGTCCTAGTTTGGCACCTTTGCCTCCCCTGCCCCCCGCTGTTTTGCTGCCTCTGGGGTGCTTGCCGGCCGGCTTTTTCCCCGGTTGCTTCAACATGCGGTGAGACACCAGGTGGCCTTGTTGCCTGCCGCCAAAGCCATGATTACCTTGGGAAACCTTGCTGCGGGTTTTTTCTGCATTGACAGATCCTTCAGATTGTTGTAGGACCGCTATGGCCCCACCAGCTTCTCGCAGCCTGGGCGACGGCCATTCTTCACAGGCAGTTTGGACAATCAACTGTTTACAGTCGATGCTGCCATGCTTAAATTGTTGGAGGTCCGGTGACAGCACTTACAGCCTCTTCTGTTTTACTGCCTGATGCGGAGGATGCCTTGAAGGCAGGAGGGAGGAGACAGCACTATGTCGCGCTCACCTGGCGGATTCGTGGGCTGTGAGGGCGTCTCCAGCGGCATCCTTTCTCACTAGGGCATCGGTTCACCAGGGCCACTTAGTGCCCGATGATGTTGGAGCCCATCAGGATCTCTCTAAGATTCTGGCAGCGGCGGAGTACACGGCGGATGTGACCTTGGCGGCCACCAGGTTTTCTGCCAGGGCCATGGCTTCATCTGTGACTACTAGGTGTATGTTTTGGCTGTGCCATTGGCGCATGGATGGGAAGAACAAATGGAAGCTGGCTTCAGCTCCGTTTGAAGGGGGTTATCTGTTTGGCCAGGCCTTAGACCCTTTACTTATAGAGACAAGGGATAAGCGAAAGGTACTCCCTTCCCAGGACAGGTGGTCAGATTTCCATCCCTTGCACTACTACAGACAGCCCTCCTTTCGCCAGGGGGAAGTTGGGGCAGGCTTTCCACATCAGTAGAGGCCCTTTCAATACTCCAGACCAGGCTCCAGGCCAATAGTTCATACTTTGGCAGGGATAGGCAGCCGCCGCCCAACAAGCCCTTCAGGGGCACTGGTATCAAAGGGGCTAGGCGATCCAAGTGACAGCCTGCCTCAGGCACCTATTGGGGGTAGGCTCGCCCTGTTTACGGACCACTGGGATGACCTGACATCAGATCATTGGGTGAGGGAGACAGTAAGAGTAGGGGTCTCCCTAGAATTCCTTTCCCCTCCTCCGAGGCATTTCCTCCATTGCCCCATTTCTGGGGTCCTGGTCAAGCGGGGACTCATGGATGCAACTATCCAGCATTTACATTTATTTACAGCTTTTGATTAATCTGCAGCCTTATTACAAACTGGGGATGGTGACTTATTCTCCCCCTCGACTGTCCCTCTCTCCCCTTATTTGATCTAGGTCTATTACGACCACTCAGCATTAACTTGCAATCTAGGATCGATCTGCAGCTTTATTTAAATACCAATCCTCCAAAACTACCCTGATCATTCAACCCTATGTACTCTGTCCAGTGGCTCCACCTTACTTTTTTGATCTAATCCTCGGCCATCGCTGGTATCAGGACTGGAGGAGATACAGACATCGAGAGTCTTGGATTATGGGGCGATAGATCACCTTCTCTTTGTTTGCATGATGCTGGTTTAGTCACCATGAGAGGGCAACCCTTTTGAGACTTCTATCCCCACCTCCTTTTTTGGATGGACTTACTACAACCACAAGACTTCCCATCGTCGTGAGAGGGCGATGATGTTCTGATGTAATGACACTTGTAACATACTGGTCTTCCTTTAACATCTATTTCCTCCCTTATTTCAATTTACCTGTCTTAACCATCTCTAACACTCTTAGAAGAAAATGATCCTGCATCTCCTTCAGCTCGCTCCTATCTTCGATGTATTCAACTGCGGAGCTTCTTGCACTGCGAGATTCCCCCCTCTCGCATGTCTGGCCCTCTCAGTTATCGAGGGCCGCCCTTGAGGACGGGTTTTGGAACCCCGAGAGGTGGTTTGCTTTGGGGTTTTTAAGATAAATTTTTAACTTCTATTTCAAGGGGTTCTGGGAGGGATTGTAGGAATGGATCTGGGGGGATCCATAAATCCACTGAATGGGGTAATGGGTCTGATGATCATGGTGGGGAGGACAGGGACAGAAATTTGACAAGGATACAGGGGGACAAAACGATGGGCATTAGTATAATAAGTGGGAGGGGCAGATATGACGGTAGCAGGGGGCCATATTATGTTTTGGGAGTGCGCACTCGCTGTTAGCGAGCGATTGCACACTCCGACCCCCAAAGCATTCCTCGTTCCCCAGGTTGTTCAGAGTCTCAGGCCCTGAGTCTACGGCTGATGTTGTGTAATGCCAGGTCAGTGGTAAATAAAGCCCCCCTCATTCACGATCTTATTTTGGAGGGGGGTGCTGACCTGGCAGGGATTACAGAGACCTGGTTAGGCCAGGAGGGAGGAGTTCCCCTTGTGGAAATGTGCCCGCCAGGTTTCCGTGCATTCCATCAGCCAAGGACTCAGGGAAGGGGTGGGGGAGTGGCAGCAATTATTAGAGAAAGTCTTTGCCCGAGGGAGGCCACTGTTCCTCAGATAGCCGGATGTGAGTCCCTCCTTGTGAAGTGGGGTCAGGGGATACAGATGGGCCTACTGATCACGTACCTGGCTCCCTGCCACGTGATGGCGGTCCTGCCTGAGCTGCTTGACGTTATAGCCGGGGTGGCGGTGGAAACCCCCAGACTTATTGTTATGGGGGATTTTAACCTGCCATCTGCTGGTGAGATGTCGGAGGTGGCTCAGGAGTTCATGGCTTCCATGACGGCCATGGACCTGACCCAGGTAGTTCAAGGCCCCACCCACTTGGGGAATCACATTCTGGACTTGATTTTTGTCTCGGATCAGTGGCTGAATGATCTAAGAATAGGGGATCTAGACATCAAGCCCTTGTCATGGTCTGATCATTCTCTCCTTCACATGGACTTTCAGGTCACTTTCACCAACTGCAGGGAGACGGAACCAACCAAGTGGTTCCGTCCCAGGCGCCTGATGGACCCCGAGAGGTTCCTGATGGAGCTTGGGCCATTTCCTGAGACTCTGGCTCACGACTCGACTGAGGACCTGGTGGTGGCCTGGGACAGGGCAGCTACTAGGGCCTTGGACCGCGTCATGCCTTTGCGGCCTCTGACCCGATGCCGATCTCGACTAGCTCCTTGGTTTTCTGAGGAGCTGAGAGAGATGAAGCATCGGAAAAGACGCCTGGAGAGTGATTGGAGGACAAGCCGATCTGAATCTGACCGAACACAGGTGAGATCTTATATTAAGACCTACCTAGTGGCGATAAAAGCGGTGAAGTCTAGCTACTTCTCCGCTCTTATTGCATCTGCAGAGAACCGCCCAGCCGCGCTGTTTAGGGTGACTCGCTCACTACTTCAGGTGGGGGTGCGTGAAGACCCCTTACAGGGTTAGGGTTAGGCTGAGGATTTTGTGCAATTCCTGCATGATAAAGTCGCTCAGATTCGGGAAGGCCTGGACTCCGATTGGGTAGATCCAGGGGAGGAGATGGGGGTAGGTCCTGAGAGTGTTATCTGGGAAGAGTTTGACTCTGTGGCTCCTGAGGATGTGGACAGGATTCTGGGCAAGCTTAGTGCTGCCACATGTTTATTGGACCCGTGTCCCTCCTGGTTGGTACTGGCCTCCCAGGAGGTTACACGAGGCTGGCTCCAGGAGATTATAAATGCTTCTCTGAGTGAGGGTGTCTTTCCCGCCTTGAAAGAGGCGGTTGTGAAGCCCCTCCTCAAGAAGCCTTCCCTGGACCCAGCTATATTATCAAATTATCGTCCAGTCTCCAATCTTCGCTTCGTTGTGAAGGTTGTTGAGAGTGTGGCGGCACAACAACTACCCCGATACCTGGATGAAGCTGTTTATCTGGATCTGTACCAGTCGGGCTTCAGGCCACGATACAGCACAGAAACGGCATTGGTCGCATTGGTTGATGATCTCTGGAGGGCTCGGGACAGAGGGTGTTCCTCTATCCTGGTCCTATTAGATCTCTCAACGGCTTTTGATACCATCGACCATGGTATCTTACTGCACCGGCTGGAGAGGTTAGGAATAGGGGGCACTGTGCTTCGGTGGTTCTCCTCCTTCCTCTCTGACCGTTCGCAGTTTGTGTTGGCTGGGGGTCAGAGGTCGATCTCGAGGCACCTTATTTGTGGGGTGCCACAAGGATCAGTCCTCTCACCCCTTTTATTCAACATTTATGTAAAACCGCTAGGCGAGATCATCCGTGGTTTCGGGGTGAGGGTTCATCAGTATGCTGATGACACACAGCTATACATCTCCACCCCGGACCACCCCAATGATGCCCTTACTGTGATGTCCCGTTGCCTGGAGGCTGGGCAGATCTGGATGGGGAGAAACAAACTCAGACTCAACCCCTCCAAGACCGAGTGGCTGTGGCTTCCGGCATCCCGGTATAGTCAGCTGGTACCATCACTGACAATTGGGGATGAGAACTTACTTCCCACAGAGAGGGCTCGCAACTTAGGTGTCCTCCTGGATTCATGGCTATCTTTAGAAGAGCACATGACGGCTGTGGCCAGGGGGGCCTTTTATCAGGTTCGTCTGATCCACCAGTTGCGTCCCTTTCTGGATCGGGATGCCTTGCGTACAATCACTCATGCCCTAGTCACCTCCCGTATGGACTACTGTAATGCTCTCTACATGGGGCTCCCCTTGAAGAGCACCCGCAGGCTCCAGCTGGTCCAGAATGTAGTCGCACGGGTGATTATGGGCGCAACTCATTACGCCCATGTAACACCTCTCCTGCGCGAGCTGCACTGGCTCCCGGTGGTCTTCCGGGTGCGATTCAAAGTGTTAGTCATCACCTTTAAAGCGCTCCATGGCTTAGGACCTGGGTACCTACGAGACCATCTTTTGCCACCAATAGCCTCCCACCAACCAGTTCGTTCTCACAGGGAGGGACTACTCAGGGTACCGTCAGTCAAATCATGCCGACTGGCGACTCCCAGGGGGAGGGCCTTTTCTGTGAGGGCTCCAACCCTTTGGAATGAACTGCCCCCAGAGATACGGAATATCCCTGATCTCCGTGCTTTCCGCCGTGCCCTCAAGAACCTGATGTTCCAACAGGCGGGGCTAAACATGAACATGTGAATGATCTTTTAAAATGTACACCGCCTTGAGTCCTATGGGAGAAAGGCGGTATATAAATATAATAAATAAATAAATAAATAAATTTGCTGGATATTCGGGCCATTCAGCCAGTTCCACCGGGGCAGCAGGGGCGGAAGTTCTATTCTGTTTTTTTTGTCATCCCAAAGGCCTCGGGAGTGGGGGGTGAGGGTGGAGGGTGATTCTAAATTTGAAGGGACTCAACAACTACGTCCTGTACAGGAGATTCAAAATACAGTCCCTGCATTCCATCCTACCCGGGATCAGGGAGGGCGATTTCTTAGCTTCCAGAGATTTAACCGAAACATACCTCCATGTCCCTATTCGGCCAGAACATCGCCAGTACCTGAGGTTTTGTTACTCAGGCCGTCACTACCAATATCTCGTCCTGCCGTTCGGGCTGGCTTCTGCCCCCCGAACGTTTACCAAAATTCTTTCTGTCCTGGTGGCTTATATCAGGTTGATCTCCATCAGGATCCAGTGCTACCTGGATGATCTGCTCATACAGGCATCATCACAGCGGCTAGCAAAACAGGACTTGGCTACGACAATAGGTGCACTGAGGAAACATGGATTCTCAGTGAATCTGGACAAGTGCCAGCTTCTACATTCAATGAGACTAGTCCACCTAGGGGCCCTGATAGATACTCAAGCGGGTCAGGTATTCTTGTCCCGCGACTGGCAGGATACTATAAGGTCACTGATACAGTGGCTTCAACAGCGCCAGACGGTGCAAGTGGCCCGGTTGTCCCAATTGTTAGGGAAAATGATATCTTGTCTGAACATAGTCCCCTGGGCAAAGTACCATGCATGGCCACTACAGTGGTTCTTGCTCCCGTTTCAGAGGAGGGGAACCAGCTCCTCCAAGGTCAGAGTACGGGTGCCACTAAGGATGCTTCGTTCCCTGGGTTGGTGGACATCAGAGGCTATCCAGAGGGGTTGCTACTTCAGGGAGCCCTGCAGGGTGGTAGTGACATCGGATGCCAGTTTGTGGGGCCGGGGAGGCCATTGCAGGTCTCAAGTGGCCCAGGGACACTGGTCTCAGCTAGAACTTGCCCAGCAGATCAATTGGTTGGAACCGCGAGCTGTACATCTAACACTTCAGGCATTTCTACCACAGGTGAGAGGGCAGCATTTTGTTGGATCCCCGTTTACCAAAATACATGCTTTTTGGTCCTAGTATATTGATGTTATCATTTTTGTAAATTTCTCACCAAAATTCATACTTTTAATTTGTTGTTTCATAAATTGCCAATTTACTTGATCAAACTCTTTTTGTGCATCCAGAAAGATCAGGGCCACCTGTCTCTCTGGATGCATCTCGTAATATTCTAAAACATCCATTACCATCCTTAAATTATTTTTTATTTGTCTTGTGGGTAAGAAACCATTTTGGTCCTGATGTATTTTGTTATGTAGTATTTTTTTCAGCCTATTAGCAATTATACTCATGAAAATTTTATAGTCGGTGTTCAACTAGGAAATCGGCCTATAATTTTTTATTAATGTGGCATCTGCCCCCTCTTTTGGTATTAGGGAGATGTACGCTTCCTTCCATGTGTTTGGTAACTTTGCCTCCATCAGGGCTTCATTATATATTTCTAATAATATTCCGTTTAATAATTCTCCAAATGTTTTATAAAACTCGGTTGGAGTAGAGTTGATACACACAAACACACACACACATCTTGCAACACAACTGATTTTGAGTGGAAGTTGACCAAAAGCTGCATTGGTGAGCCTTGCTTAGTCAGAAAGTTTAATGGAGCTCCTGTAGAAAAAGGCAGGCTACATACAAAGAGCTTTGGCTTCTGTAGCAAAAGGTGAGAAAGAGGTAGCTTGAAAGATTTGTTAGTAGGTTCCTAGAGATCTTTGGCTGCCAACAGTGTATGCAGAAAAGGTGGAGCAGATCCTTTGGGCTTTCAGCCCTCTGGGAATTCTATTGGCTGTAGGACGTCATCCATCCAGGGTCAAAGGTCACCAACTTCCAGTTGTCACTGAGCAGAGCCAAGATTTTTTCGAAGACGTAAATAGGTCTTCAAAAAGGCTGCTCTAAAGAGCTTCTCCATGTCTTTTCTTGTTTGGGAGGTGGAAGGTTTGTCCAGGAGCCTTTGCCCTGGGATGGGGAAATGGAGAGGGGGAAGGGAAGGAAGGGAAGAGGCTCCTTCACAGAGATTTACACAGAAGGAGCTTCTTTCTTTGCCCAGATGCTCCCTCTGTCCCAGACACAGAGCAGGTAAAGCAGGTGGAGCCTGGAAAAGGGGTTTTACTCCCTTCCATTCCTTTTCTTAGGTTCCTGAGATTTCAAAAACGTTGCAGAGAAATCTTCCAATGCTGTTGGGAGAGAATGAAAAGGAATGCCAGGCCAGCAAGTCCTTCAACCTCCATCTTGGAAGATGCAACTAATCTGTCTGGCTGAAGAAAAAGAAAAATCACAATAGAAATTGAGCTCCATAAAGTGGAGCAGCACGGTGAGTACACACTTTGGGTTGAAGAGGATGGAGAGGGAAAGGGAAGGAGCTCCTTTAGGAGTGGACTCCTCTATGTAGGCATCTAGAGGAGCCAATTCTGCCTCTTCCTATATTCTAGGTTGCACTTAGGGGCTGGGCAAAACCAAATTACTCGTGACCCTCTAAGCACCCCTCCTCATGAAGCTTCTGAATCCACATTAACTTTCCACAAGTAGTTATGCTTCCATGAGACTTTTCTGGGAAACTTCACATTTGCTCAGTGGAGCCTATCTATATCCTGGGAACTGGGGAGGGAGGATATAGAGAATGCAATAGGTCTTTCCCCTAAAATAGACATAGCCAGCAATCACAAAAGCCTTTGAATTGGGTCTCCGGAAAGATGACTACAAGGACTGGGAAGGATGCTACAAAGGCCTGATTTTAGTGTCTTTCCTTCATCTGGAGGAGATCTAAAACTTTGCTAGGATTCGGACTTCCGGTGGCACCGCAGGCAATGGCAGACGTTTCTTTCGGATCATCAGCCCCGCGATCTCGTAAAAACCTCCAAGATAGCGTAAATCAGCTGTCTAGCGGTTCGGAAACCTTCCCCTCAGGAGAAGAGGGGAAGGCGAGCACCAGACGAAGGTCGAGCTCCTGAAAAGCCCTAGGAATAATTCTGGGGCTTGAAGGGTGAGAGCTCCCTGGTAGCCCGACAGGGCTCCGGATGAGGGACTTTTCTGCTTTCAAGCAGAACAAGAAGCTGCGAACACCCCTGCAATCAATATTCAGCTTTAAATTAATCCCAAAGCAGGCAGAACAAAAACAGGAGTCCTAGTAACTGTAAGTACTGAACTTTAACTCTGTATCCATATTTCTTCCTTCTAAGATCATCTTAAAAAAAGGAAAGGAAAAATGGTGCCTGAACTGTAACAGGACGTGGAAAAGTGAAAGTTATAGTGAAAGTGATTGTTAACATCGTTAGCACTTTTAAGGCTGTTCAAGATTATTGGATTCTATATTAAAGACAGAAAGATTTAAAGTGGAAAGATTACAGTATGGACTTTAAATAAATTACAATATTTACAAAAGATTTAAAAACAATTGGTCTTATTGATTTGGTTGCTGCAAGAAGTATAAATTGAAAGTTAAAAATGGCTTCTAAGCAAATAAAACCCGGCTCTTTTAAAAGTGCTGGAGGATCACCAGCACAACCATCTAAACTACAATCTTTCTCTACTTCAAATCCACAAATATTGACTTTGGAAGCTTTACAAGAGTCTTTACAGGAGGCTTTTAAGCAGCAAACCTCTGTTTTAGAGGGAAAAATTAAGGGAGTGCCTCATGAGATGGCTGAAATTAAGGAGGTTATCCAAACTCGGAATAAGGAAATAAGAGAAGATATTGTAATGGCATTTCAGGGTCTGGCAAAACACATTGAATTGT
Organism: Ptyas mucosa; assembly: GCA_012654045.1. Classification (NCBI taxonomy): domain Eukaryota; kingdom Metazoa; phylum Chordata; class Lepidosauria; order Squamata; family Colubridae; genus Ptyas; species Ptyas mucosa. The sequence goes on from WNWU01013616.1 coordinate 5,428,772, forward strand.
TGGATGAAAGGGAAGAAGAAATTAATCAGTCTAATGTGAACTTGGAAAATAAAATGGATGAAGTTCAGACCAAGATGGATAGGATAGACGATGAAGTGGTGATGTTACAATATAGAGTGATGGAGTTTGCCCTGAGAGTAAGAGGTCTGAGAGAGCACAATCAAGAGAATTTGAGAGAGATCTTTGCAGAGGCCTTTGCAAAGATAACTGGAGAGCAACAAGCAGATCTTTTATTGCAAATTGACAAAATATATCGCATTAATTCCTGGTTTGCCAGACAGAAACAATTGCCAAGAGATATTGTGATTTATTTTACAATGAGGATCCAAAATGAAATTTTACAAGCCTTCTATAAAAATAAACTCCAACTGGCAGGACAAGAGGTTTTAGTCCCGAAAGAAATCCCTTCAAAAATGTTGAGAAGCAGGAAAGAGTTTGCTTTTTTGGTGGATGAATTTAGAAATCGATAGATCCAGTTTAGATGGGATGTTCCAGTTGGACTAATGGTGAATTACTTGGGAGAAAGGTATCGTCTTAACCCAATTTGAAAGGCAAAAGATTTTTATACTAATGTATTAAAGGCTGGATGCCCATCATCTCCGGAAATGAGGAGAAGAAAAGAAGAGCTGGCAATACAGGGACAGAAGGAAGGTAAACAGCCACAAGCTGAAGGAGAGACTTCGCTTATTGAAGAAGATTTATTGCAACTTTTTGGTACTGTTCAACCTTTGGAATTAGCAGAAAAAAGAGAAGAACCAAAAGATCAAAGACAGACTCGAGCTGCAGCCAAACAAAGAAAACAAGACCTAAAGATACAGCAAACCCAAATGAAAGTTCAAGAAATTACAAAAACAGAAGCCGTTGGAGGAGCAAGGCCGAAGAGAAAGGTGCAGGAGGATTTCCAGCTGGCACTCCAGAAACTTCAAGGTGCCAAGAATGGCAATTAAATTTTTGACCTGGAATGTTAATGGCTTAAATTCATCGCAAAAGAAGAAGAAAATATTTCACTATTTGAAACAGTTTAAAAATGATGTAATTTGTCTACAAGAAACCCATATTAGAGTGACAGATCAAAAATATTTGATAAATTCAAGATTGGGAACACATTTTGTTGCATCTGCTCCGGAGAAGAAAAACATTATAGTTATATACCTAAAGACAGATTTAACAGCCAAACTAATTGAAGCAGATGTTCAAGGAAGATATATCACAATTGAATTTTTAATAGAAGGGAAGAAAACACTCTTAATTGGAGTATATGCACCCAATCAACAGCAGGAAAAATTTTATAAGCTTTTGTACACCAAAATAATACAATGGAATTACAAATCGTGTATATTAATGGGTGATTGGAATGGGATATTGGATACTCAAAAGGACAAAAAAGGATTAATTCAAAACACCCAAAATTGTGCTAGATTGCCTAAATCTTTTTTTGATATGATGGATGAAATGGAGCTGATATTTGGCGAGAACGAAATGTTGAAGAAAAGGACTTTACTTTTTTTTCTGATAGACACCAATCTTTTTCCAGGATTGATTTTATATTAATCACTAATGATTTTTTTTCTAGGGTGAACAAGACGAAGATATGTTCAAGAACTCTAACTGGGCATAGCCCGGTGTGGGTGGAATTGGAGCAGGAAAAGGGAGCTAGAAGGTCTTGGAGGATAAATGAAAATTTGTTTAGATATGAGGAAAATGTGAAAGAATGTAAAAAACAAATGAAAGAATTTTTTGCTATGAATATGCACAAGGGTACACCTATGGAAATGGTTTGGGATGCAAGTAAAGCATATATGAGAGGAATTTTAATACATTTGAATAATAAATATAGACATAGACAAGAAAAGAAATGGACGGATTTAGAAGAGGAAATAAAGAAAGAGCAGGCACTTATATTGAATCCAACAGATAAGAAAATAAAGGAAACAATAAATTTGTTGCGAGGGCAGTTTAATATGCTGATGGCAGACCAAGTGGCAACTAATTTACAATATGCTAACCATAATACTTTCTGTAATGCGAATAAACCAGGTAGATGGTTAACTTATTTGTTAAGGAAAAAACAAAAGCTACGTACCATAGAAAAAATAGAATACAAAGGTAAAGGGGTATATCAACAAAATATGATTAAAAAAGCTTTTTTAGAATTTTATACAAAGTTATATGCTAGTGATACCATTCAAGGTAAAGATATAGATAGATATTTACAGGAGGAGAATATTCCTGTAGTTACACCAGAGCAAAGGGAAGGATTGAATCAACCAATAACTTCGGAGGAAATTATTTTAGCAATTAAACAGTTAAAAGGGGGTAAAGCTCCAGGTACAGATGGACTGACAGCTGTTTATTATAAAAATTTGCCGTTAGAAATGGTGGAACCACTTAAGGAACTATTTAGCAAAATTCAGGCTGGAGGAGATGTACCCCCATCCTGGAGAACAGCTTTTTATTTCATTGATTCCAAAGAAGGATCAAGATCATAGTCAACCCAAAAATTATAGGCCACTTTGCTTTTAAATACTGATTATAAGATTTTTGCTAAAATATTAGCAAATAAGCTAATGATAATTATGCAACAAATGATTCATAATGATAAATCTGGATATATAAGTGGGAGACAAATGAAATGTAATGTAAAACAAATTGTAAACTTATTGGAATATTTGGAAAGAAACAACCAAGTCCCTGCAGCGCTTATTTTTTTGGATGAGGAGAAGGCATTTGATCGATTGAATTGGCAATTTTTATTGAAAATAATAGAAAAGATGCAGTTTGGAGAGTATTTTACACAATCTATTAGGGCAATATACCAGAGACAAGCAGCACAAATAATAATTAATGGTGGTTTAACAGAAACTTTTAAAATTGAAAAAGGAACAAGACAGGGATGTCCTCTGTCACCATTATTGTTTATTTTAACTTTGGAACTTTTATTGAATAAAATACGAGGGTCAAATAAAATAAAGGGAATTAAAATTAGACATCATGATTATAGATTAAGAGCATTCGCAGATGACTTGGTTGTTACTTTAACTCAACCAGTACAATCAGTTATAGGTTTAATGGATATAATTAGCCAATATGGACAAGTGTCTGGATTCAAAATAAACAAAGAAAAAACAAAGATAATAACTAAAAATATGATGGTAAAGCAAAAAGAAGAACTAGAAAGATTAACGGGATTTGAAATAGTAAAAAAGGTTAAATATTTAGGGGTATATATTACAGCTTCAAATGTGAAATTATATAAAAATAATTATGAATTGTTATGGCAAAAATACAGAAAGAGATGGAGAATTGGGGAAAATTGCAATTATTGTTGTTGGGAAGAAGAGCAGCAATAAAAATGAATGTTTTACCCAGGTTTTTATTTTTGTTCCAAATGATACCAATACTCAAGAAAGATGTAAATTTGAGGGAATGGCAGAAGGGTATTAATAATTTTGTTTGGGCAGGGAGAAGACGGAGAATAAAGTTAAAAATAATGCAAGATATACGTGAAAGAGGAGGTCTTAAAATGCCTAATTTAAGATTATACTATGAAGCAGCTGTCCTAACAATAATCAGTGACTGGATTAATTCAACAGAAGAAAGAATGTTGAATATTGAAGGAGGTGATTTGTTATATGGCTGGCATGCTTATTTATTATATGATAAGAAGGTGGATAAGACCTTTAAAAGCCATATACTAAGGAATGCCTTGTTACGGGTTTGGAAAAAGTATCAATATAAGTTAAATTATAAGAAACCTATATGGGCAATACCCAGACGTGCGATAGAGAATGTAAGTGTAGAACAAAAGCAAGATGTGATTACCTATAAAGAGCTTCTTAAAATGGAAGAGGATATATTGCAGTTAAAGTCCTTACATGCATTAAAAGAAGAAAGGATATTCAAACTTGGTTTCAATATGGACAGTTGCAAGCTAGATGGAAAGAAGACCAGAGAATTGGTATCATGCAGAGCGAGGAAAATTTGGTAAAACAAATTAGAGTTCAAAGCCAAATGCACATAAAAAGATTATATAATATATTGATAGAAATAGATTCAGAAACGGAATTAGTTAAGGATTGTATGATAAAATGGGCACAAAATATTCAGGACCCAATAATGATGGAAATTTGGGAAAAAATATGGGTTAGAAATGTGAAATTTACACAAGCACAAAATTTAAGAGAAAATTTTTATAAAAAGTTTTACAGATGGAATTTAGGTCCTAAAAAGCTAGCCTGTATGTATCCAAATTTGCAACCTAAGTGTTGGAGATGTTATTGTGATGATGCCACTATTATCATATATGGTGGACTTGTAAAAAAGTTAAAGCATTTTGGATAAAAATATGGTGAATTATCCAAAATATTCTTAAGAAGAAGATAAGGTTTACACCACAGTTGTTTTTGTTGGGTACAATTCAAAATATTCTTATTCATGCAAGCCAGCCTGGCCTAACCTCCCTTCAAACCATAAATTCTTTAAATTTGGATCTACCCTATAAAATTGAGAATGTTTTAATTTAATTCCATTCTATATCAATCTATTCAATTGTATTTTTAATCAGTTTCTGAATATTTATAGTCTGTATTTATTGTTTAACTGTTCACCGCCCTGAGTCCTTCAGGAATAGGGCGGTATACAAATCTAATAAATAAATAATAAATAAATAAATAATTACAGATTGTATGGTTATAGAGACTAAATTGATTTTAAATTTAATAATTGCAGCTAGACTTTGAGTGGCGCAATATTGGAAGAAGGAAGATCTGCCTACTATTGAAGAATGGACATTAAAAGTAGCGAATTTAGCAGAAATGGCAAAAATTTCAGCATATTTGAAAGACTATTCAGAAGAAAGATATATATCGGAATGGAGAAGATGGATTGATTATATTCAAAACAAATATCGGACTAAAAAGTATCAAATAGCTTATGAATGAATAGAAAAATTAAGGGTATTCATATTTAGTTATGTAAAATGGGAGTTAAAGTGTAAAGGGGGGGATAGGAGTCTATAGATAGCTAGCCTAGTTTATGATTGTTAATTGTTATATCCTGTATTTTGTTCTGGCAAGTTCGGGGTGGGTGGGGGGGAGGATGGGGAAATATTTGGAAAATTTTTTGTAAAACTCTTTAATAAAAAATAAAAATAAAACTTTGCTATGATTCCACCCTCTGTGTCTCCTTTCCCAGATTTCCCTCCAAAGGACAGCCGAGGGAAAGAGAAGGTCCTCTTCGAAAGGAAGGACCTTTTCCAAGCAGCACTATCAGAGCTGGCCTGTATAAGAAGAGACCAGGAGATGAGCCAATATTTGCGCCAAGTGGTCTCTGAGAGGAGGAGAGAGACACAGCAGGAACCTCTTGAAAGTAGAGGTTTCATTCGCTGGGCTTTGCCTCCGGGTTTGAAACCCAGTCTTTTTTTGCCCAATCTCAGTTCGGGGCAAAAGATTCCTTAGGATAGACAGAGTCTCAGAAGGGTTCAAGCTTTCCTTGTAAAAGGAAGCGCACTGGGGATTCTGGGAGAGTCAGTTGCCCTGACTGACAGCCGAACTCCTTTCAGTTGCACAGGAGCATCGCCTAATCCAGGTCCTCGGTGCGTTCACTGCACTGTTTCACCTTAAGAAAAGTGTGCAAATCAGGGTCCCAGTGCCCAGAAATAAAAATGTGACGGGGAGGGGGTGAGTTAAGGATGATGGGGAGAGGGAAAGGGAGGGGAAGAAAGCTACTACCAATTCTCAGAAAGTTTACCAAAAGCTCAAATGGACCCTTAACAATTTTACTTTGGACTGAAAGGCGAGCTGTTGTAGCAACATAGCAGGTAAAAACAGGCTGGGACAAAGAAGATGTTCTGGAGCAACTTGGTTGAGCTTGACTTTTCTGATTCTCTCCTCTTTTGTTTCCTGGCAGGCTCTGTTACAGGAACACAGCTTTGTAACTAGATTAGCTGCATTGATGGAAATGTATGATCTCAGGTCAGTCTTTTGTTTCTTTTATAGTAGGTGAGAAAAGTCTGTTTGGGGTACTGAGTCATTAAGAAGGGGAAGGGCATTCAGTTGAGCCAGCTTATCCTATTCTTATAGGAAAAATGAAACTGAGACATACTCATTAATATGGGCATTAATGTCTCTTCTTTTAGTCCCACAGCAAGATCACATCAGAAATGGATGAACCGATAGAATCCATGCTGATGGACATTTCCAGTTTTTATTGTACAGCTACCCTGGATACAGAGGAGGAGGATCTTTCTGAGGTACCACTTTAACCAACATTTCTAGGATTTCCTTCCTAGTGTTGTATGGATGGGAAAATGTTGTCCAAAAGAAATAGCAGCATCCCCTATGTTTCCTTTCAGGGGGAGAAGAAGTTGTTGGAGGCCTTTGGCTTAACAATGAGGAACCTACTCCGACAATCTCCCACGACAGAACAGTTTGTTTT
>WNWU01013616.1:5435216-5475515 GCA_012654045.1 Ptyas mucosa
CTATTCTATTCTATTCTATTCTATTCTATTCTATTCTATTCTATTCTGACAAAACACAGAGAAAGGCCATGTATAGCAGGAAGTTAAAAACAAGGCAAACCCTGAAGGAAGGTGCTAAAACTGAAGGTAGAGTCCCAAAAATTAGACCAGGTATAGGACTTCATCCATCCCAGTGGTAATATTCAGCCGGTTCGGGCCAGTTCGGGTCAGTTCGGGCAACCCTGTAGTTAAATTACTGACTGGCCCCACCCCTTCCTTCTCCGCCCCCTCCTGGAGTCCCTACATGCCCCATTTTTGCTCCCAAGTAAATACAGGCTGGTCTCCTAAGGCCCAAAATGGGGTGCAGGAGGTGTGGCGTGCCTCCCGTGTCCCGTTTTTGCTCCTAGGAGGCTGCAGGGTAGCATCCTAGGCCCAAAATGGGGTGCAGGGAAGGTGCGACGCATCCCCCCAAAGGCCTGTTTTTGTTCCCATGGGGTTGCAGGAGGGTGAGTGCTGCCTTTCACACCCCCTGGCCCTGCCCACCATGACCACGCCCACCCAGCTGGTGATTAGGGCAGAGAACCGATTGTTAAATTATTTGAATCCCAGCACCGACCAAATTCTTTGAATTTGTTCATTAATTGAGTGCTCTGCAGTAGGTCGCACAGCAATTACCATGAGTTGACTATGGAAAAGCAAGGACATCAGCCTGGCAACCAAATGTAGGTTAGTCCACACCAGGGGTCGGCAACCTTAAACACTCAAAGAGCCACAAAGGTCCTAACCGGAAGCCCCTATTCAATTCTGGAGCTGGCTGGAATCTGGTTCCTCCTAACGCAGCGTCCTTTTTCCTTTGCTGACTGGAAGTCCGGTTCCCCCACCATAGAGTCTCTTTCTAGTGCCTGTCCTAACCAAAAGCCCTATCGATTGCGGAGCCGACCAGCAACAGGGAGCCACAGCAGAGGGATGAAAGAGCGACATACGGCTCCAGAGTCGCGGGTTGCTGACTTCTGGTCCACACTATTGTGCTCCCTGTAGCTAGCAATGGTTGTGAAAGTTGGACCTTTAAAAAGCAATATAGAAGAAAATGGGCCTCCAAATAATTATACATAACCTTGGACTATCTCCTCAGACACAGAGCAGAGATTGAAAATAAATGATTTTTCTGCTTCTCCAGGCTAAGGAGAACATGATTATATTCCCCCCCCATTTTTTTTTTTTTTTTTTTTTGTCTGAAAAGGGAATCTTGGTCTAATTGCAATTGCAAGTTATGGCTTTGACTATCTCCTTTGCGATGGTTCTGAGAAAATCTTTGATAATATCTATTTTATGAGCCTCAGTAGTCCAATATTCTGAAAAATGTATTTTTTTCTGAAAAATATGCATACTCTGTAATTGTCATTTTTATGTCTTCATGCATCAATAAGCTGTAAATTTAACAACAACAACAACCACCAAATTGACAAAGTTCTTCTCAAGTTGCCAAAATCATACACTGGAAGCTTTGCAAGAAGTTTGGGTTCGAATCAGGGATGGGTTCTACTTACCTTTACTATTGGTTCACATCGCGCCCGCATGCGCAGATCATCTATGATGACCTCCAGGGTCAGTGGGCGGAACCTCCCACCAGTTTTACTACCGGTTCTTGCAAACCAGTCCGAACCAGGAGCAACCCACCATTGGTTTGAATGTAGCAAAAATTGCTGGGAACACCAAACTGACAAAGTTCTCCAAAATGATCTTGTGAGACTTTTAAATCCCAACAGATAGACATCTGGCCCACAACATACCTGACATCACTATCGTGGAAAAGAAAAAAAAAGTCTGGTGCATTGATATTTCAATACCAGGTGATGCAGCAATTGAAGAGAAACAGCTAGAAAAAAATAACAAAATACCATGATTTTTTAATTGAAGTTGAGTGACTATGGAGGAAGAAATCAGTACCACTAGTAATAGGAGCCCTTGGAGCAAGGACCAAAGGGTTGCCTAAGTACCTGGAAATTTTGAACTTATTAGACCTGAATATTGGTGGTTTTGGGGTGAAGTACCACCAGTACGCTGATGACACCCAGCTGTACATCTCCACCCCGAACCAATCCAATGCTGCCCTTGAAGTGATGTCCCGGTGCTTGGAGGCTGTACGGATCTGGATGGGGAGGAACAGACTCAAGCTAAACCCATCCAAGACCGAGTGGCTGTGGTTTCCGTCATCCTGTTATAGTCAATTGATACCATCACTGACTATTGGGGATGAATCTTTACGCACCACAGAGAGGGCTCACAACCTAGGTGTCCTCCTGGACTCACGGCTGTCTTTAGAAGAACACTTGACGGCTGTGGCCAGGAGAGCTTTTTATCAGGTTCGCCTGGTACGCCAGTTGCGTCCCTTTCTAGATCGGGACTCGTTAAATACAGTCACTCATGCCCTCTTCACTTCCTGCATGGACTACTGCAATGCTCTCTACATGGGGCTCCCCTTGAGGAGCACCAGGAGGCTCCAGTTGGTCCAGAATGCAGCCGCGCGGGTAGTTATGGGAGCAATGTGGCATTCCCATGTGGCTCCGCTTCTGCGCGAGCTGCACTGGCTCCCTGTGGTCTTCCGGGTGCGCTTCAAGGTTTCGGTTACCATCTTTAAAGCGCTCCGTGGCTTAGGACCGGGATATCTTCGAGACCGCCTTCTGCCACCAATAACCTCCCACCGACCAGTACGCTCCCATAGAGAGGAACTTCTCAGGGTGCCGTCAGCCAAACAATGTTGACTGGCAGCCCCAGGATGAGAGCCTTCTCTGTGGGAGGACCCACAATTTGGAATGAGCTGCCCTCGGAGATACGATTAATCCCAGATCTCCGGGCTTTCCGCCGGGCCCTCAAAACATTCTTATTCATGCAAGTCGGCCTGGCCTAACCCCCTTCAAACCATTAAATTCTTTAAATTTGGATCTACCCTATAAATTTGAGAATGTTTTAATTTAATTCCATTCTATATCAATCTATTCAATTGTATTTTTAAACAGTTTCTAAATATTTATAGTCTGTATTTATTGTTTAACTGTTCACTGCCCTGAGTCCTTCGGGAGTAGGGCGGTATACAAATCTAATAAATAAATAAATAAAAATATTCCGACTTTGCAAAAAACCACCTTACTCGGAACTGCCCATATACTCAGATGTTATAATAGCTCTTAGGTCCTTGGTTAGGACTTGAACTGTTAAGTTTTTACAAGTCCCAGACTGTGAATCAAATTGAAGATTAAATCTTAAATAATACTTTTGATAGTTTACCTTGTGTAATTTTAATATTCTTCTTAGAAATTCATTGCAGTCTCCCATTAAACACTAATTTTTATAAGAAGAGCCCTCAGTTCTGTGACAAAGCCCACAGAACATCAACTCTTTTCAATTGATGAAAACTGGATAATTTACAGGTAAAAAGTGGAAGGAGAATTTATTATTTCTTCCCACTTCAGTGGTGGGTTGCTCCCGATTCTGTCCGGTTCTATAGAACCGGTAGTAAAACCAGCAGGAGGCTCCGCCCACCTGCCATAACATCATTATGGGTCTTCTGTGCATGTGCAGAAGTGCGCGGTCCCGCTGCGAACTGGTAGTAAAGGTAAGTAGAACCCACCCCTGTCCCACTTGCAGGTAGTCCTCATTTAGCAACACCCATGCTCAGCAACCGTTTGCAGTGCTGAAAGGGCTGAAAAAGTAACTTTGACTCAATCTTCATAGAATTATGACTTTTGCGGGTCTTTAAAGCAAAGGAAAGCTGAAAGACGATACAAAAACTGCCATGGTTTCAGCTAGCAACTGCTTTGTTTAATGATTGAGTTGCCATTTCCAGTTGTGGTGGCTGAACAAGGACTATCTGGATAGGAAGAAATAAATGAAGCATAAATGCCTTTACTCTGGTCATGTCCACTTTCTGCATTAAACACGTAACTGTCCCTTATCCTACACTCAGATGGGTCTCTATGCTAGACTATACTGTTGTGGCCTGCCAGTGGCCAGCAGAGCTGGCAGCAGAGTCGGACATTGAGGAGTTTGGGGAGGAACTTGGGCCAGTCCTGGGGGCTGGGGAAAGCTCAGACAAGGGCTCTGTATCAGAGGCAGAGAGGGAGCCAAGGCCATCTGATAGTTATGTCAGCTTCCGGAGTCCGACATCAGCGAGGCAGAAGAATAGCAGGAACCTGTTCCCAGTGTGCGCATGCGCAGAGCTGCCAGACGAACAAGAACAATTAAGAAAACAGGGTCGACTTGGGAGTAAGGCTTGGAGATGATTGGCCCTGCCCATAAGTCATAAAAGATGAGTGAACAGGACATGAGCTTTTTCAGGAAGCAATTAGTTCATCTGGTCGATTCAAGCTTTGAAAAGTTCTGTTTGACTCTGTGCCAAGTTTGGCCTTGCCCTGCATTTGGCAATTAGCTCTCTGGCAGCGTTCTACGTGAGATAGGTGGGTATTGATAAACTTCCACTGAAAGATGTTTATCAAGCCTTGCGGACTGTAAATGGAAGTAATTTACAGTCGTATAAATAAAAGAGGTTTTATGGGACTAAGACTTTGCTTCATGCTTTCTAAGGGAGACTAGACTAGGTCAAAACATATACTTAGATTATTCATGCATAAAATGCTCTCTGTAAGGGTCACTTTACAGTCAATACCTTCATTAAATTCCTCTCTTTCTCAACCATTTTTAATCATTAGTTTCATCTCTGTAGTGTTAAGAATGCAGTTTTTGTCCCAGATCAGCACAAACGGCTGCTCTCTGGCTGTATGCATGGAAGCAGCTGCCACTACTGAATATTATCCATTGAAATTATTCACTGATATAGAAAGTGACACTGAGAATTATTCCAATAGCCCACCAGGGAAATGGCTGCGTTTGCTTCTAGCAGGATGGCTTCCTGCTTTATAAGAAGAGCTCTGAATCCCTATTCCCCTTGATTGTTGTATACTGGTGACACATCATTTTAAAATTGGTATTTTAAAATTTGACATTAATAGTGTTTATCTCCAGAAGCCTGTATAATCTTGTGTGAAGGGTGAAATTGCAATTGACATTTTGAATCCCTTTTACTGAAATCAGTTTGATCTTTTCACTGCATTCCCTTCAAAATCACGTTGGCTTATATAAGCTTAAAACACAGATCCAATAGTAATGTATAGAAGCTTATAAACAGCGTCTTTTCAATAAACAAAACAGGCTGTGTGCTGTAATTACTCTTAATGCATTAATGAATCCTTGAATGTTATGCATGTTATGGATCACATTTTTAATATATGATGCTTAAAATTCTGCTAACCTGTTTAGAAGCTTTCACATTTATGAAAAGTTGATTAAAAAACCACCTCCTTCTGATGTAGCTCTCGAAAAACGCCTTTCATGTAATTCAGGTGTGTTAACATGTCACCACCCTTAAGGAGTCGTGTGCGAAATAGCCTTCGTGTAATGTTAATTTGTGCCCCCACAGTGTCATGATCATAAAGCTGTCTCAGATTACCCCAGCATCTTGTAGCAGACTGTTCACCCTCAATGTGAACAAGCTGGGTATCGTCTAGAGTTAAACCAATTATACACAATGCATTCTCATTTTTCCTCTGGAACTCCGCCATCTTCCTGGCATCCTCGGCATCGTCAGCATTCCAGGAGGTCACATCTGGTGGGTTCTGCACTACATACCATAGCCCCTCTTTGCGCAACAGTAGACTGCATTTGGTAGACCAGGATTTGTAGTTGGTACCATCCAGCCGGGTAACCAGCGATAAATTTGGAGCTTGACCTTGTGCCATCCTCACCAGGATATGAAATATATCAGAACTCCTGGAGGAGTAATGTGTGTCACAACTCTCTAATTGCTTTAACCGGTACACACACTCTGGGCCCATAACCAGTGTTGAGGGTATAACTTCCCTCTGCATAGTAGACAGCGGACTGGACAGCAAAGAGATACATTGCTGGTTAAACACACAAATACTCACAGACTCTGAACGGTGAATGAAAAGTAATTAGTCTTTACTCTTAGTGAAAAAACAAACTTGGTTTCCCAAAACAATGATAACACCTCTTCGAATAATCACTCTCCAACACAAAACATAGTTTGCTTACAGTTCTCTTCAGTCACACACAGTCCATCATCAGGAGATCAACCATCAAATAGCAGGAGCAGACTTCCTGTTTCCTTTTATGGCTGCCTGAGCATAGCACAGCCAATCATTCCTTTTATATCATTTAAAGTCACAAACATATATATTAACTACCCAACCGTAGGATGAATATACAACAGAAACAATCAGAGTACAGTATTAGAAAGACAACCACATTAGTCAATTGCAGGAAATCTACTAATGAATCTTGTACTTTTAAAAAAGGGTTGTGTTATTATTACCATTATAATTACTGGACTCCTCTTCATCCAATGCTTAAGGTGAGTGTAAAACAAGGATAAGCATTTTTATTTCAGTCTTGAGACAACGTTCAGTTTTCTCTAATAAGTTGAGAAGCATCCTTCGAAGTTGAAAAGTGGCTCAACTTTGAACAACTGGATGGAGAAGAAGCTGTTTTGATGCTTCAGCTGGTGGAGCAAGTTGATTTATCTTCATTACATAATTTCATTTAGGGAATCACATATATGATACAACTTATAACAAAAATAAATTTACATTCAATAGTTCTCCTGTGCCTGATTTGAAAAATAAATAAAACATTACTTTCATTGCAGTATGTCTTCCCTTCCCTTCCCTTCCCTTCCCACTTTCAATTTTGGTTTTATTGTTTTTGTTTTTATCCCTCTTGATAAGCACCCAGAGTTGTTTGCTAATTGGGCAACCAAATTAACTCTTTTAAATCAAGATCACATGAAGTGTTAATACCATTTTATAATGCCTTGGTAAGGCCACACTTGGAATATTGCATTCAGTTTTGGTTGCATGATGTAAAAAATATGTTGAGATTCTAGAAAGAGTGCAGAGAAGAGCAACAAAGATGATTAGGGGACTGGAGGCTAAAATATATGAAGAACAGGAACTGGGTATGTCTAGTTTAATGAAGAGAAGGACTAGGGGAGACATAATAGCAGTGTTCCAATATCTCAGGTGTGGCCACAAAGAAGACGGAGTCAAACTATTCTCCAAAGCACCTGAGGGTAGAACAAGAAGCAATGGGTGGAAACTAATCAAGGAGAGAAGCAATTTAGAAATAAGGAGAAATTTCCTGACAGTTAGAACAATTAATCAGTGGAACAACTTGCCTCCAGAAGTTGTGAATGCTCCAACACTGGAAGTTTTAAAGAAGATCTTGGATAACCATTTGTCTGAAGTGGTGTAGGGTCTCCTGCCTGGGCAGGGGGTTGGACTAGAAGACCTCCAAGGTCCCTTCCAACTCTGCTATTCTATTCTATTCTATTCTATTCTATTCTATTCTATTCTATTCTACTCTACTCTACTCTACTCTACTCTACTCTATTCTATTCTATTCTATTCTATTCCACAAATATTTCAGATTTTAGGAAAATAAAATGTCTTATATAAATCTAGCTCAAATGCATTGATTCAATATACACAATATACAACACAGTATTTTCTAGTTGGGGGTTGAAAATGCTGTTCTTTCAAGATGTCTGTTCATCAATGTCTCTCTGATATGAGAGGTGAATTACATTACAGATTATGAGGAACATAATCAAAAGGTGAACTTATCATAAAGCCATTCAGCTATTATTTGCCTCAGATTTTGTGTGGGTTCCAATTTATTTTTCAAGTCTTGATGTAAAAATCTGTTTCAGATTTGCTAATCCTGCTGTCCACCCCATAGGTTTCTTCTCCTCTGGAAAGCAAACAGCAGGCTGGTTGTCTTGGGATATACTATAATGCAAAATACAATCCAGTCTTTCACAGCTCCCTCTTGTTCTGTATCCAGTATTCTTTCTCCAAAAAAACAAAACAACACAAAAGAAAACAAACCTCCTGTGTCAGGTACTCCCTAAATGCTCCAAAATTCCAGACAAATCACCTCACTCATTCAAAGACAATAGCAGGGGGGATATTACTGTCTCTTTTTCTGTACTGGCTGAGACTGGGAGTCTCAACATCTTTTTTACGTTGTGGTGACCAATACCGAATGCAATATTTCAAGTGTCGCCTTTCCAAGGCATTATAAAGTGGTATTAACACTTCACGTGATCTTGATTCTATCCCTCTGTTTATGCAGCCCAGAACTGTGTTGGCTTTTTTGGCAGCTGCTGCAAACTGCTGGCTCATATCTAAATGGTTGTCCACTAGGACTCCAAGATCCCTCTCAAAGTTACTATTATTGATGTCTTCTTTCATTCTTCTTTAATGTCTTCTTTAATTTTTTTTTGCCCTTTAAACAGTAAATGTTGGTGATCACCTTTAAAGTGCTCCATGGCTTAGGGCCGGGGTATTTACGGGACCACCTTCTGCCACCAATTGCCTCCCACCGGCCAGTTCGCTCCCACAGAGGGGGCCTCCTCAGGGTGCCGTCAGCCAGGCAATGCCGGCTGGCGACCCCCAGGGGGAGAGCCTTCTCTGTGGTGGCACCTACCCTCTGGAACGATCTACCCCCAGAGATACGAGTGATCCCAGACCTCCAGACTTTTCGTCAGGCCCTGAAAACACACCTTTTTCAGTTAGCCGGGCTGGCCTGATTTTATTTGGTTTTAAAATTCGACACTGATTTTAAATTGGAATATTTTAATCTATATGGGCCAAATTTTATATAATTTATTTTAAATAATTATTTTTAACTTTTTTGTATAATTGTTTTATTATGGCTGTTCACCGCCCTGAGTCCGAAAGGAGAAGGGCGGTATAAAAGTTTAATAAAATAAAATAAAATAAATAAATAAAATAAATAAATAAATAATAATAATAATAATAATAATAATAATATAATATATAGGTAGATAGTCGACCACCCGATCAGTGGGTGCAGTAAAATTTCACAAACTGACTACCTATAACACCATGACCACGTTGCTAAGGTCACTCACTGGAAATTGTGCCAGAAGTTTGGATTTGAGTAGAGCAAAAACCACTGGGAGCATCAGGTTGAGAAAGTTTTAGAGAATGAGAAACTCAAGATCTTGTGGGACTTTAGGATTCAGACTGATAGACACCTGGTCCACAACACACCTGACATAACAATAGTTGAAAAGAAAAAAGTATGGTTCATTGACATTGCAATATCTGGTGATGCACAGATTGACGATAAGCAGCAAGAAAAAATCACAAAGTACCGGGACTTGCAAATTGAAGTTGAGCAACTGTGGAAAAAGAAATTGTGTGTTGTCCCAATTGTAATTGGAGCCCTTGGAGCAATACCCAAAGGGCTACCCCACTATTTAGAAATTCTAAATTTACCGGACTTGAACATTTTGACTCTATAAAAAAACCACCTTACTCGGAACAGCTTACATCCTCCGACTATACCTTAACAGTTCCTAGGTCCTTGGTTAGGACTCGAGCTGCTGAGCTATTAACCAGCCTCAAAGGCTGTGAATCTCACTAAAGATTAACTAATCATCATCATCATCATCATCTTTATTACAGTCACAGACCAGCAAGAATTATCACTGTTTACAATAGTGTTAAAAGATATTAGTACTAATAATAGTGAGTAATAACATCCATAATAAAAAATACCTGGTATCAAATAGTGTGGCTCTTGCCCTTTACCACATATACTTACTAGTTTCTCTATTGGGGTCTTGTTATACCTGTCCTGGAGGAGTCCTGAGGAGGATGTTATAACAGGAAAGTCTACTAATCTAAAAATCAAAGATATAACTCTAATGTCCTTTATTTTATGGTCTTTCCAACTTGAATTCCATTGGAATGATCCATCAGTTTTCAGTATTAGGGTCAGGAATGTGGAGCTTTTTTTTTTTTTAATCACAGTATCTAATCAGGGTTTTGTTTAGTTTTTTTTTATCCTTACCAGAAAACCAGAAAACCTTACCAGAAAATCAAACTCCTCTCACCATACATTCTTCGCAATCAGGACAAAAATTTAAGAATCACAAATTAGAACAATCTCTAGACATAGATCAAAAGGCAGTGGAAAATTCCAATGTAATCAGGTGAATATTCCTCCCTGTTTGAAACTCAGCCTTGAAATTCCTTTGATCAAATAAGGAAAACAAGGTGCTTTTCTCAAAGAGATTACCATTTTTAATCAACACAAAAACCCCACAACTCAGCAGTGTGCCTGACTGTAAAGTGCACTTTCTTAGAATTCCTAGAAGGTGCACTTTTGAGGAACAAAAACTATGATTTCTTATATAGAGGGCTTGCATGGGAGGGCTCTCCTTCATGCTTCCCTTAGCTGATTGTATATTGCAGTCTTGGAATAAACTTCACTTCTGTTTCAAGCAACTGCCTGCATTCCTTATTCCTGGCTCAGAAAGTCAGTAGAGATTCTCAGTCATCCAGGTCATGGTTTTCCCAAAGGTGCTTTTTCAGAAGGCAACAGGACTTTCTTGTTGTTGTTTTTTCTTTTGAAGACGTTTCGCTACTCATCCAAGAAGCTTCTTCAGCTCTGACAGGATAGTGGGGAATGGAAGGATTTATATTCCTTGAAGACAGAAAGTCCAGTTGCCTCCTGAAAAAAAACATCTTTGGGACAACCATGACCTGGATGACTGAGAATCTCTACAGATCTTTAGCTATACAATTTGGGATGAACACCCTTTGAATGGTGTGGGAGTAGGAATGGAGTTTCAGAGGAAAAAATGCAGACTACAGGAACCAGGAGCACTGAGGACACAGATAAAACCTCCAAGTGCTTCAACCACCCTCTAAAAGGATGCAAATTACCAGCTTTCTGAAAGGAATATAAATCCTTCCGTTCCCCACTATCCTGTCAGAGCTGAAGAAGCCTCTTGGATGAGAAGCAAAACTTCTTCAAAAGAAAAAAAGGAAGTCCAGTTGCCTCCTGAAAAAGCACCTTTGGGACTGGCTCTGAAATGAACCTGATAAGACTTCTTTCCAACACTGTATTTCATTAGCCTATGTAACAATACTCAGCTTTGTGGAAATTTGCTATGTTGATCCAGTAAGATTCTAATGAATTTAATGTAGGACATACTTCGTGTGTCACAATCCCTCACATTGGTTATATGTGTTAGGCAGTCGTGGGATTCAGCCAGTTTGCACCTATTCCGGAGAACCAGTTGCTAACTTTCTAAGCAGTTCAGAGAACCGGTTGTTGGAAGAAATCTTATTTTGTTTTTTTCCACTTTACAGGACTAATCCTGTAAGGAAGGCAGGAAGGAAACATGCTGGTGTTGTTTCTAGCCTAATCTTTATTACCCTGCTTACAGAAACTGCCTCTCTGGTTAACCCTTATTACACTGTAACAGCTAAGGTGAAGCGTCCATTGACGTGAGTAACGTTGAGTTGGCCACACCCACACAGTCACATGACAACTGAGCCACGCCTACCCAGCTGGTCATTAAGGCAAAGAACCAGTTGTTAAATTATTTGAATCCCACCACTGGTGTTAGGGTTCATACAGTTCAACAACACCTGACACAGTTGATAGGTTGCTCATGCATGATGGGAAGTCTTAGATTTTTTTATGTCAATGCTATTATTTTGGTGTCGTTCTGGGTAACTATATGATTCAGCTCCTGCGAGGTATATGATTGTTTATATTCAATGTTCACTCAGGTTTTAAGAGACTACACTGGAATCTCTTGATAGAAATGTAAGGACACCTGTTAGTGAATAATCTCTAATAAGTGTCTGTAAACTTTGTGAAGTGTTTCATTTTAGGGATGTAGCAAGGTATCACATATATTGATATGGATTTAAGTTCGCCAACTGATGATCTGGAGGTAGCCAAAATGGCAAAATTCCTGCACAATATGTAGATATATAATCCACAAATTATGCAACACACACACACACAGTAAATTCTGCTCTCTATGAAAATCCCAGTGAGCATTGAACATGCTAATTTATGGTTGAGATAGAGGGATCAAAACACAGAAGAGAAAAGAAGAGACTGTGCAACATTAGCATTCCAGACAGCAACTTTTGTTGTGAAATCTGACTCTCCCATTTACACATTCAGATAATTATGTTAAATTTCAGTCATCAAGTGAGGCTCATTTAGTCATTGTATCATTTAATTCTATGGGACTGTGCATGTATGGCACCCTGATTACTGCAATCCAAAATTATCCATATCTCGTAGATATAAACATTTATTTTATATCTTTGTTGCTTTAAGTTAAGCGCTGAGGGGAACGCAAAAATCTGCACAGATGACATTTCTTGATTGCAGAAGACAGGCAGTAAAAAAAAAGAGAGAGAGAGAGAGAGAGAGAGCCATTTTAGCTGAGTGTAGACAGTTCTTCATGGATCAACAATTTCTTTATAACCGGCCTTCTAATGGAGCACCACAGAGGAATCTGTTTAACTGCAGTACAGTTTAATCAGATGTGGCATCTGCTAAAGCTGCCTGATATAGTTCTAACATTTTGCCTGGTTTCATAATGGGGCATAAGTTAACCAACTCACATAGGCAGCAAAAACCCTCTTAATCAGAATAAACTATAAAGATGCTGTGAGAGAGACTGACAGAGCACAGGTAATAGATGATTTTATGGAAGCTGTCAATCATGGCATTATTGGTTAAATGAATGCATTTAATCATCTATACCAAATGTTTAGTGTGGACTTGATCAAATAAAGAAGTTCTAAGCACTTAAATTTGACAAACTGTTGCCAGTGTATTCTGTTTTATTCGCTTACCATGATGAAAAATTTGCACGGAAACTATTCACGTTTACTCAAAAGTTTAATCTACTCAGTGGGGCTTCTTTCCACTTTATAGTTTTGCACTTCATACCTGTAGCTTAGAAATCAATGAAAGACAATAGATGACTAAAGTTATAAAAGATAATATAAAATGTGCAATTTGTCATAATTGCTTGTGCGATTCAGTTCAATGAATTTGGACAAAGCATTTTGTATTGTGTCAAAGCTTCTCCCTTTCTCCTAGTTGTCATCTGCCAAAGGCAAAAGATGTTTGTGAGGAGACAATATACCAGAACAGAAACTCTTCATATTTTGCCAAGGGAATGCTGGAGAAGGTAGAAGCAATTTCACCAAAATATCTCCTCAAAGCTTGGAATGAAAGATGACCAGCCACATGTATATTTCATCATCTGCCCAAGCTAGTGAATATTTGGGAGAAAATAGAGAATAAAAGGGATGTGGTGGCTCAGTGGCTAAGACGCTGAGCTTGTCGATCGAAAGATCAGCAGTTCAGCAGTTCGAATCCCTAGTGCTGCGTAATGGAGTGAGCTCCCATTACTTGTCCCAGTTTCTGTCAACCTAGCAGTTCGAAAGCACGTAAAAAATGCAAGTAGAGGATGAGATACTCACAGGAACAGATGAGAAAATGTTTAAAAAATTCTATAGTTATTTACTTGGTGTTAAACTAGAAGAACAAGAAGTAAAAGAAACAATGATAGCATGGGCAAAATATTTAAAGATAAATAAACTAAATGTTGGAAATGCTACCAGACATCGGGATCACACTATCACATGTGGTAGACATGTGGGCAAAAATTCAAATATGGCTAGAGAAAATGACACAGCAACACATTGATCTTAAACCAGAGCTGTTCCTGTTGGGTATCTTATTGGAGAAATTTAGTAAAGAAATATTTGATTATACATGTATAATCAAATATACATATTTGATTATACATGTACTAATGGCAGCAAGAATGGCATTTGCACAAAATTGGAAAGCAGAAAAAAATCCTACAAAGGGAGAGCTAATTAAGAAAATATTAGAATGTGCAGAAATGAGTAGATTAACATTAGCAATTAGAGGGAAGGAAGAATCCGAGTATTACAACATATGGGGGCAATTTTATCAATGGATAGAGGCTGAATATAGACAATAGGCAATGTAAAAATAAGAAATATGGGGGAAAATATTGTAATACATTAAATTTAAATGTAAGGGGAAAGATAAATATGTACTAAGAAAATGATGAATATTGAATATGATGAGATAATTTTTTTTGTACCCAGATGTTACACTGATTGATTAATGATGAATTGTTCATTTAAAAAAAAATCAAAAAAAAGTGTAAGTAGAAAAATAGGGATCACCTTTGGTGGGAAGGTAACAGTGTTCCGTGTGTCTTTGGCGTTTAGTCATGCCGGCCACATGACCACGGAGATGTCTTCAGATAGCGCTGGCTCTTCAGCTTTGAAATGGAGATGAGCACTGCCCCCTAGAGTCGGGAATGAGTAGCACATATGTGCGAACGGAACCTTTACCTTTACTAGAGAAGCATCTTGTTAGCTGGTGCTGTCAGAGGTAGGGTAGGGATTTCAAATTGAGAAAAACAAAACCAAATGGCTTCCTTACTTCACTCCTAGAAGAGAGATGGTCACTTTTCTTCCAGAAACAGCATCATTAGAACAAATTATTGCATGCTTCCAGAGCCCTAACAAAATAATAATCAATTTGTTTCCAGAATAGTCTGAAGATGGGTCTTAATTCAAGTGCATGCTTTTCTATATAAGAATATCTCAGAATTATTGTATTAAAAGCTGACAGCCAACCAACATTTCCAACCCATCCTGCAGATTTTTCCAAAACCATTAGGCTTAACAGAAATATTTCAACTATTAAGCTTTCAAAATATTTTACTCATTCATATTGCAATGATTAGTTCTAATGCTCTCAAAGTGGTTGCCTCTGAGGAATTTAAAAAAAAACAAACACACAGTGGCTTTTCAAAGCAAAGAGCAGTTGTTACTTTAAAAACAGAAATGATACTTCACTTGTGTTTCTCATTCATTATTTGTAATGTCAAGGTGAACCCTGGAGAACATGGATCTCAGCTGGGTAGCGTACATTGATCCATCTTTGTACATCAGAAACTGAGAATCTCAAGTGATTTCTTTAAATAAATTCCTGCCTGTGTGCAACATCCAGATTTGCTTTTGAGAGCAAATATGTTAGGAAAGCAGAAAGTCTCCATATAATGTGTGAAAACTGTATGTGAAGGAGTGAACCCCAAGAGATAAGTAGCTTGGGACTGTTTTCAAAATGTGTCTTAGCCGATTGAGACTGCCTTCTTGTAACATTCACCAACAATCAATGTCAGTTGCCATGTACATATTTGTCCAGAAAACTGGAATAATGCTCCTAAATCATTTTGTGCACAACATTGAATCACTATCAGCAAGTTGCATTGTCGTTACTGATCTGAGTATGTTAAAGAAACTGACCTTGAGATGTAAACCTTGGTCTCAGCAGTAGAAGTCATCTCTACATTTCCTTTTTTTTACTTTAAGGATATAGTTATTTTTCCCTGTCACTGTGGGAAGACTTTCTCTTTTATCTAAAGGCCAGGATCACTCAATGTTTTCTGTCTTTGAGCATGTTTGTGCATGTGTGTGTGCAGGGTTGGGCTTCAAAATTTTCAGCAAGGGGTTCTCTGCCATTTGCTGGGTGGGCGTGGCCATGGTAGGTGTCTCCTAGTTGGCCTCCTGCACCATGGTGGGAGGGTGTTTTTGCTCTCCCCGGGCTCTGGAGGCTTTCCTCAAGCCTATAGGAGGGTGAAAACATCTTCCCCAGGCTCTGGAGGTCCTCTGGAGGCCAAAAATGGGCCCGTTTCTGGCCTTCCCGAACTTCCGGTAAACCTGTTTTTCACCCTCCCCAAGCTTCCACACATCCTGCACTTACCTGCATCCAAAATGGGCTGCATGGGGACTCCTGGGAGGGGAGGTGTGGGTGGGGCCAGCCAGGAGTGCGATTTGGGGGTTCTCTGAACTGCACAGAATCTTAGCTAGAGGTTCTCCCGAACCCCTGCGAACCCCCAGCAGCCCACCCCTGCGTGTGTGTGAGTGTTGTATGCTTAGAATAGAATATACTTTATTGTCACTTTGAATGTACACTAATTGGCATACATTAAAATGAAATTAAGTTGCATATAGCTCTCAAAGGGTCTCCAACTCTAATATAAACATAAACATGGCAAGATAAATAAATAAATACAAAATTATGCATGTACCCACACATATATTATATGACCCGGAGAAACAAAACAGCCTAGTTAGGATGTATACACGTACATGGCAAGAGAAACAAATCTTGCGAGTTTACCAGACGGATGGCATAGGGAACAAAGCTGTTATAGAATCTGGAAGTCCTGCTAGAAATATGCTTCTGATCTTGCATTCTTTGAATTGTCATGCCGTAAAATCTAGGTGTTAGGTCAGTGAAAAAAAGAGACTTTGAAATCATGAGGTTTCAAAGATAATAGTTCCACCTGCTCTGATCACACTCTTTATCCTGAAAATTATCTAGCAATAAAATAAAGTAATAGATTTTGACAGTTTAAGATATCAAATGGTTGAAGATGATTTTCTTCTTTCCCTTTACAACCAGCTAATTAAATATAACCATCTTTAACTTCAATGAAAAAATGGAAGTGTTGGTCACTTCCATTTTTTCATTGAAGTTAAAGATAGTTATATTTAATTAGCTGGTTGTAAAGGGAAAGCATGTGTTTTTGAAAATATATGTTTGGTTTTTGACTCATTCTTTAGATAGGTTCTTGAGTTTGCCATGTTGATCATCTTTTGCCAAAATGGAATTCTAAGTTTTAGTTAAGGTTACCACTTTTATTTTAGTGATGGCTTCCCTTCTCATATTAGGTTAATCTTGCATATCCAGACTACCCCCAATCCCTGTTATTATTATTTTTTAAAGAAAACATAAAAATATATCTAATTACCTAACCCTGCAGAACTTGGGTTAATTAATTTTGCTGACTACTAAATTAACATAAATAACATGTATTTTGTGATTCAAAATGAAAGTCAGTCTGATTTGTAGCATCATGTGTTCAGCTAAGCAGCCTACATTCTGAGTGTGAAATTTTACTCTTTCAATGTATTAGGAGCCTTTTTATATCAACTCAATTTAGAGTTTTTAAATGCAGTTATTGCTCAGATAGGCCATATTATTTATTTTCTCATAGGTTATGCTGGCCCACCATTCTATCTTTTACTCTCTTTCTCTCTCTCTCTCCTTTTTTTTTGCTCTGTAGAAAGATGGATATCTAATCTGTTCAGAATTTTTAGTTGTTCTTGTTTCTCGTTGGCATTGGCTGCAGGGACTTCAGAAATGTCAAGCAAGAATTAAAAGTTTCCTTCAACAAGACCTCCCTGCTTGGCTACACTACAGAATCACCATCTGCTTTCGTTGGGCTTCAGTTCCATCCTCTATTGGCACTGGGCAGTATTGTCTCAGGTGGTGAGTGAGAAGGAAGAAATTATGACATATGGAGGTAGGCTATTTAATTCAGTAGAATGGCAGCAAAATACATTTCATCAATGAATTAAAATTTCCTTTAATCAACATGGAACATTACATTTAAAGATATCAGACAAGAATAGTGTTGAAATATATGAAACATATGGATGTTAAGACAATGGTGGGCAGAAAGCAGAGGTGGACTTCTTGGTCAGTCTCTATTTCTCCTGGGCTGAAAACCTGTATCTGAAATAATAAATCTTGATGGAACTAAGCACAGATGTTAAGTCTTCAAGGTCCTTGAGATCCATTTATTTATGGCACTCAAAACAAAAATAAATTGTTTCACATCATTTAAACATTAATTACCATTATTTAACATTGTAATTTATTTATTTTTTTCATTCAATTTTAGATAGTTGGTAGAGCTCAAGCTCTACAAAAGCAGAATATGTCTTCTAAGGTCAATACAAAGTAGGTGATCTGAAGGAGCCCCTATACCATTTCAGACAAGTAGCTATCTTGTCTGGAGCCTTGGATAGTACAGTGGTCTAAAGCCCTGTTATTAACATCAGCTGCCTGCAATTATTGCAGGTTCGAATCTCACCAAGGCTCAAGGTTGACTTAGCCTTCCATCCTTTCTAAGGTAGGTAAATTGAGGACCCAGTTTGTGGGGGCAATAAGCTGACTTTGTACAAATATACAAAAGTATGAAGGCTATTGCTTAACGCATTGTCAGCCGCTCTGAGTCTCCGGAGAAGGGTGGCATATAAATCAAATTTTTTTTAAAAAAAAGTAGCTACCCAATCCAGTGGTGAAATCCAATTTTTTTTTACTACCGGTTCTGTGGGCATGGCTTGGTGAGGGTGCTGTGGCTTGGTGGGCATGGCAGGGGAAGGATACTGCAAAATCTCCATTCCCACCCCAGAGGAAGGATACTGCAAAATCTCCATTCCCACCCCAGGGGAAGGATACTGCAAAATCTCCATTCCCACCCCACTCTGGGGCCAGCCAGATATGGTATTTGCCGGTTCTCCAAACTGCTCAAAATTTCCGCTACTGGTTCTTCAGAACCTGCCAGAACCTGCTGGATTTCACCCCTGATCCAATCTCTTCTTAAAAACCTGAAGTGATGGAGCTCCCACAACTTCTGAAGGCAAGCCGTTCCACCAATTAATTGTTCTCACTGTCAGGAAATCTCTCTTTAGTTCCAGGTTGGATTTCTCCTTGATAACTTTCCATCCGTTATTTCTTGTCCTGCTATCAGGTGTTTAGATAGGCTAGGCTAGGCTAGGCTAGGCTAGGCTAGGCTAGGCTAGGCTAGGCTAGGCTAGGCTAGGCTAGGCTAGGCTAGACTAGACTAGACTAGACTAGACTAGACTAGAACAGAATAGAATAGAATAGAATAGAATAGAATAGAATTTTATTATTACTTTAAATGAACACTAATCAGCATACATTAAAATGAAATTTTGTTGCATTCAGCTCTCAGAGGATAACCATTCTGCATATATATACAACATATATGACACAGTGAAATATCACAATCTAGTTCGAATGTACACATATACGTGGTGGAAAAAAAGGGAATCCTGCAAGGTTACAAGATGGATGGCATAAGGAACAAAGCTGCTACAGAATCTAGTAGTCCTACTATAGAAACTTTGAAACTTCTCCCTAAAAGGGAGCAAGAGAAACAGACCATAAGGTGGATGTGCTTATAAACAGTATCCTGAATAATGGGAAATGAGCTTCCTATAGTCTTCTCAACTGTCCTTACCACTCTCTGTATGGAGTTTCTATCTAAGGCACTGCTACCACCAAACCTATTGAGAGCGACAGCCCCTCTAATATTGGAAGACTGCTCTCACGTCATCACTAGTCCTTCTCTTTGTTAGACTAGACATACCCAGTTACTTATTTACCATGAGACTGTGCAAAGTTTCAGATGGGTGCTTTGCTTGGAGGTAAGTTTAAGCAAAACACAATCTTCAACACAACACAAATTAAATAAATAAATACAATGTAGACTGAATGATCTGTTAGAGAATACTGCCTGGAGAAGTAAGCAGGTTGCACTATGACACCTACTTTGAGTGTATCATTTAAGGCAGGGGTGTCAAACTCTATTTCATTGAGGGCCACATTTCATTCAGGGTTGTGTTTGACCTTGGGGGCCCAGGGTGGGCATCACTTGTGTCGGGGGCACCTGTGGGGGCCCAAGTGCTCTGCTAGCAAAAACGGGTTACTGAGCTCCATTTTTGGGTGTGATGGCCTCCAACCCTCTGCCAGCGAAAACAGAGCTTGGGAGGGCCTCGCGAGCTCCATTTTCTCTGGCAGAGGCACTGCGGGCCAGTCCTTTGCTGTTTCCAGGGTGGTCCCATGGACCAGATCTAAGCACCCCACAGGCCCGATCTGGGTCCTGGGCCTTGAGTTTGACAACCCTCATTTAAGGCTAAACATTTTGGATGAGTGTGCATGATTCTATTTAAGAACATTCCAGCATACAGAAAACTAGCTGACCAGCAAGAAAACTAGCCAAAAGTCATTTACAGATTCTTGTTTACTACATACAGATTTGGATTTTTGTTAAGATTCTCTCCGCCTACATTTTTAATAGGTACAATCTAGGAACAAACCTCCCTGCTCTTTATGCAGATTAGTTTTCAGTGAACCATATCAAATAGCATTTCAGAATGTCATATACTGATTATTGGACCCATCACACAATGCATTTCCCCTTGTTCAACCAGCATTAGCTTTTGAACTAAGCCTTTCTAGTTAGCTCAGTAAACTGTTTTTTTCTAGCAATGCCATCTAAAGATTGTCCAGCTGGAGAAGATATGATCTTAAGCTGCAGTGTCCTTCATGCTTCCCTTTTTGCTTTATTTTTCAAGTGTCCAATAGAGCCTGGCTCTATCATTCTATAGGCAAAGTCCAATAAATGAATCCACAATGACCATGTTTGGTTCCCTAAGGCTAATCCTGAGTGGATCATTGCAAATCCCCTACCTCTCCTTTTTTCTATGGAATGCTCAATCCCACGTGCCCTCTGGCAGGACTTTATCATGTGAATTATTTTAAAGATAGTGTGGTCAAATGCTGAAGCAGCAATTCAACCATTCCATCAGGCAGAAAATAATAAAGAGTGTCAAACACACACACACACACGAGACAAAGTATAAAGAAATTCCTCCCAAGGAGAGGAGTAGGAGAAGGGGAAGCAGAAGGAAGCAGAGAAGAAGAGAGAGAAGAATAGAGAGGAGGAGAGGAAAAGGGAGGAGAGGGAAGTAGAGAGGGGAGAGTAGAAGGAAAGAGGGAAGGAGAAAGAAGTGGAAGGGAGAAGGGAAGGAAGAAGAAAGATGGAAAGAGATGGACTGTCGTTGTAAAATTGGGTGAAATATGATGTATATGAGAAAGGAAAAATTGGTATTTTTTTTTACTTGATGGTTATATAATTGACACCATAATGGAAGACAATATATGTTAGAATATGATGGATGTTATCCAGAGGTGGGTTTCAGCAGGTTCTGACCAGTTCTGGAGAACCGGTAGTGGAAATTTTGAATAGTTTGGAGAACTGGTAGTAAAAATTCTGACTGGCCCAGCCCCCATCTATTCTCTGCCTCCCAAGTCCCAGCTGATTGGGAGGAAGTGGGGATTTTGCAGTAAACTTCCCCTGGATTGGGGAGGGAATGGAGATTTTGCAGTATCCTTCCCCTGGAGTGGGGTGGGAATGGAGATTTTACAGTATTCTTCCCCTGCCATGCCCACCAAGCCATGCCCACCAAGCCACACCCACCAAGCCACACCCACCAAACCATGCCCTGACTACCAAGCCACACCCACAAAACCGGTAGTAAAATATTTTGAAACCCACCACTGATGTTATCGCATATCTGTTTATATGTTACTACATAATTGTTAATGTATATATGACTACAATGACGATGATGACAATGTTTGTACGTTCACATGCTAACATTTTAGACATGTAGAGAGCACACTGCTCAACATAGAAAGGAAATGTATGATATAAAACAATAAAGAAATATTAATGAAAAAAGAAATTCCTCCCGAGACAAAAATGCTACTATTTCTAATACAATATTAGAAAAGTTTCTCACCTATCAACTTTCTAAACGAAGTGACGTTCCTGACACATAATTATTAATTATTGCTTCCACTTAACAAAGTTCTGCCCAGCATTTAACATTTGTGATTTTTTTGGAGGCAGCCTTATGGATCAAGCTGAAGCCAGCACCTATGACATTTTAAGGGCAGGGTTTCAAGATTGGTACGATGAAGTGGAATGACATTTAATTACTAATGTGCAGTCATTCACTCTGGCTAATTATGATCCCTGGGGTTTAGTGATCATGTGCAATTAACTTTTACTTTCATAAAAGCTTAATGCGCTACGGAGCCATCACTAGCAGAAAATGTTACATTTTGGAATTATTGACAGAATCCAAAATGAATAATATCTCTTCTCCAATAATTTTTTAAAGGGGAAAAACAATGGTTGAATTTGATTGTCATGATCTACATCAGAAGAAGCCAAGGGCATCATCTACCCAAGCATTAATTTGAAATTTGAACAACAAAACAAAACTAAGACATGTCTAAAATAGGCACTATGACTTTTATAAGAGGAAGAGATTTACAACCAGCCGCTAAGGATAGTATCAAACTGTATACCTTAATTACAATATGCTTACATTTTTAAAGTAAAAAAGTAAAAGTTTGATACTATCCTTAGCGGCTGGCTGTAAATCTCTTCCTCTTTTCACAACTGTTTCACAACTAGCCCATTTTATAATTTTGGTGAAGAACTCTAGATCTAGGGAACATCACTCTTTTTCCAAAAATGCTTAAGACTTGAGCTAAATTGTACACATGAACTGAAAAATTTCCACTACAATTATAATCAGGGAATATATTTATTTATCACTTAAAAACAACAATTTAAATGATGTGTATGTTTTGCCTTAAATCAGTGGTGGAAATCAAAAATTTTTACTACTGATTCTGTGGGCGTGGCTTGGTTGACATGGTATGGTTTGGTGGGCGTGGCTTGGGTGTGGCAGGGGAAGGAAACTACAAAATCTCCATTCCCACCCCGCTCCAGGGGAAGGATACTGCAAAATCCCCATTCCCTCCCCACTCCTGGGGGAAGGATATTGCAAAATCTCTATTCCCACCCCACTCCGAGGCCAGCCAAAGGTGGTATTTGCCGGTTCTCCGAACTACTCAAAATTTCCGCTACCGGTTCTCCAGAACCTGTCAGAACCTGCTAAATAGCACTCCTGCTTTAAATGAATTTCTTCCTAATAGTGTCCCAAACAGCTAATTGGATTCATATATTCTGAAAGGATAGGAGCTGAGGCAGCAGGCTAGAAACCAGGATGGTGGATTTTGGAAGCAAAAAGATGATCTGTTTTCTGACTTTGGTCAGGAAAAGAAAACGAAAGATGCTCTTTTGTTTTAGTAAGGTTGACTTCTTGACATTGTTTGCAGTATATTTTGCAGCATCTACATTGAAACTGACTAGGATTGAATTGATTATTCAGTTCATTGATGACAGAATTCATCTCCCTCTGGTGAGTACTGATTCCTAAGATGTACGCTTTAAAAAGCAGCCACATATATACAGTTTTGCACATCTCCTCCTAAGTGTGTCTTGGCTTGTCTGACTGCCAAAATGTTTCCCCAGCTAAGCCTTCTCCAGAACTGGGGGAGATTCACCTTCAGGACTATATTAAAAAAACCCTGTCTTGAGAACTGATCAGATTTGCCAACAGGAGCTTGGCGCAGATGTCCAGGTATTCAGGAATATTTGAATGCTATTTCTCACAGTCTTCATAAAGAAATCCCAAGAGCCATTGCCAATTGGTGCATACTGACCAATATGTTCATTCTGGCTCCAGTGGGCATCTTGACAGAGTGCTCTAAGGTGTATATATTATCACATCATCTGAAAATGACCCCCAAGTGATAGCTGTAAGAGAAAAATCAGCCACCAAAGATTTTACTCCATTCAATAGTTAAATTGTTTCCCTGCTGCAAAAAATGCCCTGTATTTGCATTAACACAGATGTATAATGGAAGGGACATTCATGAATACTGAGGTCCATAATGGTGGAGTCATTATTCTAATAGAAGTGAGAAGAGCAACAAGATTTTGGAGGTATAGCCACCAGAGTTTCTCCATTCATATATTTAAAGAATGAACATGACTCTCAGAGGTAAATCTCACCAGCACCTATCTTGTGACCTCTTGAGAATTTTAGAAAAACTGAGATGAAATCATGGAATTTGACCATTATCTCATCAAATTTTGGTCAGAAAGTAAAAACCTTGTGTCCACTTTTTCAACCTTCTCTCCATTTCCCAATTTTACAATTTCACACCTAATGATGTGAATTCCCTAATGATGGGAATCCTTAGGATTTAAGATCATTCTAATACATTCTATGATGTATTACAGTGATC
This sequence comes from Ptyas mucosa, assembly GCA_012654045.1. Lineage (NCBI taxonomy): Eukaryota > Metazoa > Chordata > Lepidosauria > Squamata > Colubridae > Ptyas > Ptyas mucosa. The sequence goes on from WNWU01013616.1 coordinate 5,459,010, forward strand.
CTCTTCAAAGGACTTTCCCATTGTTTTCTCTCCCAATTAAAAAAAATTTTGGGGGGTATTTTAACTTCTTAAGAATTTTTCTTAGTTTGTTTTCTTTTGCCTGCAATAAGGTTCTAATTGAGAAAAAGAAATAAACAATGCAGAGACAGACATATCTCCCTCTGGTTATGATACTGAATCATTTCTGATTATATATTTCTTCCATGAGAAAAGGTTGTGCCTGGAGCTGATGTTATAGATTGCCATCTTGATCACGGAAGACATAGTACCATTTGTTTATGCCAAACTAGCTAAACAAAAGAGCAAATTTGTTTTAGGATTGCCAAAGAAACCCATTTATATTTCATAAAAGTGAAGACTTCCATTCAACAAAGATTTTAAAACAACGAAGAATATTACCGGTATGTCAGAATTGGAATTTGCAAAGCAGCACCTTGGGTTAACTTTTTTATTTTTAATACACTGTTACGGAATGTCAGTTACAATACTCATAAATCAGTCTGAAAACCATCAATTTACATGTTTATTCCTTTGTCTCAGGGCTAAAGAGTGCAGTAGATTTTCAAATCACCTTTACTGTTTCTGACAGTTGATTCCTTTCATCTGTCTTCTGTAACATCTTTTCCAGCTTCCTCATGATTGATTATTTATATTAGTCTTTTGCTATGGGCTACAATGCTTTGTTGTCTATATTTGAAACTCTTATCTTTTTTTTCCCTTTCCTGATTGAAAAAGCTTCAGTTGTGAGAGTTCAGAAGTAGCGGTGTCTTTATATCATCATTATGACAATATACAGGGAAATTATATGTAAGAGATATTTTCCACTGGAAGTTCTCAGGCCCATTTATATGGTCACATAGTCGTTCCACTAACTTTCAAGATAGTTTCACTCTATCGAAGTCCATTATCTTGCTAAGCTAACTATGCTTTTTAAAATAAATTTCAGCCAATGCATAGAGAATTCCATTTAATGCATGCTATCCAATACAATTTGCTACTAAAAAAATAGGAAAACTGAACTGAATCATAGTAAAAACCCTGTGTTCATTAACTGCTAAAATAATCCTGCACAAACTTATTTTTTATTGGGAGTGATAGGAGCTTCTAATACAAATTATGAGGTACAATAAACTTATGAGGTGTTCAGATCAAGAATTATTCAGAATCAAGAGACAACTGATTCCAGCAATCTTGGAATATATTTCATTAATTATTTGTTGGACAGGAAGCTTCAGACTTGTAAAACATACTGATGAAAGAAAGGTTTGATTGGTGGTGTTCTATACAAAATATAGAATGTTGCATATTTATGTAAAGAAGTAAATAGAAAAATAGACAGGTAACTGAATTAGAAAGTAATGCTAAAATCAACCAAAGCAAGTAAATAATGAATGCTTACTCCACCTCAGAATGAATGGAAAAATTATTCAAGTTGTCATATTTTCAGTTTTTATTATGAAATAAGGACAGGAGAAACTCAACACAAGTTCAGTCATTTTTAATTAGCATTCATAAGGATTAAGAAAGGGACACAGAGGCTCAGTGGCTAAGACGCTGAGCTTGTCAATCGAAAGGTCGGCAGTTCAGCGGTTCAAATCCCTAGTGCCGCGTAACGGGGTGAGCTCCCATTTTAAGAAATAAAATTAAAAAGATTAAGAAATAGATGTTTTAAAAAACCTCCAAAATACTCAAGTTTGAACTGACCACTATTTTTTTTCCTTACAGGTTGAATTCCATTTTTTGTCACATAAATACTTCTTTACTTCTTTATCAAATCCCGCAAAGATTTCTCAGCAAGCTTGTAGATCAGGAGATCCTTTCTAATTTATTTTATATATAATTATTCTTGCTTTGTTTCAAGACTTCAGACTGAAACTCTGAAATGAGCACTCAGTTTTACCAATCAGTTCCTTCTGATGTAAAGGAAGAACTACTGCATTGTACATTAATCTATTTTAGGACTCATTTAAAAGTGGCATAGCTATTTTAATTTGGCATTTTGAAGGGAAACATTGTTTTAACCTGAGCCCTTTAAATAAAACACCATTCAATTAAATACCTCCAAATTTTGCACAGTACGGATGATGATGATTATACAATTGTAAATATGTATTGCTTGTAGTTCATACTGTATATAGTATCCTCAAGAAATGATGCATTTCTAATTACAATATTTGTAACAGATCTTTACTAACCTTAGTATGTAGCTTGTAATTCACTGAGATACTTTTTGTCCAGTTTAGACTCTTATGAAAATATTTGGGTGAAGTTGGATTTACTTTGATATGTTACCATTTAATAAATGCTATTTCTGCTTTTTTTCTTTGAATTAAACAAATAATGCATTGATACTATACTTGAGAAATGTATTAATAATAGTGTAAATGTTTAATAAATAAATAAATATTATAGTTTGATTAATTGATTGGGTTGGTAAGAATACCGCACACTGTTTTCGTAGTAGCATTTTAAGTTGAACTAATAAATGAACTATGTTTCTTTTAAATAAAAAGTATATCTGGGCAGAGAATATATACCATAAGTTATGAAAACTGCAGTTTTATAACTACTGTGCCAATATTCAAAGATGTTAGTTAAATGCCATCCATTTATATTTTAGGAATGTGACAGAATGATAACATTACATTGAATGACAACTTGATACACCTGATTATGTCTTGGAAAAAGACTTACACACAAAAATAACTATGATATGCATAGATAAATGCTTTTCTTTTTAAAATCTCTAAACAGAGGGCAAGGTTGGCATAGCCAAAACCAGAGGTGAAATCCAGCAGATTCTGTGGGTTCTGGAGAACCGATAGCAGAAATTTTGAGCAGTTTGGAGAACCGGTAAGTGCCACCTCTGACTGGCCCCAGAGTGGGGTGGGGATGGAGATTTTGCAGTAGTCTTCCCCTACCACACCCAGCAAGCCACGCCCACCAAGCCACAACACACCCATCAAGCCACAATCACAGAACCGGTAGTAAAAAAAATTGAATTTCACCACTGCCCAAACCCAATGTTAAATACACTGGATTAGAAGCTGGTACATTAAATTCTAGCCTTGCTTTTGGCACAGAAACCAGCTAAGTGACTTTGGGCCAGTCATTCTTTCTTGGTCCTAATAATAATAATAATAATTCCAATAATGCACAGAATTGTCTATATATTTGCCATCAGAAGTTGGTTCCACATAATTTTACCACTGGTTCTCTGTGCACTAAAAATATGCTCATGTACCTTCCGTGCATGTGTACAGCCTTCTGTGCACGTTCTTTGTATGTGTGCACGGCTTGCATGCATGCACGCAACTTAGAAAACGTGGCTAAATAGGACAGCATAGTGCCGGGGAGGGTGGGTGGGCCCACACCCGCCGGCAGATCGCCACTACTGATTTGCCCGAACCGGTCTGAATTGGTTGAATACCACCACTGTTTGCCATGGGTCATATCTGACTTGAAGATACATTCACACAAACACACACGCACACAAATCAATTTAAAAAGAAAAGAAATATGTACTGTTTATAATTATTCTATTTCTATTATGATAGATACAATATCTGTATTAACCTGCACTACTAAGAATTAACTTTGAACTTTGTTCAAAGATTCAAAGGATGAAATTGATTAGTTCTGTCTAAATGGGGCCACCTTTTTAAATAATATATATATATTTATATGTGTCAATCGCAATGCCAATCTATGATTTCCAAACTAGTTAGGACCTATGAACCATTCTGTTATGTATTTGTTAGCTTGTTAGATTTATATCACTCCTTTCTGTAAGAAAGGCTTATGTGGCATTCTCCATTTTCCCCCTCCATAATAAGAGTCTTATAAAATAGATTTGACTGTCAGACAGCAACTGCCCCAAATTCACCTTCTGTGGTTGAGAATAAATTGAACCTCAGTGCCCCCAATGGCAGTCTGACACCTTAAAGGAGTACACCAGTCTTCTCTCAATGTTCTTAATATTCCTTTAATTCTTCAGCTCCTATTAAGAACATAGAGAAAACACCAATGGGTGTGGCCCTATGTGGAACAGAAAGGCCTTCTTTTAAAAAAATAAATAAATAGCAATTTCTTTTTTCCCCCATAACAACCGCATTAATGAAATAACTGTTTACATCTGATTTTGTTTTGTTTAATTTAAACTTAAATTGACATCCTAACTTCACAGTGTTGGAGACAATTCCAAAGATTCATTTCCTGGGTTTCAATTTCATTCTAAAGTGGCAGCCACTTAACATCGTCAGCTCCCTTTGCTTTTAACTGAATAAAGGTCAAATAATCAGACATCTAAAAGGACAGCTCATTTATCATCCTTTGGTAAATGTGTCAGTAGCTAATCTTTAGCACTGGATGGTAGCACCACACAATGAAAGGTTAATGGATTCAAAGCATTGGCTTTACCACAAGAAGTATGTAATGATGGATCCAGACAGAAATTTCAATTTTCATTCAGCAGCATGGAAAGTGGTTTATACAGAGAATTTCTGTTTATTACAGTTTGTGTGTTACCCAGCAAAAGTACATCATGGTTAGGTCAAGAATGAGCCTAAAACAGATTTGGAGACCTAGTGCTTACATGGTTACTTGATCCATAAATCGGTAATCTTTGTTAATTCAATAGTTATTATTAAAACAATTTATTTCTATACTACTGGTAAATAATCATGACAGAGCAATGAAAGCCTAAATGATGAATTGTGCATTGTGCATTGTGACATCATGATGCAAACTTCACCCTTTAGTAATTAGGTCATATTATAAGTCTGTAGAGATTCTCAGTTATACAGGTCATGGTTGTCCCAAAGGTGCTTTTTCAGGAGGCAACTGGACTTTCTTGCTTTTTTCTTTGAAAATGAAAAAGGATAATTTTCTCTGAATATAAATCCTTCCATTCCCCACTATCCTGTCAGAGCTGAAGAAGCTTCTTGGATGAGAAGTGAAATGTCTTCAAAGAAAAAAAAAATAAGAAAGTCCAGTTGCCTCCTGAAAAATCACCTTTGGGATAGGTCATATTATGTTACATTATTCTCCTCCATCTCTTCTGCTCCTATGGACACCTGGGAGGGCAGCTCTTTTGAGTCTTAGGACCACATTCAATCTTTTCTGATGTGTTAATAACTCCTAAGATGAATGGGTAAGGTTGGGAGAAATGATACAAAAAAGGGGAAATGAGTGAGAACAGGAACTATCATTAATAATATGAAATATATCTACTATATCCTTTATATATTAAGGTCAGTGGTGGGATTCAGTCAGTTCAGGCTGATTCAGGTGAACCGATAGTTAAATTGCTGGCTGGCCCCTCCCCTCCCCGCTCCGCCCTTTCCATGCACCCCATTTTGACTCCCAGGTAAGTGCAGGGAGCCCTACTAGGCCCAAAATGGGGCATGGGGCTGTGTGGCGCAGCCCCCCTGTGGCCTGTGTTTGCTTCCACAAGGGTGCAGGGAAGCCTACTGGCCCAAAATGGGGCACAAGGGACAGCATGTGCCCCCCCCCCCGTGGCCCATGTTTGCTCCCAAGGGGGTACAGGAGGCCGAGGGCTGCCTGTCACACCCACTGGCCATGCCCACTATGGCCACGCCCAATCAGCCAGTCATTAGAGCAGAGAACTGGTTGTTAAATTATTTGAATTCCACCACTGATTTATTTTATTTATTTATTTATTTATTTATTTATTTATTTATTTATTTATTTATATTTATATGCCGCCCTTCTCCGGAGACTCAGGACGGCTTACAATGTGTTAAGCAATAGCCTTCATACTTTGTATATTTATACAAAGTCAGCTTATTGCCCCCACAAACCGGGTCCTCATTTTACCCACCTTAGAAAGGGTGGAAGGCTGAGTCAACCTTGAGCCTGGTGAGATTAGAACTCACAGTAATTGCAGGCAGCTGGATGTTAAATGCTGCCTTAATAGGAGGCATTAGCCTGCTATGCCACTCAGGCTCCTTAAGGTTAAGGTATAAACCCAAAATATTTCAGCAGTTCACCTTTGTTCATCCCTGAATCCGTATCATCTTGGCAAGATCATCTTCCTTGTCTTAACCTTTCAGGTATTGAGACTGTTTCAAGGTGCCTTGTCATAAAAATATGGGACTGAGCTCTGATGGAGTGTGTCTACGAATGAGGCAGGCAATGTGATGGACTACAGTAATGTAGCAGGTTCCAAGGAGGAGGGAATGACAAGAGATAATAAAGTCCAGAACTGGATAAGAGACATTTCCTAGAACAGTGATGGCTAACCTTTTCCAGACTAAGTGCCCAAAGTGCGTGTGTGCCCATATGAATGTGCGCCTGAACCCCCAAAATGCAATGCGTGCGCACCTCTGTGCATGTGTCCCACCCTGCACATGCATGTGTGGGCCCCTTGAATGCACCCCTGTGCATGTGCACACTGCCCCACACATGCCCCCTGCCCCCATGCATACATGCAGCAGAGACCCGAAAATCAGGTGGCCAGTGGGAGCTGCGCGCACATGCACAGCAGAGCTGAACTGGGGCAAGAGCTTGTGTGCCTACAGAGAGGGCGCTATGTGCCACCTCTGGCACGCGTGCCATAGGTTCGCCATCACGGCCCTAGATATCTGCCAGGGTATATTTGTTAAGTTAGGGTAGTATAGATTTACCCTGGCAAGATTCTGTCTATATAATGTAAGAACCGAACTTTGGCTGGATTGTGTTATGTCTTGGGTTAGGCCTCACATGAATTTAGCCACCAAATTTTGATGTCGTATCACCACAACTTGATGACAAATGTAAATGTCATGCTAAAATCTCAGAACAACCACACTTAGTCTCAATTTGTATTTAACCATCTAACTTTCCCTCCAAAGCAGAATGTAGGAAACAATCAGTTGATATGGTTATTGGCATTTTTATTGATAGCACTGAATTGCTGAATATATTCTTAGCAGTAAAATTGTTTCATTGCGAAAAAAAGCTTTTTTTATTTTTTGCACAACTGCAAATTATGAACTAGTTTTGCTAATGGCAATTTGAACATAATTCCAGTGTTTGGAATCCATCCAAGGTTGGTTACACCCACGAGGATAGTATTTGGAAAACTGGAAAAAAAGCTTTTAAAATACCAAAATCTATCTGAATCACTATGAATGCAAATAATTCAATGCTTTAATAGAACTAGACTGCTGAATATATCAACTCTAAATTTGAATACATTTACACATTTACATGTGTAAATGAGAGCTAGCTATCAGAGGGTTTGGAAATACAGTAATCCAAACTCCTTTTTCCCCTTAACATAATTACATGTAGTTTGCTTGGAAGTCAATTCCCAAGTTATATTTCCCCATTTTATTGACTTATAATAGTGGACAAAAAGGAATTTGTAAAATTTCATTAACACCTTATAACCGTGATGGCGAATCTATGGCACATGTGCTAAGGTGGCATACAGTGCCCTCTCTGTGGGCACGTGAGCCGTCACCCCAGTTCAGCTCTGATGCGCATGCGTGTGTGGCTCCCACTGGCCAGCTGGTCATCGAGTCCCTGTTGTGCAAGCACGGGGCGCATGCGGGCCCTCCCTCTTGCACATGCATGGGGGTGGGGCACGTGCAGGGGGTCATGCACACATGCGGGGCGCACACATGCGTGTGGGTGGGGTGCATGCATGGGGGTATGGCGCATGCACAGGGCCGCACACATGTTGAATTTTGGGGGTCCGGGTGCACGCGCATTCACACACATGCACTTTGGGCACTCGGTCCGGAAAAGGTTAGCTATCACTGCTCTATAAGATATGTGTGTGTGTCTCTTGGGTAGGGAGTGGATGAAAATCCTGCAAATTTTTCACTCATTCACTCACTCACACAGAGACATGCAAAACCCCTCAGCCCCTGGTACGATATTGCTGAGAGATTCCTTTCATGTATTCCCTGCTTTCAGCTCCTGTTAGCTTAGCGAGCAAAGTCAATAGGAGCCTATTTTGCAACACATTAGTTGAATCCCATGTATATAATCACAGGAGGAGCATAAATATTGTGAATTTGCTATGAATTGATAGAAATGCCAGAAAATTTTAGGGCACTTTATAAATAGACATAATAATGTTCACATGAGTTGAAGGTATGAATAGAGTGGAGCAGAACTGACATGTTGATGTATAACACAAAGATCAAGAGGACAACTACCTCAAATTAGTAGCCATTAGTCAAAATAATAAAAAGCCTTCTAGTTTCTGAATAAGCATTTATATGCCAATTTGTATAACAAGCTGCATCAGCTTGTTAAGGTCGATTTACACCACCACATTAAAGTGAGATTAATATCGTTGCATGCTGACAAACCATTTTTATGTTCACTTATACAGCCTTAATCAAATGACTTTTGAAGAACGCAAGGATAAAGTATTTCTGTATGAAAAACAACTTTTTCTGGTAGGAGTTTTAATGCAAAATATATGCAATTTCACTGTTGATGATTTTGGGAGCGGGTTGAGGGATAGATTTCTTTGCCTCCATAACACGGTCTGGGCAACCTTATTGACTATAATAATAAATCACCATTGTTTAAATAAATCATAGCTATTTAACTAGATCCTTTGTGTGAAATTATGGCTGGGTTGGGAGCTTAACAACACTCAGTTCCTTGACTCCTATCTTAATAGGTTTTTCTTGCTATTATTGTTGCTAACCCTGTTATATTGGTAGACTGCTAAGATTCCATAACTGTAAAAAAAAAGACAAAATAAAACAAATCTCTAAAAAACTAATCCACCACTACAAAGATGTAATCTAATTGCTATTTTCCTATTTCTGTAATGTCCTGTCCTGTGAGCTCTTTCTCAAACAAGGTTATGAACACCCATTGTTTGCAAACCATTGACAATTGCCAGAAGATTACTAAATGCATTTACTAAAAGTTCCATCCCTATCTTTTTTTTTCTGATCAAAAGTTTAATTAAGATTGTCAGAAGGGTACAAACTAGCTTTTAATTAAAACATGAGACAATTAGAGATGATACTCGTGAGAAATCAAGCCACCCAAAGAAATCATGTGGGAAGGCACTAAGTAGTAGTATCTGTAGTCCACATGCAGTTGCCTGTCTATTCCAGGGTAGGAGCTCCTTCAAAAGTAGATGGAGAATAAATAATGTTAGGTATGAAAAGGAGGAAACCTTTAATTTTGTTTTGGCTTGCTTCAATTAATTGGCATTTAAGGTAAAGTTTTCAGTGTCCAGTTGTGCCCAATTCAAGAATACAGTGCTCATTTATGATTTTTGGCCAAGGGAGCCAGTGTTGTCCAAAGACAATTTCTGTGGTCATGTGATCAGCATGGCTACACGGAACACTGTTACCTGCCCACTGAAGTGGTACCTATTAATCTACTTGCATTTGCATGCTTTTGAATTGCTAGGTGGGCAGGAGCTGAGGGAAGTAACGGGAGCATACCCAACTGCACAGTCTCAAACTCAGATTATCAGCTGTCCAACTGACAGGTCAGTGTCTTTAACCACTGAGCCATCATACCACCATTAATATTTATTACACTGAAATTCAAGAACATTTAATTTTTGCCCTATTTCCTTTCACTTTAAGAAGTACTCTTTGGTGTGCTACTGAAAGGCTGAGAATGACCCTCAGACCCCAGATTTATGCAATCCCCCATGAGCTGTGAAATCCAGTGGAAGACTGCTTATTTCTGAAAGCCTGAATCTTGTCACTTTTACAGATTCAGTCTTTTATATTATCTGATGCGGTCTTCCCTGAGCTTTATCCACCCTAGAAAAACATATACCCCAATTACTTAGAACACTACTAGAAAAATCAATGCTTTTCATAAAGTGTGAATAATGGAACTTCTATGCTTTGGTGGTATGTGTGTGCTATGTGTGTATGTGTATTTGTGTGGTGTTTGTTTGTGTTTGTGTGTTCTGCTTGTTCATAGTCCATCAGTCATTCTATGACCATACTTGGGTTGCAACTATCTGATGGAATGTAAAATAAAGTTGTCTGTAAGGTCTAATATATTATATTTACAATCATGCTCACTCTTGAAAGTGTCAACCTCTTCTTTGAAGCATCTATCAAACCTTAAAAATACAAAAATAATGCCTAAATTCATGAAAAGGCTAAAGTATTTCAGTACAAATCAACTTGTAGAATCCCTGAAACAGCAACTGCCAACAGCTACTTCTGTGGCCAGCCGGAATTACAACTCATCTTCTGTTAAATTGATCCCTTGTATCTCACTAATTTTTCATTTTTCATTTATTTTTGTTTCATGATGAAATCATTATTCAAAAGCAATGAATAGAATGAAATACTGGCATATTTTACAAATAGCCTTTTTGATAGTGTAACAAGTGTAACACCAACTCACTTGAAAAGTATTTGCTCCCCCTTTTAAATGTATTTATTTTTAATGTGTTCAACTTTGTTACCTTAGTTTTTGAAGACATTAATTTATGAATAAATTAAGTTTGATATATTTATTGAAGATTTATAGCAAGCTGTATAACTTCTCTAATAATTTCTAATACTCCTGAGTATTCCACAATTAAAGGTTCTTGTATCCATGTTGTACTTCACTCCATAGCTTCCAAGTCTCACATTTCACTAGTAAACAGTATAATTGCTATAGTCAGTCTCAGTCAAGTGCATTTCTTTTGATCAGTTACAGACCATTTAATTCTAATAGAATTTAAAACAAACAAACCAGGATTTTTGGTCCACTTGTCTATAGAATTTCTGACACGGGTACAAATTGTTATGTTCTCCACTAACCACTCCATTTGATTTTAGAAAGGTAGCTTCATGTTATTCAGAACATCCAATAATTAATTTCTGTTGTTGTTGTTGTTGTTGTTAGTTGCAAAGTTGTATCTGACCCATCGTGACCCCATGGACAATGTTCCTCCAGGCCTTCTTGCCCTCTACCATCCTCTGGAGTCCATTTAAGTTCACACCTACTGTTTTGGTGACTCTATTCAGCCACCTTGTTCTCTGCCATCCCCTTCTTCTTTTGCCCTCAATCTTTCCCAGCATTAGGCTCTTCTCCATTGAGTCCTTCCTTCTCATTAGGTGGCCAAAGTATTTCAGTTTCATCTTCAGGATCTGGCCTTCTAAAGAGTAGTCAGGGTTAATGTTCTCTAGGACTGACCAGTTTGATCGCCTTGCAGTCCAAGGGACTCGCAGGAGTCTTCTCCAGCACCATAGTTCAAAGGCCTCAATTCTTTGGCGCTCAGCCTTTCTTATGGTCCAACTTTTACAGCCATACATTGTAATTGGGAAAACCATAGCCTTGACTATATGCACTTTTGTTAGCAGGGTGATTTCTCTGTTTTTTAGTATGCTGTCTAGATTTGCCATAGCTTTCCTCTCCAGGAGCAAGTGTCTTTTAATTTCTTGGCTGCAGTCCCCATCTGTGGTGATCTTGGAGCCCAGGAAAATAAAATCTTTCACTACCTCCATTTCTTCCCCATCTATTTGCCAGGAATTGAGAGGGCCGAATGCCATGATCAATTACGTCAATATAAACCCTGTGTATAAAAATTACTTATTTCTTGAGTAAGAATCTATTGTTTGGCTTACTCATTGCCACCAAGGAGTACATTGGATAACAGGTTTTTGCTTCCTGAATACTTGGGTGTGACTTATAGATTTTTGGCTTCTAAACACAAAAATTATTTGTAATTTAACCTTCCTCTTACCATTTTATAGACATTTTCTGTTTTTACACAATGGCAATGTACGTTGTTCGGTACCTGTTGGCTATGCTGCACACATGAAAGAATCATACAAAAACTGATTTTTGTATGATATCTTTCAACAACAGTTGTTGAAAGACACCCACCACATCAAGTACAAGTGGATATTTTCCTGCAATTATTCACATTCATTTATTCCTCACCTCAACCATTTCTCCTGTTTTTCCGGGGGTAGAAAAAAAATCCATTTCCACTTCTAAATAAATTATTCTGATTAGTAGCAACGATAATGTGAATAAAAATAGAGATTTGGGTTTTTTTACCTTGCTTAACTTGCAGCTAAGACGATATTCACCAGATACCTAGAGGCTACAGTAGATTAATAATCCTATATAATCAGTCATTTGTGAACAGTTTAGAGAAAGTTTGGAGGATATTTATCATTCTCCAATTACAATGTCAAATCTAATTAGTCTTCCTCTCAATATTGAACTACAATGATGGAGGTCGCCCAGAGAATCCTTGAAAATGAAAACTTTTGCCTCAAAGTTCAAAAGAAGCCTATGGAACATTTTTTCCACCTTATTAATTATCCACATCACCAGAGAATTAGCTCACCGCTCATTTCTGGTCAAGCAGATACATACCTATGGACTTTTGTATTGTAAGTGGATTAGGAAAGAAAATGTAAGTCACTTTTATCAAACCTACCAATCAAGCAGGCCTCTGATGAGGAAAAATGTGATGAGGAGCCACAGGTCACTTTGATGATGATTGGCGTCAGCGATTGAATCGTTGGCAGAGCAGAAACCTCAAAATTCATTTGCTGGGACTTGCTTTTAATAAGAGATGACACCGCTTAACAAAGCCAGCTCCTAAATAATGTGCCTGTTGGTTATTCATACCAAAGGTCTCAAGCAGCTATTTATGGGAGCGAGGGAAAGAGGATCATCTAAGCAGCTGCCAAAAGCAGACAGTGGGAATCAATATGCCTAATAGATCTTTATTAATAATGACCCAAATGTCCTCGGGAAAAGAGAGAAAGAAAGATGTCCAAATTGAAGCACTCTGCCTTTCCATTATCTGTGAAGGGATGCAAATATCCTGTCAGGTGGTCTCTGATGTGTGATGCTTCCATAGACAAGGTAGCTCTTTCATCATCTTTATCTTGAGCTGGTATATTTCAAATTCAAACTTTTCTGCCTGCATTAAGGCTTTGTCAACTCAAGCCTGCACAGCCCTTGATACAAATCTGTTGATTGCTGAAAGTTTGACAGGTCTGAAACAGAGCTGCTGCTTCCCACTATATCCGGACCCCGCTCCTCCCAAATATTTTATTAGACAAAGCAACAAACAATTTCCGTGGCTTAATTAAGGCTACACAAAGTCTGTGGCTTAATTAAAAATGGTCTATTCAGTTGTCTGCTTCTTGTATAATCAGTTCAAGATTTCAAAATCACATTGGGGTTAGCTGCAATTGTAACCCACCCACACGTAAGTATAGAGAGTTTTAGCTTAATTATTTTTTCCTGTTAATTGACAAATTGATGCTCTCTCTTTGTCTCCTTACCCCAGCTCTTTAATGATGGAATTGTGTAATGTTCAAGCTATGGCTTCCCTAGAGAAGCATAAAATAATGTATAATATTGTGAAAAGGGTTTGGTCTTTCTTCCAGGGATTTTCTTTTTCTTTTTTGTCGGGAGGGATACATTTTTTTCAGTCCTTTTTGATATAATGTATATTCTGTGTCTGAGTAATACAAATTCTTCAAAGACTATTGTACATTTACTATATAAAATACCATACTGATAAGTTATTGGGCTATTCTAATCATTTAGATTTTATAGCCCGTATTTAATATCCAACAATGAATACCATTGTTAGTATTACAGCATTCCTGACTAAAGTTTTGCTCATTCACCATTCAGAAAACTAGAAGACTAATTCTTCCAGTAACAAACATGGGACGAATGGCCCCATAATATATAAATAGATTATGCATTCCGTTTTGGTCACCACGATGTAAAAAAGATGTGGAGACTCTAGAAAGGGTGCAGAGAAGAGCAACAAAGATGATTAGGGGACTGGAGGCTAAAACATATGAAGAACGGTTGCAGGAACTGGGTATGTCTAGTTTAATGAAAAGAAGGACTAGGGGAGACATGATAGCAGTGTTCCAATATCTCAGGGGCTGCCACATAGAAGAGGGAGCGAAACTATTCTCCAAAGCATCTGACAGTAGGACAAGAAGCAATGGGTGGAAACTAATTAAGGAGAGAAGCAACTTAGAACTAAGGAAAAATTTCCTGATAGTTAGAACAATTAATCAGTGGAACAACTTGCCTTCAGAGGTTGTGAATGCTCCAACACTGGAGGTTTTTAAGAAGAGATTGGGTAACCATTTGTCTGAAGTGGTGTAGGGTTTCCTGCCTAAGCAGGGGGTTGGACTAGAAGACCACCAAGGTCCCTTCCAACTCTGTTAATCTTGTAAAATTCTGTTAGATTATGGAGCTCTCTTTGGTACAAGATATGCTAAAGGAACAAAGGGAAGAAATTTGGAGCAGGGCAAATAATAAAGTCTTCCACTAAGTAGCTTCACTACCTGAGTTTGTGCTACATAGAGGTGGAACTGGCTCTCCTAACATACTCAAGATGAATTCTCAGTTTCAGGATGAATGCAGCAGAGCAGTGATGCTAGTACCCAGCAGAGAGCAAAAACTAACAGTAATAAATAGAACACCTAAAATATGTTTACATCAAACAACAGCCCACGCCAAGGGATCTTCTTGTTCTTTTTCTGTTGAGTCCATTGTTGGCGTGTCTCCAAAACCAGTACACTGTGCTCTTGCTGAAAATAGACAGATGGCCTGGTCCTCTGGTGTAATGAATCATTTTTTCCATGTTGTCCATGTGAACAACAAGTTAAAACAAGAAACCTACTAAGAAATGAATGGAAAAACTGTAAAACATGAATGGAAGAGATGGCCAATGCAATTTTAATGAACCAGGGATTTTGTGGTGAGATCCCCCCCACCATTTCCCCCCTACCACAGCTGTCTGATATTTTCCTGATGATAAATTATCAGTATTTATGATAAGACTGATATTTTAACTGCAGATGCAGTGGTGGGTTGCCCCCGGTTTGGACCGGTTCTATAGAACCGGCGGGAGGCTCTGCCCACTGACCCTGACGTCATCAGATGCAATCTGGGTGCACGATCCCATTATGAACCGGTAGTAAAAGTAAATAGAATCCATCCCTGTGCAGATGCTTTTTTTTATTGCAATTAATGAATATAAATTAATAAGAAATGTATTCTTCTACCTTATATGTTGAGAGGACAACAGTATGTTATTGTTATTATCAATAATAGGACTGAATTTATTCTAAAATAGTATATCCATAAACTAAGTGCAAAAGGGATGCGGTGGCTCAGTGGCTAAGATGCTGAGCTTGTCAATCAAAAGATCGGCAGTTCAGCGGTTTGAATCCTTAGTGCCACATAACGGGGTGAGCTCCGTTACTTGTCCCAGCTTCTGCCAACCTAGCAGTTCGAAAGCATGTAAAAAATACAAGTAGAAAAATAGGGACCACCTTTGGTGGGAAGGTAACAGCGTTCCTTGTGCCTTTGGTGTTTAGTCATGTCGGTCACATGACCACGGAAATGTCTTCCGCTTTGAAACAGAGATGAGCACCACCTCCTAGAGTCAGGAACGACTAGCACAGGGGTGAAATGCTCCCAGTTTCGACCAGATTGGGCGATCCAGTAGCAATTGTGGCAGGTGGTTCGGAGAACCGGTAGCTATGGTAGCGCAAGACTTTGCTCACCTGCCCAGGTGTCGTTACTTCCTGGTTTTAACCAGGAAGTAATGTGTTTTTTACCATCTGCGCATGCACAGAAGGTTTTGCACAGCACATGTACTTCCAAACCGGTAAGGAAGGTAAGTAGATTTCACCCCTGGACTAGCACATATGTGTGAAGGGAACCTTTACCTTTACTTTTACCTTTAAACTGAGTGCATATCACTGTGTTTCTTGCTTTTGCATCCAATTCATTTTTGTATTATTTTTGCCTTCACCATTTTGTCCTATTATTTCATCTCTCTTTTAGGTGTTACGTTTAGCAACTATAGGTGTATTATTGATTAAAGTTACAGCCTTCCAACATAAAGTTCTTGTTCTACACATTTCATAAACTTGTGTAGCTTTCTGAAATCTGGACGTGTTCGAGATAGGTGGACTTACCTAGGCAGCATAGACACTGAAAAATTTGGGAATGGAATCCTATTCATCTAGAACAATGTTTTTCAAACTTGTCAACTTTAAGATGATTAGACTTCAGTTCCCACAATTCCTCAGCCAGCATGCCTGATAGATTCTTTGGTGGTCCAAAATAGGTAGATTTAGGATTGTGAAATTATCCCTCTGGAGTCAGCTGGCTAACCCTCATGGAAAGATTGAGAATGTCTTCTTTCTTTCCAGCCATTCCTTTCTGACATACCTCCTTCATGTTATAGCAAAACCTTGATGTTTTGAATTGTTTTTCAGAGATAATAATTGTCTGTACATAGCCTGTATGTCTGTCATAGTTAGCATGACTAGAAACACTGAAAATCATTTTTTACAAAAGGAACAGAATAATGCCTACATATATCTGCTTCTAGAAGGATCAGATTCAAATTGTTTTGTTTTAAGTGGAACCTGGTTACTGTCTGGAGAGATATATCTATCCTTGCAAATTCCCAGGTTTATCGGCTCTAGAGAATGGAATGGAATGGAATGGAATGGAATGGAATGGAATGGAATGGAATGGAAT
>WNWU01013616.1:5475525-5523596 GCA_012654045.1 Ptyas mucosa
ATGGAATGGAATGGAATGGAATGGAATGGAATGGAATGGAATGGAATAGAATAGAATAGAATAGAATAGAATAGAATAGAATAGAATAGAATAGAATAGAATAGAATAGAATAGAATAGAATAGAATAGAATAGAATAACAGAGTTGGAAGGGACCCTGGAGATCTTCTAGTCCAACCCCCTGCTTAGGCAGGAAACCCTACACCACTTCAGACAAATGGTTATCCAACATCTTAAAAATTTCCACTTGGAGCATTCACAACTTCTGAAGGCAAGTTGTTCCACTGATTAATTGTTCTAACTGTGAGGAAATTTCTCCTTAGTTCTAAGTTGTTTCTCTCCTTGATTAGTTTCCATCCATTGTTTCTTGTCCTACCCTCAGGTGCTTTGGAGAATAGCTTGACTCCCTTTTCTTTGTGGCAGCCCCTGAGATATTAGAACACTGCTATCATGTCTCCCCTTCTTTTCATTAAACTAGACATACCATTATAAAGTTTGTACTAGCTGTAATGGTTGCCTCTTTGTTTCCAGATCTACAGTAATAAGCAGTGATTATTTTGATTTTTAAAGCTCTACTGTACTTTGTTTACTTCTACTATTTTCGTACAGCCTGATAAACCTCTTATGTTTCCAAGCCATCATTAACTGACTCACTATTAAGATCAATAAAGTGTTAGGCATTAGAGAAATGTAGTGCCCTTTTCAATGGAATTTGCCTCAACAATTGGGAAAATCCATCTATAGAAGAAACATAGCCATATTATACATACACAGACAGACAGACAGACAGGCAGAGTCATAGAAATTTTTATGATGTAATCCCATTATTACCCTCTGCTGTAGCTTTAGGTATGGTATCTTTACTCACAGTAAATTGTCTCCATCTCTGAATTTCATTTGGGTTCTTCACATCCTAAAGAAGGAGTTATCATGGGGATTGGGAAAATGATATAATATATGTCATGATATCATCACACAAATTATGTAAATTACTTATTAGGTAGGAGCCTGAGTGGCGTAGCAGGCTAATGCTTCCTACTAAAGCAGCATTTAACATCCAGCTGCCTGCAATTACTGTGAGTTCTAGTCTCACCAGGCTCAAGGTTGACTCAGCCTTCCATCCTTTCTAAGGTGGGTAAAATGAGGACCTGGTTTGTGGGGGCAATAAGCTGACTTTGTATAAATATACAAAAGTATGAAGGCTATTGCTTAACGCATTGTAAGCCGCCCTGAGTCTCCGGAGAAGGGCGGCATATAAATATATTTTTAAAAAAAAATTAATATTGCTTGATGATGTTTTGAAGTGTGTAATGCCAGATCAATGTTATTATGCTTCTGCAGGATATCAATGACTGTTGTGAATTTCACTGAAAAACTGCTCAGTTATATCTTAACATATTTTGTTGAAATCAGTTTATTGTGAATTGGGAGTGTACAATTTATTATACTGAGCATGTGTGTTGTTTACTGTAAACAGTTTAATCAGTTCTATTCAGGTCAATATTGTATGTTGTTACAGTTTTTTTGAGAATTTAAAAGATTGTTTAATTAAGTATATATCTTTTAGAATAATGTACGGAGGATATCATATGCTTGTTGAACATGACATTTCTCCTTTAAAAAACCAGAACTTTTCAACTTATATGGATTGGAAGTTTGTGCTTTTTACGTGGGAAACATCACCTGTTTTTTTTAATAAAAAAACCGCCTAAAATCTACAAACCCACATGCTGTGCTTTTAATTCTGCTTCATAAAGCATCGTTCAGTGGCATGGTTACATGGTTTGATTTTTCATCTTTTTGAAAATGAATACTTTGACTTGCACAATCCATTTTCAAGATTCATAAACATTCAAAAGATCTGGGGGGCATAGAAGTATAATAGATCTTGGACTTTTTATGTCAAAACTTTACATCACAATTCTTAACAAATGATAAATTTTTATGCACTGTTGGTCATATGGAACAGTCTAGAATTAATTATAGGTGAATAGCTCGTGCTAAAAATATGCTGCAGTTCTTGTATTCCAGAACCAAGTATTTGTTAGCCCTAATTTAACACTTTTCCTACTTTTTCTCTAAAGATTTGCTGCACTGATTATATAAAAGTATTTAAATATTTAAATAAAGCATCCTATTCAATTCATATCGTTTCAGTTTTTGAACAGTATGTTTGGCTACTAGCTTCTTAGCCAAAGTCAGCTCACATCCAATATTTGAGAAGAAGAATTATGCCTCCAAAGAAATATGGTAGTGAGGGAGACAACAACAATTAGAGGGAACCACATATAGAAATTCATAGGGATGGGGATATAAAGTGAATTCTCTCACAAATTAATCCCAAACCTAGTGATTTCATGGACACATACATGTGGGGGTTTTTTCTTGGCAACAATACAGAACTGGTTTCCCATTGTCTTCTAGGATTTTTTCTCAATTTCCCAATATCAAGTCTAACTGTACTTATCTTCTGAATCCAGACAAGTATGGCCAGTCACCTTATCTGGAAATTGTGTTGAGACCGCCAAGGGGGGGAAAAAACCGCATTTGGTGTTGCCTTTTGAATAAACAGTGGCAAAACTGCAGTGGAAACATCTTAAGCTTTGATCTCCATCATGCCCTCAAAAAGCTGTGAAAAATCCAAGTCAGGAAGTACAAGTGTCAGATAAGAAAAGCTGCAAACTGGAATTGGTATTATTGCTGGGCTATTGAGAAGAACAACTTTTCCCTGCAATCTTGTGAGCACAGCCCATCTCCTCCCCATTCTCTAAAACCTCATTTTTCTCAAGAAAGCCTGCATGATTTTATGTGAGAGACAGATTGTATTTTGATGTTTGGGCCTCCATGAGAAAATCTCTGGACAACTTTGCTATTGTTGACCGGAGGGAGATGATTAAAAGGAAAAAAAAAAATAGACCTCGATGACTATAATCCTTTCTATTAGGCATATCAGGGAAAGGTTGCAATAGTGCTAACACCCATCTGTTTTCTCAATTAAACAATAAAAATGCTTACCTTGGACACCTTTGTATCAGCACAAGGCAACATGTGGACTTCTCAATTAACATCCCCCTTATTCCCATCAGTGCTTGAGGCTTTCTATTTCCTAAATTTCCAGATGCCAAAAAACAGCAGATGTTATGCCTGGTAGAAAGGCAAAATTCAATATTAGCCTTTCCTCTCTGAAGTTGAAACCATGTTTCTGATTTTATAGAAAGATCTTACTCATTTTATAGCCTCTGGGACACTGTCCAAGGGGAATGTAGGATGGTAGCCTCAGTTATTTTATTTTTTTTAAACTTTCCCCACTGAATTAAATTTATCTCATTTCTTCCTATACCCTTCAACTTTCATTTTCTAGAGCTTCTTGACAGGAATATGAAGTATCATATACTTTCAAGATTCCCCAGATTCATCTGCAGGACTTATTTGACCTGAGTCACATCAATCATTCAATCAGCTTTTCGACCCCTTTCAACTGCACTTTATGAACAACAATATCTCAAGTTGCAGGACATAAAAGTTTCTGGTTGACATGCCAAAGGAAAATTTGTCTGAGTCCTCTCCTGTCCTACACCTTCCTAAAGGAATTATAATATCCTCAGGAGACAAAAAAGAAGTTTGTGGCTGTAAGGCATATATTTGAACTGTTGGTTTCCTTGTGATCTGGGGCTGTTTGCCTCCTAATCAATCAAAAAGAAGAGATGAAAAGGGATTAGCTATTTGGACAGTGGAAATATATGGAGTCAAAGAAAGAAGCTTCAACG
Organism: Ptyas mucosa; assembly: GCA_012654045.1. Taxonomy (NCBI): domain Eukaryota; kingdom Metazoa; phylum Chordata; class Lepidosauria; order Squamata; family Colubridae; genus Ptyas; species Ptyas mucosa. Next base: position 5,479,292 of record WNWU01013616.1, read on the forward strand.
GAAGCAGAATTTTAATGCAGGAGTCCATAAACAAACTTTGCTGGCACTGCAAATAAATTTTTACATAGGAGCCGGTTTACTAGGACAATGTGAAGTAATTCTCTCCAAATATTTAAAACAAACAATATTTTGTTTTATTTATAGGTATCAGGTAGTACATGCTTTCCAAAAATTGCTTGTGATGTTATTTGCACGTATTTTAAGAACAGTTTGTAGGAAAATGTTTTCGGAGGAAATGCTTTATTTCATTATTTATCTTCTGTGTTACTGTGTGGTGATGCAGTGGTTAAAATGCAGTACTGCAGGCTACTTCTGCTGACTGCCAACTGCCTGCAATTTAGCAATTCGAATCTCACCAGGTTCAAGGTTGACTCAGCTTTCCATCTTTCCAAGGTCAGTAAAATGATTGTTGGGGGCAATATGCTGACTCTGAAAATTGCTTAGAGAGGGCCGTAAAGCACTGTGAAGCGATATATAAGTCTAACTGCTGTTGCTATATTATTATTTTTAAAATTGAATTCTAGCATAAACTACAGAGTTAAAAAATAAGGAACCACAAATGATATGTTGCTGTTACTGCTAAAAAAAGAAGAGCATTTACCTTAAGAAATATCCTACATAAGCACGCCATCCTTATACTTCTTTTTATGTACCCTATAAATAAGAACTAATGTAGTAGTTTCAGATTTACTATTCAATACCATGCTTCACTTATATGTATAGACAAGCAAGTAAAGCTTGATGTAGGAGTGGAACATCTACTGTGTTTCCCCAAAAGTAAGACCCTGTCTTATATTTTTTTGAACCCCGAAATAAGCTCTTGGCCTTATTTTTGGGGAGGTCTTATTACTTTGGGGTGCATGGAGCAAGATGGGGCTCCTCTTGCCATCTTATCTGATTTCCAGCTTTGCGTTTAAATATTTTCAGGAAGGGCTTATTTTTGGGGGGAGGCTTATTTTAGCGCATGCGCTCAAAAGCCCGATTGGGCTTATTATCAGCAGATGTCTTATTTTTGGGGAAACAGGGTGTTTGATGCGGGCATCTTGAAACAGCAGGGAATTGTTACTTGCTCCCCCTCCCCCACTATTAAAAACAAGTTTTTAACGGGCTGAAGTTACATGTGGAATTTTTCCACCTCAAAAGTCAGTATAAATTAGAGGAAAGTATTGTTTTACAACCTAAAGTGGAGGGTATCCTAAACACACGGATGAGCAGGTAGTCTGTGATTGTGCTGTAGCTATAGGTATTATGGTACCTATCCCAGAAGAAATTCCTCAACACAGTTTAGCAAATTCACTGCAGAGCCATTAGGTGCTTCTATGGGAGTCTGCCTGAAATTATATTCCACTGAATTCAGTAGACTGAGATTTAGGTACCGGTAAGTTTGGTTAGGGGAGATTAGATGTATTATTGAACCTGGTTAGATTATTGGATGATTTCAAACTCCTTATTGAAATGAGAGGATGAAAGTTAATATTCAGATAGTAATATATACCTCTTATGCTTTTGTTTTTGGTCATATTAAAGGATGCCCCAGTGCACTGCATCATACTGATAATTCCACACATCCTATGATGCACTGTACAGTATGACAAAATATTAGGTTTGGGGATGATGGTTTGCAATTAAAACTATATTAATACAACTAAATATAGGTAGTCCTCAACTTACAATTGCAATTTGGGCAGGAAATGTGGTCACTAAACTATGTGGTTGTTAAATAAGTCCTTTGTAGAGTTAACTTTTTTTGCCATGGTTGTTAAGCAAATCCAATTTCCCTCATTGGCTTTGCTTCTCAGAAGTCCCATAGGAAGGTAGCGAACTAGTGGTCATGTGACCAGGGGTGGTATTCACTTACTTTCCCTACCGGTTCGCAAATGTGTGTGCGCACGCTTGCTTCACTCACACACACACCTCAACCACGCATGCACCCGGCCTTCCATACATGTGATTTGCTGGCATGTGTGCCTTCCACATATACACCCGACCTCAAAAACATGCCTAAATAGGATGGCATAGAGCCGGGGGCGAACTGATCCAAACCGGCTGAATACCACCTCTGCATGTGACCCTGGGATGCTGCTTCACGCCACTCCCCAAACTGCTGGCCTGTTTCCTCTTCGCATTGGATAGACTGGGCTGAAGTTATGTCAGCCTGATCTTTCCTCTTTGCATTGGGTAAACCGGGCTGAAGCTATGCTGGCCTGATCTTTCCTCTTTGCATTGGGTAGACTGGGCTGAAGCTATGCTGGCCTGATCTTTCCTCTTTGCATTGGGTAGACTGGGCTGAAGCTATGCTGGCCTGATCTTTCCTCTTTGCATTGGGTAGACTGGGCTGAAGCTATGCCCGCCTGATCTTTCCTCTTTGCATTGGGTAGACTGGGCCAAAACTACATTGGCCTGATCTTTCCTCTTTGCATTGGGTAGACTGGGCCAAAACTACATTGGCCTGATCTTTCCTCTTCTCATTGGGTAGACCAGGATGATGCCTGGTATAGGGTATAGGGTCTCCTGCTTGAGCAGAGGGAGACATCTAGAAGACGTCCAAAGTTCCTTCCAGCTCTATTCTGATTGCTTGCTTGCTTGCTTGATACTGTGATGGTTGTAAATATGAGAATAACTTGTAGGTCACTTTTTTCAGCACCATTGTAACTTTTAACGGTCATTATATAAATGGTCATAAGCCAAGGACAACCTGTAGGCTAACTTTCTCTCTGTATCAATTCTTAGATGCTTTAAATTACATACAGATTATATTACTTTTTTCTGTCCCGAGGACTTTTTAAATGGTGTTAGTAACTAGAAAACAATATGATTTCTCATCATAAGAGGAATTAGCGATGGTTGCTTAAACTAACCATATACATGCAGAGCTTCATTCCAGAAAGATTTGCGTTTACTTCCCAGGGTTATAATTACTTTTGCAAAGCTCTAGGGAAAATTTTGTCAATGAGGTTGATGCACCATTAAATTGCCTGAAGACAGGTGTTTTATAGGAGTCTGATGGATTTCCTCAAAGGTAAAGCATCCATAATTAATATATAAATTAATTCCAATGTTACTAACAAGCACATTTAGTAGAAGTGCATAATTATCTATAGTATTGTATTCAAGCATTTGGAATACACTGGGATCTCAGCATAAATAAATTATCAATGTCAACATCAATGGCAATTACTATACAGTTTGTATACTCTGCCAGCATTTCCCTTCATTGTTCTATTATTATTCAGAAAGTGATGCTTTATATGGCCTTCATGCTCGTTATGATGTTTTTTTTCTTCTTCCCTGTCACTGACTAAAACCAATTAGAGTTCAGGAACAACATGAACAAGCTTCATATAAAATTATCATTTTTCATATTAAAATGGCAGATCACCACCTGCTATTCTGGGAGTAGAGAAAAAGAATGGAACTCTATTTATTAGTGAACTAAACCATTCTGATGGACCACTGCAATTAGAATTTAACTGATGGTCGCCAAGAGCCATTTTGTTTTTGCTGTCTTTCTTCCTTAAATGACTACATAATTTATAGATGTTATATATCTGTCTATGCATTGGATTGAGTTCAGACCTGAAACATAAAGCTGATGGATGAGTTCACAATAGATTTTTATTTGACTAGCCTGGAGAGGAGAAGGGTAAGCCCAATCGTACTGAAAAGCAAAGACATTATCTAAGTTTAATGCTGACTAGAAACCCTTATAAACTTTATGCATGAAAAAGTATATAATATATACTTTTATAATCTATAAAATCTTTTATGCATTATAGAAAAAAAGAAAAGCTAGGCTGTATCCATAGTGTAAGAGATTGGTGTATTGATAGCTGGTGATGTTGTTTCCTTGCGCTGCCAAGCCCTTGGCCCCTAAGTCAGTGTGAAATCCATTTTCTTTTTACTACTGGTTCTGTGGGTGTGGCTTGGTGGGTGTGATGTGGCTTGGTGGGCGTGGCAGGGGAAGGATATTGCAAAATCTCTATTCCCACCCCACTCTGGGGACGGCCAGAGGTATCATTTGCCGGTTCTCCGAACTGCTCAAAATTTCCACTACTGATTCTCCGGAACCTGTCAGAACCTGGTAGATTTCACCCCTGCCCTAAGTACTTCTTATAGGAAGGCACCACATAAACATGAATCACAGAATACCCAGCATGAGTCTGAAAGCTCGGAAGAGTAAATTTCTGGTTGCAGTGACTGACCCAGATTCGACCTTGCATCATTATGCTGGGACACATATATTTGCCTTCATTCGTATAAGAGATTAGCTTACACTCATAACTGGTGTAATATAAAGTCAGAATTCCTTCCTTCCTTCCTTCCTTCCTTCCTTCCTTCCTTCCTTCCTTCCTTCCTTCCTTCTTTTCTTTATTCTAAATATTACTTTCTATTCATAAAATCATTAAGGTTTCTTTCTACTTCCTGAAGGACTCAGAGGCGTTCAAATGTGGAATGGCTCTCTGGTTCTCACAACTCTGATAATTATTCAGTTCTATTATTTACGCCCAAGAGAAAAGACTTAGCAAAAAATGGAAGATTTACAAATCCATTCCTCAGAATTTTTAAACACTTCTTTGCATCTCTTCAAGAACAGGAAAAATGCATCCTGGTGTACACTATTCATCACTATATAGATTTATTTGTGTAATTTCTCCAATTACCCTCACCTGATTGCATATTTTTGCATCATAAACAATGTCACAATATACTGAAAAGGACACGTTTGGGTATGTGTTGCAAGCCAGTGAATTTATTTAGCAGGGCCAAAATTAGAAATTTTCATAATTAAGTTCAGCAGTGATGAATGCTTTGAATCTCCCTGGTTGCCAATATTTTTTCTCCCTTATTTGCATTGTAACATTTTAGGGATAAAGACTTTCAGGAAGATAGAAGACTGATATTGGTTCCAAAATACCAATGCTTTCCTGCCAGCTTTATGGTATTTGGCTCTTAGGTAGCTAGAACTCAATGGAGAAGTTTAATGGCTATCATTTTTGGCTGGCCATTAACTCCCTCCATTTCCATTGCAAAATTAATCATCAAAGACCAAAGCATTATCTCAGCAGTTGGACCATGTTCTATAAAGATAGAATACAGGCTGTGATTCCTTTTGTGAGATAAAACTTAAGTCAATTCTGCATCAGTGCTGGAAATGAGCTTCAGAATCTGTTTAGTGCTTTGATCCAGATGATAGGAGAAAGAATGTCTAAGACATCTCTTTCCCATCTCCATCTAATTCTGCAGAAAGTCCTGTGGTTTGCAGAAACTTACTAAGAGGTCAAATATGAAGCAGAAGAGGAGAGAGGAAACAACAATTTTAATGACGACACTTCCCAACTAAGACAGGAATCAAATTATCTTTAAGAAGATAACATCAAAGTCTTATAAATCAAGACAAAAGTGCCTGTTTTCTAGAGGAAACAGAATATGCCTTCCAGAACCTCAGCTAAATAGAGGGGCAAAGGTATTTAAGCTATTATTTTCTGGATCACTCAAAGTGGGGTTAATAAATCCTCTATGTAACAGTGAAGGACTGAACAATATACCTCCTTCTCAAAATTCTCTTCAGTTAAAAAGTGGAAGGGGAAAAAAAAACCCTTACTTTTTGAAAGTAAAAAATTATTCTTTGTGTCAGAGACAGGGTGAAATCTACTCACCTTCCTTACCGGTTCAGATGTGTACATGTTGCATGCATGCAAAGACCCTCCACATGCACGGAGGGTAAAAAATGATACCCGGGCGGAGCCTCGCGCCGGCATCACTACCGGTTCTCCGAACCATCTGCCAAAATCGCTACCGGATCACCCAATTCGGTCCTAACCGGGAGCATTTCATCCCTGGTCAGAGAGACTCCCAGGATTCCAAATGCCTAATAAATCGGGACCGAATTGAATACAATGAATTGCCATGGGCTAATATAGACACAACACTACAGGCAATCATTAGTAAGGAGCCTTCCTCCCTGATTGTAAAAGCAAAGTTAAGCAACTATTCATCCTTCTTTCCTCACCCCAAAACCTTGTCCCAGCAGTACCACTAATTAGAAAACCTCAAAAAGGACAACATCACCTTAACGTTCTATAAGTTATTCTTATAGAATATTTGTTAAGTTATTGCCATAACATGATGGCTTCAATGTTACCAAAGAATGTAAATTTTGCTGGTCAATTACCAAAATGAAGGACTATAATTCCATTTATTCTATGACTGATGTCAATTGCATATCTTTAAAATCGACTTTCCCTGTTATACTTTGCTGCACATGAATGCTGCAGACGATCAGCTTTCATTATCTTGACAAGCCAGTTTGAATTGTATCTGGATCCTTCCTCCTGCAGTCCTAGGAAAAATGCAGAGATGAGTGACAAAAGTAGTGAAGGATTAAATCCTATGAAGAATGGTTAAAGGAAGTAGGTATGCTTAGCCTAAAGAAGAGAAAGCCAAGGCGTGACATGAGACTACTCTTCCAATACTTGAAGGGCTGTCACAGAAGAAATAATAATTTATATCACCACAAGAATAGAGTGTAGGATAAGAACCACGGGTAGACATTTTTCAGAAATGAAGAGGAATTACCTGCTCGTGAGAGGTACTAAGCAATGAAACAGGCTGCCTCCTGAAACTGTGGGTTTGGCACAGTGGTGGGATTCAATTTTTTTTTACTACCGGTTCTGTGGGTGTGGCTTGGCAGGCATGGTAGGGGAGGGATACTGCAAAATCTCCATTCCCTCCCCACTCCAGGGGAAAGTTACTGAAAAATCCCCATTTCCTCCCGATCAGCTGGGACTCGGGAGGCAGAGAATAGATGGGGGTGGGGCCAGTCAGAGGTGGTATTTACCAGTTCTCTGAACTACTCAAAATTTCCGTAACCGGTTCTGCAGAACTGGTCAGAACCTGCTGAATACCATCTCTGGTTCTGCATGACTGGAGGTTTTAAAGCAAAACCAATCAACTATTTGTTTGAAATGGTATGGAGGTTCCTGTCCTAGGCAGGGGACTGAAGTAGAAAATCACTAAGATCCCTTCCAATCCTATGATTCATACAGATAAGGAAGAAATGTACAAAATGAGGATTTCTTTCAGAATGATTGCTTCACATTTTAAATTCAAGAAAATAAAATATATCTTTTGGTGCCACCTGACATTTAAATCTAATGGTCTAGCCTTTCCTACCTCATTCCAGATGCCACGGAGAAATATGAACACTAGCTAGATTTGGCTTGCAGTTATCAGTGGTGGAATTAAATTTCTTTTACTACCAATTCTGTGGGCATGGCTTGGTGGGTATGGGAGGGGAAGGATACTGCAAAATCTCCATTCCCACCCCACGCCTGGGGGAAGGATACTGCAAAATCCCCATTCCCTCCCCACTCCTGGGGCCAGCCAGAGGTGGTATTTGCCAGTTCTCCCGAACTACTCAAAATTTCTGCTACCGGTTCTCCAGAACCTGTCAGAACCTGCTGAATAGCACCCCTGGTAGTTATAGTTTGCCCTGGCATAGATTCTCACCAGGAATAAAATGCCTGTATTTAATCACAGTAGAATTTGTGGCAGAATTATTATAAGTCTCTATTTTGAACCCACAGAAAATGTTTAAGGGAAATGGAGCTAGATACAAAACCCTTTGAATATAATAAGCAGACATACAATCTGAATCAAGGGATTCTGAATATGGATGTCCAGTTTTCTGAATTGATATGTCACATTATCACCTTTGAATATTTAAAAAGGGGCATCTTTAGAGTGGCAATAATGGTAGTGAGGAAAAAAAACAGCAAATTGTTGGTTTTATTGATGTCTTACCGGGCAAATTAATTGATGACGTCAATATAATGTAGTAAATATGTCTACATGGATATGAATCCGGGGTGGGTTCTACTTACCTTTACTACCGGTTTGCAACGGGATCGCGCACGCGCCTTGCTTCTGCGCATGCGCAGATCGCTGATGATGACATCCCAGGGCGAGGGGCGGGGCCTCCCGCCAGTTTTACTAAGTTCTTGTGAACCAGTCCCACTGGCAACCCACCACTGATATGGATGTAGATATGGATGTAATATTCTATATAAATTTCTACAGAAATTAGTGATTATGTGGAAACAGCTAATGGATATCCAGATAGTAGCTATCTGATAATTGCTCAGCTGGAGAAAAATGCCCAACTGTTGCTGTCTACAGAGATGATCACAGACTACATCATTCCAGAGAAGGCTTTGATCTCCAGATTTCTTATATTCATGTAGCATTTATCTCCACGGCCAACCTTATTTTATAGCATTCACAAGATCAATGTGAGTACTCCTGCTGAACACAAAGCATGACTGTGGCTTGGCTTTGTCTGCCCAGAGGATACACCAGTGCCTCAGTTAGCCTCTGCCTGTGCTGTTTAGAATAACCCATCCATTTTTAATGTATTTCTTCTTGTTTTATTTCTTTATTTCTCCAGAGATTTACAAGACCGCCTTTCATCAGTAATCCAGTAATCCTGCAGAAAATGTCATATCATATTGCCTTTTTCAAAAGATACCCTTGGAGTAAGGAATCAAATAGAAATAGAGCCAATTAAACAAGTAGGTTATTTGAAACATTATGGACAGAGACTCAAACAAGTGTCTTCTGTGGTGAAAAAAAAATCTTCCACATCAAGCTTTGCCTTGCTTGTCCGTCAGAGTCAGACAGAAGTAGTTTATTATGTAGCCAGGGTAACAAGAGACAGAAATTTGGCAAACATCTGTTGGCAGAGCAAGAAGATTATGGAGATGCATTCACCTCCCACACAAATGTAAATGTTGCTGATGGTAAAAGAACTTGAGAAATTGTTTGAATGGCATGCAATGTGTCACTTTCTGCTTAGCCCAGGGGTCAGCAACTGTGGTCTGAAGTCAGAACCAGCCTTTGGGCTAATTTTAACAGCTCATTTTCCCCATGCAAATAATTGAGAACTCTGGCATGACTCTTTGAGTTTTAGCTTTTTCCTTAAGAAGGAGGAGATGAGAAATTACCATAAGGAAAAGAAAGACAAAATTAAAATGTCAGAAACAGAAACAGAAAAATGAATGGTTTTGATCCCTTTTGATCTTTTGTTGCTTAAGTCCCATCTACCACTTCTATTCTATTCAGTTACTTTGCAGAGAAGATATCTTTATCAGAAAAAATGTTCTAATTCCCGACTTAGATGCAGTAACCTATACCAAAGACTTCTTACAACCACTTCTTACAGCCAACCTTCATTGTTTAAGGAAGGGTATAATGTTTGAAACAGTATACATGGAATTATGCTTTCACCTTTCTTGCATAAAGTTAAGGTCAGGAATCAAACTATGATTTTAAATTGAGATCTGCTGTACTAATTGGATGAATCTATAGGGTGTTTTTTTTTTTGGTTTTTTAAAAAATTTGATTTATATGCCACCCTTCTCCGGAGACTCAGGGTGGCTTACAATGCGCTAAGCAATAGCCTTCATACTTTTGTATATTTATACAAAGTCAGCTTATTGCCCCCACAAACTGCGTCCTCAATTTACCTACCTTAGAAAGGATGGAAGGCTGAGTCAACCTTGAGCCTGGTGAGATCGAACCTGCAATAATTGCAGGCAGCTGGTGTTAATAACAGGCTTTAGACCACTGTACTACCAAGGCTCTAGTTGTCCAGTTTTCACAAAGGCTCCTAAACACTAAACTCCTAAACACTAAACTCCTAAATGTGATGGCTCAGTGTTTAAAGATGCTAAACTTGTCATCTGGAAAGCTGAGAGCCTAGGTTTGAGGCCTGAGCACTGTGCAATGAAGTGAGCTCCTGTTTCTGGCCCCAGTTCCTGCACACTTAGCAGTTTAAAAACATGCAAATGCAAGTAAATTAATAGGTATCACTTTGGTGCATTGTTCCCAAAAACAAATCCTAGTCTGGTGTAAAAGCCAATAAAGGCCATCAGACATGAGGAATGGCATTTTCAGCTTATTTTATTGGAGTACTCCAGCAAAAGGGCTTCATCAGCTAAAGGAAACAAGACCCTGAACAATGCACAAATTCACATTTTAACAAACTGCATCATTGTTTGGTGCGAGTCCCTTGGACTGCAAGGTGCTCAAACTGGTCAGTCCTAGAGGAGATCAACCCTGACTGCTCTTTAGAAGGCCAGATCCTGAAGATGAAACTCAAATACTTTGGCTATCTAATGAGAGGGAAGGACTCACTGGAGAAGAGCCTAATGCTGGGAAAGATTGAGGGCAAAAGAAGAAGGGGACGGCAGAGAACAAGGTGACTATATGGAGTCACCGAAGCAGTAGGCATGAGCTTAAATAGACTCCAGAGGATGGTAGAGGACAGGAAAGCCTGGAGAAACGTTGTCTATGGGCCATGATGGGTCAGACAGGACTTCGCAACTAACAACAACAATCATTGTCTGGTTTGGTGGTAGCAGTGCCTCAGATAGAAAGCCCATACAGAGAGTGGTAAGGACAGCTGAGAAGATTATAGGAATACACACACACACACACACACACACACACACACACTGTAGTAAGATTCTGTCCTATAGTAAATATTTTGTTAATAAGGAGAAGTAGTGTAGTGAGAAGAGACGACTGAAGCCATAATTTAAGTTACAGTAGAAGAGTTTGCCTTAAGGATCATTGAAGCAGGTATGTTTGTTCAAGATAATAATATTACTAACAAATATCTGAAAAAAGGATTAGACCTTCCTGTTGTTTTTGTACATTATCAATGCAAATCTTAAGCAACAGCTATAATATCTGCTTCAAACAATTTGGCCTTAAGGGCACAGATTTAACCTAATTTGGAACATTTTCTAAATTAATCAGTATTTGCAATACTGTTTTCATTAAATTGTAACCAAGCTATTTACTTATAATTAGCTTGATATTATTTTTATTTTTATTTTATTTTATTTTATTTTGAACTTATATACCGCCCTTCTCCCTGGGAACTCAAGGTGGTTTACAGCCAGAATTAAAAAACATAGGATACAAACATTAAAAAACAATTAAATATATATATAAATTTGGCCCCATACTTTAAAAAGTGACAAACCAATTAAAAACATTTAAAAATCTTTTTTAAGCCAACTCGGCTTGCTGGAAAAGAAAGGTTTTAAGGGCACGGCGGAAGGCACCGAGGTCTTGGATTCTCCTTATCTCTGAGGGCAGCTGATTCCAGAGGGTAGGTGCCCCCACAGAGAAGGCTCTCCCCCTGGGGGTCACCAGCCTACATTGTTTGGCTGATGGCACCCCAAGGAGGCCCTCTCTGTGGGAGCGCATGGGTCGATGGGAGGTCATCGGTAGCAGCAGGTGGTCTCAAGATAGCTAGACTCTATGCCATGGAGCGCTTTAAAGATGATAACCAAAACCTTGAAGCGCACCCGGAAGACCACTGAGAGCCAGTGCAGCTCGTGCAGGAGTGATGTTATGTGGGAGCACCATGCTGCTCCCGTCACTACCCGTGTGGCTGCGTTCTGGACCAGTTGGAGCCTCCAGGTGCTCTTCAAGGGGAGCGCCATGTAGAGAGCATTACAGTAGTCTAGGCGAGAGGTGACGAGGGCATGAATGACTGTGCATAGGGAATCCCAATCAAAAAAGGGCTGCAACTGGCGAATCAGGTGAACCTGACAAAAGGTCCCCCTGGTTACAGCCGTCAGATGTTCCTCCAAGGACAGCTGCATACCCAGGAGAACTCCTAGATTGCGGGCCCTCTCCGCAGGGGCTCAAGACTCGCCCTCAATAGTCAGTGATGGAGTCAACACAGCCACTCAATCTTGGAAGGGTTGAGCTTGAGCCTGTTCCTCCCCATCCAGATCTGCACAGCCTCCAGGCACTGGGACATCACTTCAAGGGCATCGTTGGGGTGGCCTGGGGTGGAGATGTACAGCTGGGTGTCATCAGCGTACTGGTGGTATCTCACCCCAAAGCCACAGATGATCTCACCCAGCGGCTTCACATAAATGTTGAACAAAAGGGGCGAGAGGACCAACCCCTGCAGCACTCCACAAATGAGAGGCCTCGAGGTCGACCTCTGCCCCCCTGCCAACACGAATTGCGACCGGTCAGAGAGAAAGGAGGAGAACCACCGTAACATGGTGCCCCCATCCCCAATTCTTCCAACCAGTGCAGTATGATACCATGGTCGATGGTATCAAAAGCTGTTGAGAGCTCTAACAGGACTAGAACAGAGGAACAGCCCCTGTCCTGAGCCCTCCAGGGATCATCTACCAATGTGACCAATGCCGTTTCTGTGCTGTGCCCAGACTTGAAACCCTAGTGGAACGGATCTAGATAAGATGTTCCCTCCAGGAATTGTGGAAACTGTCGTGCGACCACACTCTCAACAACCTTCGCCATAAAGCGAAGGTTGGAGACAGGACGATAGTTGGCTAATACTGCCGGGTCCAGGGAAGGCTTCTTGAGGAGAGGCCTCATCACCGCCTCTTTCAAGGCAGTGGGGAAGTAACCCTCACTCAACGAAGCGTTGATAATACCCTGGAGCCAGCCTCGTGTAACCTCCCGGGAAGCCAAAACTAACCAGGAGGGACACGGGTCCAGTAAACATGTGGCCGCACTAAGTCTCCCCAAAATCCTCTCCACATCATCAGGAGTCACAGAGTCAAATTCTTCCCAGGTAAGGTTCTCAAGACTGTTCCTCATCACCCTGCCTGGATCTACCCAGTCAGAGTCCAAATCCCCCCAGATCTGAGCGATTTTGTCATACAGGTATTGTCCAGAATCCTCGGCCCTGCCTTCCAAGGGATCCTCCCGCACTCCCAGGTGGAGCAGGGAACAGGTCACCCTGAACAGGGCAGCTGGACGATTCTCTGATGATGCAATAGAAGCAGAAAAGTAGTTAAACTTTGCTGCTTTTATTGCCACTAGGTAGGTCTTAATATGCGACCTTACCAGTGTTCGGTCAGATTCAGAGACTGGCCCTCCAACCGCTCTCCAGGTGTCTTTTCCGGCGCTTCATCTCCCTCAGCTCCTCAGTAAACCAAGGGGCCACACGGGATCGGCACCAGGTCAGAGGCCGCAAAGGCACGACTCGATCCAAGGCTCCACCAGCCGCCCGATCCCAGGCAGCCACCAGGTCCTCGGCCGACTCGTGTGCCAGATCCTCAGGAAATGGCCCAAGCTCCATCTGGAACCTATCAGGATCCATCAGGTGCCTGGGGCAGACCCTTCTTGTTGGTTCTGCCTCTCTGTGGCAGGGCGCAGCGGGTCAGAGATCCAGGTGAAGGAGTGAGTGATCAGACCATGACAAGGGTTCCATGTCTATATCCCCTATAACAAGACCACTCAACCACTGGCCAGAGACAAAAATCAAGTCCAGAGTGTGACTCCCCCTGTGGGTGGAGCCATGAACTAACTGGGTCAGGACCATGGCCGTCATGAAACCATGAACTCCCGAGCTATCTCAGACGTTTCACTAATGGATGGCAAGTTGAAATCACCCATGACCATAAGCCTGGGTGTATCCACTGCCACCGTGGCTATCAAGTCGAGTAGCTCAGGCAGGGCTGTTGCCACGTGGCAGGGAGCCAGGTATGTAAGCAACAAGCCCATCTGAACCCCATGACCCCATCTCACAAAGAGGGACTCACATCCAGCAATCTGTGGAACAGTGGTCTCCCTCGGACCTAAATCTTCATTAATAATAACCGCCACCCCCCTCCCCTCCCCTGGGCCCTCGGCTGATGGAATGCTCTGAAGCCTGGTGGGCACATCTCAACCAGGGGGACTCCTCCCTCCGGGCCCAACCAGGTCTCCGTAATACCCGCCAGGTCCGCTCCCCCCTCCTGAATAAGATCGTAGATGAGGGGGGCCTTATTTACCATGGACCTGGCATTGCACAGCATCAGCCGAAGGCCCAGATCCTGAATATCTGTGCCACCTAGTATCCAAGAGGAGCCTTGGAGACTGGGGTGGGCAATTGCTCTCAAACAGCGAGTGTGCACCCCCGACACATGATATGGCCCCCTGCTCCCACCATATCTGCCCCTCCCATCTACAGTGCTGATGGTACAGCCCTCATTGGTATAGCCCTCCATCCCCTCCCCAATCCCTCGTCCTGCACCCCCCAGACCATTACCCCATGCCGGGCTCGGCTCTGACCTTGGTGGATTTCCCCCCTCAACCCCTTTGGTCGTCTTCCCAATTCCCCTTAAAAAGTTATTACAAACCCCCCTCCCAGAACCCCTTAAAATCTTGTTAAAAAACTTCCCCAAAAAATCCCACAAGCCCTTCCTTGCACCATGCCATCTCTCAGGACTCCAAAGTCCGTCATCGAGATAGGCCCTCGATAAAGTGGAGGGCCAAACCTGTGAGAGGGGGGAATCTTGCAGGACAAGGGTTCAGACACTGAGTACATCAACTCATTCGGGGTGAGAATAGTCCTAGGTCAGGGGACCGCCAAGTTGTTATAACATAGTGGAAAAATTCCAGTCCATGGCCCAAGCCACCGGGCTCCATTGCTCTCTCACAGCAATGGCAAGGGAGGTACATGCCATTCGACCCCCGGAGGTTCCTTGGCAGCCGTCCTCTCACAAAGCCGACCAGTAAAACTTTGATGGAGACCCGGGAGTGGAGGTAGCCATACTCCGCCTCCCACTGGCCTTGAATCAGTAGGTCCAGTATCCCATATGGGTTAGGAGAGTCAAGAAGTCCAATCCTCCAGCTCATGAAGAGGATTTAATTCAAAAATTTAGTTCAGGAGGAGTCTTATATAGGCAGGAACTTCAGAGAAGGCTAGATGAAATAAAAAAGGGAGGGAAGTGGGAATAATTCAGCAGACCAGGATAGGCGCGGCAGCTATGACCGTAATAAGGCCTAATAGGGCCTGAACTTGGTCAAAAAGGAAGGGGGGGGAGTACAAGTAGCAAGCGTCAGTAGACGTTTTCTGACCCCCTCAAATCCCTCAAACTTCCACTTTGATGGATATAATGCTCTCCAGTGTACCCTGGGGGTCTCCGGGTCCGCATGGGGACAACCCTACAAACAGCAGCATGACAAAATAGCAACAATGGTGCGTTGGAATAGCTGCAAGAAATACTTTTTTCCTGCAATCTAAAACTTGTGGGATCACAAAATAGACAAAGTAATAGAAAATTAGGAAGCTAAAGTGCTTTGGAACTTTAATATTCAAAAGACAAATACCTGCTCCATAAACACCGATTTAATATTTGTCAGTAAAAAAGACCAAAAAAAAAAAAAAAACCCAACCTGGATAGTAGATAGCTTTCCAGAGAAAGCAGGAGAAAAGAGAATGAACTGGAAAAATCACAATATTCAAAGACTTGCAAATACCCCGTTTCCCCCAAAATAAGACATCCCCCGATAATAAGCCCAATCGGGATTTTGAGCCCATGGCAACAAGGCCAAGTGCTTATTTCAGGGTTCAAAAAAATATAAGGCAGGGTCTTATTTTCGGGGAAACATGGTAGAAGTAGAATGATTGTGACAAATAGAGGTGGTATTCAGCAGGTTCTGACCAGTTCTGGAGAACTGGTAGCGGAAATTTTGAGTAGTTTGGCGAATCGGTAAATACCACCTCTGGCTGGCCCCGGCCCCATTTATTATTTGCTTCCCGAGTCCCAGCTGATCGGGAGGGAATGGAGATTTTGCAATATCCTTCCTCTGGAGTGGGGTGGGAATGGAGATTTTACACTATCCTTTCCCTGCCATGCCACGCCCACCCAGCCGTGCTCACAAAACTGGTAGTAAAAAATTTTGAATCCCACCACTTGTGACAAATATAGTACCAATAGTAATAGACCCCTTGGATGCAATCCTAAAATAATGGGAGCACTGCTTGAATACCAGTGGCATTGATAAAACACCATCAGTCCATTGCAAAAGGTAGCTTTATTTGGATTAGTTTATACCCTGTGACAATTCCTTTAACACCCTCAAGCAACATCTACTTATCCCAGGTCCTTGGAAGTACACAAAAATGTCAAATCCAATCTAAACATTTTGGTAATTGTGCAACCACCCATAATAATTTCCTGCCTATACAGCAGCTTATCCTAAAAAAAAAAAATGCCAACAATCCCCTCCCCCAAAAAAGAATGACAATTTCAAAGTTAATAAAATTAATGCCATTTTGACTTAGTATTAGTTTGTGCTTAACAATTATTAGCTTACCACATTTTATCAGTTCTGAATCTGGTGCCCATAAGTGGTGTACCAATAAATCACCCTTCTCAAACCTGAATAATACAAAAGAAAAAGTAGTATTAAGCAGCAAAATAAGTAACTGAATAACATTCATAAGTGTATGGTGTAATCACCAGGTGCCTTAGCAAAATTAAGTTGATCTCTCAATGTTAAGAAACTCAAGTTTGAAGTTCATAGTATATCTCCTTCCTGAAAAATCAATATTACATTACCCAAAGGCACTCATGAATACTTTACATCTGGTTGAGCTAGGTAAAACCTGATTTCACAAGGCAACATCTGTGCTTATTAAGTTACCTGCTTCAACTCCTGGAGCTGATAATATAACTATTCACAGCAGTCAAATACTGAAAAGAATCCTTTGAGATGAGGCATAGAATGAAATGCGAAGATGAGCAAAAAATGCATTCTCTGAATTATACTAAGATGGTCTGCAAGTCTCTCAGGGCATAAAAAAACCCAGGAACTGAATAAGATGTCTTTTCCATCCTTCTGTCTCAAAACCCATTTAACAGAATAGCTGCAGGCAGCTACTGTCTAGCCCAGATGCTTAGAACTCAAGGCCTTTAGTATTCAAACCCGCCTCACATAAGTTCCCCTTTCTAGGAGGTGGATGGACTCAGCTAATGTTTTCCCTGATTGATAGTTTTGTAGGAATTCCATTTTTAATTCCACAATTGTTAAGAATTATCCTTATCTGAATCTGAGAAGGAAGGAAGGAAGGAAGGAAGGAAGGAAGGAAGGAAGGAATTCTGACTTTATATTACAACATTTATAAGAGTAACTTATAAGAATTATTCTTATCCAAATTTGAGAAAGGGAGGGAGGGAGGGAGGGAGGGAGGAAGGAAGGAAGGAAGGAAGGAAGGAAGGAAGGAAGGAAGGAAGGAAGGAAGGAAGGAATTCTGACTTTATATTACAGCAGTTATAAGTGTAACTTATCAAAATTATCCTTATCCAAATTTGAGAAAGGAAGGAAGGAAGGAAGGAAGGAAGGAAGGAAGGAAGGAAGGAAGGAAGGAAGGAAGAAAGCAAGCAAGCAAGCAAGCAAGCAAGCAAGCATATCATAACCATATTAGTGGTGGGTTGCTACCGGTTCGCCCCAGTTCGGGCAAACCAGTAGTAGCGGCAGCGGGAGGCTCCACCCACCCGCCTGGATGTCATCAAATACACTCTGCGCATGTGCAGCGAACTGGTAGCAAAGGTAAGTGAAACCCACCATTGAACCATATCCATATGTATGTCATCTCTATATATTAATCTATATCAATATCAATATAAACCATCATATCATAGTGCAGACAAATAGAATCTTGCTTAAGTATTCTAAACTGCTCAGCTTTTTGTGGATATTTTGGGGGTCAGTTTTGATTCTACTAATAATTTAATTTTTTTTCCAGTAACTTAAAAATCTTGTTCAGTCATTTTGGCCTGAGTTAGCAACAGGAATACACAGAAATCACCCAATCTCTAGAAATTCAATTTCTAAACAAACCAATCCAATCCACTTTAAAACATTGACAAATTATAAAATTTCCCCCCTCTCCCCCAATCATTTTTATAAATTGTACTTCAAGATACATCCTCGGCTTTATTAATTTTTGACTCCCAAACATATACAAAAGAAATGTGTTTGATTATAATGAAATTATATTGATTTCAGTGAGATTTATTTGCAAGCTGAAAAAAAACACTAATTTAGTTGCAGCACAGTTTTACCAAGTAAGAATGCATAAGAGATATTCAAAACATGTTAAAATATTATTAATATTATCTGTGCATTATTTTGTATAATTTAATTTTTCTGTAGTTTGTTTTTATTATTTTTTTCTGATCTTAAAGTATTGTAAATTTTACGACACTGTTACACAACGAGGAAGTAGCTTTTGTTTTATATGCTTTGCTGCAAACGTCAGCATAACTTGATGCATGGAACTCCACTTCTTAGTCTGTGCTTTGAAAAACTACTTTGGAAGATATAAACATTGAGAAAAAATGCAGCAGCTTTAAAGAGGACTAGGGGTGACATGATAGCACTGTCCCAATATTTGAGAGACTCCTACAAAGACAAGGGGGGTCAAGCTATTTTCCAATGCACCAAAAAGCAAAATAAGAAACAATGGTTGGAAACTAACCAAGAAGAGAGGCAACCTAGAAGTAAGGAGAAATTTCCTAATAGTGAGAGCAATCAACCAATGGAATGGCTTGCCTTCATAAATTGTGGGTGGTCCACTGAAGGCTTGCAAAAAGAGATTTGACAACCATTTTGTCTGAAATGATATAGGATCTCCTGCTCGAATGGGAAGTTGGACTAGAAGATCTCCAAGATCCCTTCCAACTCTATTATTCTAGGTTCCTTTCCCCTAATGTGGGATAACGAAAGGAACAATGGGTCAGATCTGCTTTATATTAATTCTTATTCAGATGGTCTTTGTGTACAATCTTTTTTTTTTTGAATTTCTGTCCCATATGCACATTATTATAGCTTCCAATATTTAGTAATGGCTCTTCTGTGGTTTGCAGAATTCTATTTTTAATAGTACCTTTTCCATTTAAAACAACAACAAATATGAATATGGATCAAAATTCCATTTTCTGGATGAAGATTCATTAATACTGAACCAGAAACTTTGAGATAGTGACACTTATTCCTGGCTGAAATTAAGCAGATTGTTGAGTATCTGATTTTTATGTTTTCCTGTGCTTTATTTCCCACAACACCAGGATGATGCAGGCGTATTTGTTTCATATTCTGATTTCCTCTCTGAACAATATTTTTGTATTTAAGGCACAGGCAAGGTGTGATTTAATTTCCAACCAAATGCTTGGGAAACAGCCCCTATCACACTGAAAACTTGGAAGTTGGAACAATTACCGAAAAGTACAGGGAGATTTTGGTAAAGCAACTGTAAGTTGAGATGCTGGGTGGGAATGCCGTGAAAAATAGTAAAACCTGATAAAAGTCTCTAAAGCCAGACCCCAATCAGAGCTGTTTTATAAAAGGCGCTGGTTTTCCATTGGCTAATGTCACCCTGTGAGAAGGTGACACCAATGGCTTTTCTTAACATGCCCCATAGACCTGAAATCAGGACATGACCTTCTACTGAAGACAAAGGGGGTGGTGAGGAGATCTTAACCTGGAATTAAAATTTTGGCAGATCTCTTAGATGAATTTAGGAGTTCTGTAACTTGTATTGGAAAACAATTATGAGTTTATTTTCAATAACTGAAATTTAGCATTTCAGTAGGCAACGAAGTAATTTATGGCCTTGAAATTCCAAAAGAAAAATGTTTGTTGGCTTCCGGTGGGACTGCGACATTGCCGGACGCTTCTTTTGAAGCGCCAGCCCAGGGCTTCGTAGAACTGCAAGAACAGTGACCATCGGCTGTCCTGCAGTTTGAAAACTTTCCCCCTGGTATGAGGGGGGAAAGTGAGTAGACGGGTGGGGTAGAGCTCCCTGAAAGTGCCAGATTTCACCCATAATCTGGCGCTTGAAGATGAGAGCTCCCCGCTAAGCCTGTCAGTACTCCAGACCCTGGATGCCTCTGCTTTGCAGAGCTAGATGTCGTTACCATCCCAGCACCAACTTTAAACAGATATTTTTTGAATCAAGCTGGCAGAGCACAAGCAGTATGAATTAAACAGCAAGTATTTTTTTTTCCTTTTAACTCCAAAGATTTATTTTCTTTAAAAGATTCTTCCTAAGCTGAAAGTGAAAGCAAGATGGCGTTTGAGTTTTAACGGGGCGTGAAGAAGCGAAAGCTAAAAGTAATTATTGACAAGCCCCTGTTTGAAACGTAAAACTCCTTTTTGAAAAGTGGATGTAATAAGAAAGGAATAATAATAATTGAAGCAGCAATACAAATTACAAATTGTAAAGGATTCCCTTTTTTTTCTTCTTGAAACTCTTTTTTTCTTTTCTCTTCCCCTTTTTTTTTCTGTCCTTCTGGAGGGGAAGGAAGAAGGGGGGCAAGATGGCTGGGCTTCTTGAAAGTAAAGGAGGGTTATTTAACCCTCAATGGTCTGAATTTGAGGAAGCTTTGAGTTCAATTACCTCTGCTTTATTGAAAAGAATTGATTCTATATTTCAAGCTTCTCAAGCTGGAAACAATGAAATACATGGAAATACTGAGTTGCAATCTAGCAGTGGGGGATTGAATGAAGAGTTGGGAGATGCAAAAAAACAACAACAGATTATAGCAGATTTTACTGAGGAGAGAAAGATGAATGTTGTGCAAAATAAGGAGCAAGAAGTGTTGGAAGCTGATGACATTTTGGTTTCACGAATTTTTTTTTATAAAACTCAATCTGCACTTAAAGAGTTGTTTCCAGAAGAAGCTACATTTCTGCAAAAATTTTATAATATGCAATCCCAAAAACCGCAAAATTTTACTGGAGCTAAAAAAGGCAGAGGGATTAAAGTTAAGAAGAAAGTTCGTAAAAAGGAAAAGAAAAAAGACTGGAGAAATGGAAAATAACCCTGCTTGATGAGATGATGGTCCTTAAAAAGTATTGTTTAACTGTTTAAAGATTTTGAATTTTTTGGAAAAAGAAAAAAAAACAGACAGCAGTTTAATGCCAGTTAACTAAGCGATGAGCGACGATGAGGAGGCAACCTACAGCTGTATTGGAATATTTGAGAAGAATAAACAGATCACAGCAATGCTGGTGTATTGGGTTGTGAAATATGCCCTGACTTGAATGATTTGGATTATTTTATTAAGGACTGCAACAAATTTAGACTTAATTGCAATCGCAGAAGTTCTACTGAATATAGCAAATTGAAGTTTCCTGCTTGATGGTAATGAATACAAGGCAAAAGGACTATGGACCTAGGGCAATTGCAGTTGATCTGGTGGTTTCCCTAATATGTCTGACGAATTTATCAATCTAATTTTTGACTGGATTTGATGGATATCATTTCAAATATAATTACAATTACAAAGTCACTCGGGGGGCTTTTTTTTATATATACAGAAGCAATTTTTATTTAGGTGGGTAGACGTAAATGAAGATATCTTATATGCTGTTGGAAGATGTGAAGACAAGAAGATTAGCAATTGGTTCAATCTAGTATGAAGAATTTAAAGGATTGATAAAGTTCTTAAATGATGTTCTTAGTTGATTTGTTAATATGTATTGATATAAGAGGCTTGATTATTAATTAAAAAAGTTATTGTTAATATTATTTCTTATTAAGTGTTTTAATTATAATTGGACCTTGATGGTTTAAAAGTGAAGGACGGAAGAGTTTATATAGTAATTTTTTTTTAAATCGGGGGTTTTTTGAGTGAGGGTTTCCTTTTTTTTTCTTTTTGTTGTTGTTGTTGTTGTTGTTGTTGTTTTGTTTTAAATGAAAGAAGTTATAAAATATTTTGTTAAATTGTATAGACCTAATAATTTGTTAAGTAACAATTAGCCAAATTGAGTAATGATAGGTTTGATTAGATAATACTTAATTGTTTTAATTGCTGTAATTATAAATGGAGATAATTTTGTTGAATTAGATGGAATAAGGAAAAAAAAGACTTGCTTTCCTGTTATCTATTTGTTTAATGATCATGATTATAATAAGTGTGAAATGGAGTTTAATTTAGAGAATTTAAGCTGTATTTTATTTTGTACTTGCTCTGGGAAGTCGGGGGAGGTGGTTGGGGAGGGGGGAGAAAATGTATGTAAAACTTTTAAAACTTTTTCAATAAAAAATGTTTGTTGACTTCAGTAAATTTATCTCAAACTATTACAACTAAAAAGGGTATTAGCTTGTATTGACAGAATGATAAAGAAAAAAAAACGTACTTATATTACTACATTATATATTTATTTTGGTAATGTTTTTGAACATAATCGTTTTATTTTGTAGTTTAATTTAAGAGCCTTGGTGGTGCAGCAGACTAAAGTGCTGTTAAAGTAGCACTTAGCTGCTAGCTGCCTGCAATTACTGCAAGTTCAAATCTCACGAGGCTCAAGGTTGACTCAGCCTTCCATCCTTCCGAGGTAGGTAAAATGAGGACCCGGATTGTGGGGACAATAAAGCTGACTTTGTATAAAAAAGAACACCGCTTAGGAGGGGCCAAAAGCCCTACTAAGCAGGTATATACAAAAGTATGAAGGTTATTGCTTAACGCATTGTAAACCGCCCTGAGTCTCCGGAGAAGGGTGGCATGTAAATCGAACCAATAAATAAATAATAAATAAATTTCTATCTATGCATTTTCATCTATGCATTTAGTTACATTTTTTTTAAAAAAAGGTTCTTTAGGTTTCACTAGACTCTCAAAGGAGTCCATGACACAAAAAAGGTTAAAGTGTAAAGTCATTGCGGTGACTGATAGTGGGAACACCAAATATTATTGTATTATAGTTTTCTGCTGGTTCAAGGACAGATGAGCAATTTTCCAGCTGAGCTATAGAACTATATCTGGAGACATCATCTCTTTTGAGGGGAAAATGAAGGCCTTGAATCAGGAAGAATTGTTACATTTATCCAATACAATAAAATAAATGTTTCTTTGTGTGTGTGCTGGCACTAGTACCTAATTGTGAATAGTTGTAATTTTGTCATTCCAAGAAATGTATAAATAAATAAATGATTTTGCTTTTCGTGCTAGAGCTTTAATTATCAACAGTACTTCAGAGGGATGGAAAAATTGTCCAGCTGTTTCTATAATAGTCCCATGTGTACTTTTAGTAAACGAAATTGCTTCTGACTTTTCTTTTCTTTTTTTATTATTTGCTTTTAGTAATTCATAATTATGCTCTGCATGTAATTTTCACTTAAAATGTTATGAATGAGATCTGGGAAACTATTGAAATGTTTTTTTGTCAATTACTTTAAAACAACCTAACAAACATTTATGGCTTTTATTGTGTGCCATGTTGCAATTTTGTTCTGTATGGATTTTTTTTTTTTTTTTTTTGCAATTAGCAGGACATTTCGAGGATGAAAATGAATTATTTATTATTCTATAATACAATAAATGGCGATATCCCTCAGGGATTGCAAAACATAGTTGTTCTGCATCTTTATTCTTTTGTATGATGTGCAACAGTACAGGACACAAGTTGCCATCTGGGAACAACTTCTTCTGTCCTGGAAATTGTTATCAATACACATTATTGAAAACTTTAAATCTATTTAATTTGCACTAATGTCTCTGAAACTAGATGGTAACAATTCTTCAGGATACCATAATGGTCAAAAACTCTTGCTACTGTAAAACATGAAAGAAATTAGCGTGTCCAGCAGTGGTGGGTTGCCCCCGGTTCACACCGGTTCTATAGAACCGGTAGTAAAACTGGCAGGAGGCCCCGCCCACTGACCCTGACATCATGAAAATGCTTCCACGCAGCCCCATTGCAAACCGGTAGTAAAGATAAATAGAACCCACCACCCCTGGTATCCAGGTGATATGACAATAACAAAACCTGTTTGCTGCATCCTGGCTCCATGTCGGTCCGCAGAAGCCGCTGTGCGCTGATTGGCTGCTTAGTTTCTGGCGCGAGTATATAAGTAGCTGTCAAAGTGCTGAAAACTGCTGCTCCTGTTAGCTGAGCAGCCTCACTAGCTGCCAAGCTATCGAAAGTGTTAATCCTGTTAGCTTTTAACGAAAGCTGTCTTGCCTCAGTCTGTTCATCCCTACCAAGACATAACACTGTTTTTTTTTATGGTGGTTTCTTTTTTCTCCCTTCCTGTGCTTGTTCTACCTAACATGTGAGAATTAGATAATTAGAAAAGGCAAGACACATGACCAGGTCAGCCGGATTAAGGTTGTAAGAAACCAGAGTCAGAGTTAGGTCACTTGTGAATATCAGTGTGCATTCTGATGAAAGACTATTTCATCACCCAGTGTTGACAATGAAAATGTTACCAAACTTTTCCTGATGCATTAATTTTCTGGGTTAGGAGGACTAAAAAACAAATTAGCCTCTTTCTGTAGTTCAACAGTTAACTACCAGTTTCTACAGCAAAATAGATACCGCAGCCTTTAGTTGTATTTATTCTCTAATCAAAGTTTTGCTGAGATACTTATGTTTAAAGTGCACTTGGAGAATATTCATTAATATTCATAAATTAAGTTAGTTAAATAATTTGTGTAATTATTTTATACCTTCATTTCATGTACAGTATTAACATTTAATAAATTACATAAAAGACCTCTATCAGAAAAAAAGAAACACGGATTCGGAGTAGATGGATGCAAACCTTTGTTAGAAATATATTTTAAAAACTCATAAAGTAAAAAAGGGATTGGGCAGAATCAAACAGCCATAATGCTGATACTATTATGGGACATACAAATTTGTACAAAAATAATTAAGAAATAATTATTCAAGAGCAAGGTCACAGTTCTAAACGATCATCCCATCCACTCCAATATATAGAGCAAATCAGGAAATTAATTTAATACCAAAGAAAATTTATTTTTATTTAGGTTGGCTATAATAATCTTGTAAGTCTGGGTTTTTTTGTACCTCCTCCTCCTTTTTATACTTCAGTGAATTGGGGAAGCATCTCCTGAACTACTTTTAAATGTTATCTTGTTGTTCTGGACTTTAAAAATGTTTCAGTCCCTGAATTCTCATCAGAAATCTCCTAATTCTCTGGTCATTTATAGATACCCGCCAAAAAAGTTGAAAGAGTTTACACCTGCAAGTTAAGCTAGATTTAAAAAAATGCACACTTAGAATCAGGGCTGGGCTGTTGGGGGTTCGCAGGGGTTCAGGAGAACCTTTAGCTAAGATTCTGTGCAGTTTGGAGAATCCCCCAAATCCCACTCCTGGCTGGCCCCTCCCACCCCACCCCTCCCCTCCCAGGAGTCCCCACATGGCCCATTTTGGATGCAGGTAGGTGCAGAGCACGTGCGGAGGCTTAGGGAGGACGAAAAATGGGCCTACTGGAAGTTTGGGAAAGCCAGAAATGGGCCCATTTCCAGCCTCCAGAGGACCTTCAGAGCCTGGGGAGGCCATTTTTGCTCTCCCGGAGGCTCAAGGAAAGCCTCCGGAGCCCAGGGATGGCAAAAACACCTCCCCCCCCCCGCTGTGATGCAAGAAGCTGACTAGGCCACACCCACCATGGCCACATCCACCCAGCAACCAGGCAGAGAACCCCTTCCTAAAATTTTTGAAGCCCGCCCCTGCTTAAAATCCTGTATTTTCCATTTTACAACTATGTATGTGGGACTCTGAACATCACTAAGACAAGCCTATCTTGAGTAGAGCCAATGTCAGCTACATTAACTGTTAATATAATAAAGGTTCTTGTGCTAATTAATACAGTCACTAATACCTTAGTTACCTCTCATTTGGCCTTCTGCAATGCATAATATATGAGGCTGAAAACCACATGGAAGTCAGAGTTGATGCAGAATGTGGAACTGCAAGTATTATGGGTTATTTCTGTGTGACTATGTAATACTCTACTGTGTAAACTACATTGGTTGTCTGTGGGCTTTCAGCTGCAATTTGAGGTACTGGTAGTGAAATATAAACCCCTAGTATATGAACCATGGATATTTGAGACACCATATGTCTCTGCTGATCCCACAAGATCTGACAGGATTGACATCACCTGATAGGACTCAGAAGATGTGCTTCCTTTGTTACTGCATTTGCTTTATGGATCAACATACTCATAAAATTCAAGGAGCCCTGAACCTACTGGCTTTGAAGACCAGTTCTTTCTTCAGGTACTGGGCTAGGATGACACATCAACCTTCTTTAAATATGTGAGTGTTGTATCCATTTAGTATACAATTTATTTATCTTTTATTTTTGTTTTTGTGTGATAATAAAAAAATGTTCTGACAGTGAGAACAATCAATCAGTGGAACAGCTTGTCTTCAGAAGTTGTGAGAGTTTCATCGCTGGAGGCTTTCAAGAAGAAACTGGACTGCCATCTATCAAAAATGGTGTAGGGCAGGGGTCAGAACCTGCAGTTCCGGAGCCACATGCGGCTCTTTGAGCCCTCTGCTGTGACTTCCTGTTGGGTGATCCCACCACTGGCTGGCCCCACCC
Source organism: Ptyas mucosa (assembly GCA_012654045.1). Taxonomy (NCBI): domain Eukaryota; kingdom Metazoa; phylum Chordata; class Lepidosauria; order Squamata; family Colubridae; genus Ptyas; species Ptyas mucosa. The sequence continues at coordinate 5,505,488 of WNWU01013616.1, forward strand.
CTTGTCCCCCCTTCCAGTCACTCCTCGCCTGGCCTGAGAAGGTAAGGATGACGGTGGGGGATGGAGAAGCAGCCAGGGCAGAGACAGAGAGATACAGAGAGATGGGGAGAGAGGATGACATAGAGATATTCAGAGAGAGGGGGGGGAGGGAGGGAGGGAAGGAGGGGAGAGACAGATATGTCAAAAGGATTTTGTCATTCCCAGTGTTTTTTAGCAACCAGTTCTCTGCCCTAATGACTGGCTGGGTAGGCATGGTTAGGGCGTCATGTGACTGGTGGAAGTGAGTTGGCCATGCCCACCCACGTTTTGTGGCTCCGGTGTTTTCTTTTCTGTGGGAAACGGGTCCAAATGGCTCTTAGAGTGCTTAAGGTTGCAGACCCCTGGTGTAGGGTCTCCTGCTTGGGTGGAGGTATTGGACTATATGACCTACAAGGTCCCTTCCAACTCTGTTAATCTGTTAAAATCTTCTTAGTTCCCTAGGGTCACTCTGTGTCAATGGCATTGAAAAATAAACAATTTATTTATCTTTTAAAAGGTTAAAAGGCACCCCACTAATGTGCACAGTCTGAGCTGTTGTTATCCCATCCCTGATATTAGAAGCTGTTCTAAAATTTTGCCTCATGGTAGGCTAATGTGATCGCCCTTATCTGATAAAAGAAATGAATAAGAATGAACCGGTTCAAAGGACTTGGAAAATTCAACGGAATTTACTTAATGTACATTGACTATCTCTATTAACAACTGCAATATATAAAAACAGATGGATAAGCTTTTTAGTTCCTTCTAAACCTCAACTGGGACTGCAGAGCCTAACTGAGATAAGTGGATAGCTGCTCTAATCTTTTCTAACTATTTCTCTGTCCTTGCAAAAATCTACCCAACTGCCTTGGGAGAGAAGTTCAACTGCTATCTGTTTTCATTTCTTTCTCCCTTTCTTATGACGCCAGTATAGATCTGAACTGAGAAAACAAAAAAGAACCTCATCACCCAAATTATTCCTGGATTTTTTTCCTTCTAAGGCAGGGGTTCCCAACCGGGGGTGTGAGACGATATTCCAGGGGCTGCAAAAATTTGGGTTTAGAAGTTTCAAAATTATAGTGTATATGCATAATTATATGCATATAATTATTTACTTTTGTAAGGGGTGCGAGAATATATCAGAAGCATTCTAGGGGTGTGGGGTATAGAAAAGGTTGGGAACCCCTGTTGTAAGGAAAAAAGAGAAAGTGGCTAATTATAGATTAATTATTCATTAAAAAAGTATCATTGATAAAATCTGCAAAACATGATCACCACTGAAACACTGAAAAAATACACATTACATATTAAATATTGGATAATGGTTGGAGGAGATGATGCAATATCGTATTGATCTGAAACTTCAATTATTTTACCAGATTTTACCAGAAACTTACAGTAAAGAAAATGTATATTTGATAATTCACGTAATAACTGCAGCTATGACTGGATTTGTACAAAATTGGAAAAATGAAGAGATCCCTCTGGATGACAATGTGATTAGGAAAATATTAGAATGTGCAGAAATGAATAAATTAAAAAGAAGGATCAATTTGATTATTATAACATATGGGAATTATTTTATCAATGGTTAGAGAATAAATATGAAAAGTGGGAAAAAATCAGAGGAGTGAAATAGAGAAAATGTTTTAATAAGGTTAAATAAGTTAAGAAGAGGACTGTTATACTATTAGGTATGGTATATATTAATATTAGTATTAAGTTAAGAATAGATAAAATAATAAACATGACTGTAAATTGTAATTGTTATTGTATAAAATATTTGCACAAAATATTTGTACCCAGACAACACACTGTTTAATGGAAGATGATATTTTTGTTTTTTTGTTTTTTTAAAAAATAAATTTTATTAAATATACAATTTAAAAACATTAGACTTGGTGCGACTTGTCTGATACGTACTTTTCTAACATTTTTTCTTTTGTGTATATGGAATGGAAATTAAATGGAAGATGATGTTTGAATCAAAATAAAATTTTAAAAAATTGTAAAAAAAAATACACATTACTGGAATAACCAGGTACTCCTTGTTTAGGGACCACAACTGGGACAGGCAACTTTGTCAGTAAGTGAAGCAGCTGCTAAGTGAAACCACAACGGCACTTACCATATTACTTCAGCTTTCCTTTGCTTTACAGACTTGCACAACGCATAAATCATAGTTGTAACTGTGAATAGCCACTAAATATGGCAGTTGCTAAATGAGGACTTTCTGCATTTTTTAAAATTCGAAACCCTAATCAGTGATGTGCATGTTTTAAAAAACTTGTCCAAATGTAACCTTCTAAGAAAGTGAAGTTAAAATTGCTAATTCTCATCTTTCCATCCTTCTGGGTCCTTCTGGTTTCCCAGAGTTGATTGTCTAACTTCTTTTATTGGCTAAAGAGACAAAAATCCAAGTGTTCCTTCTAGATCTCTAGTCAAGTTCTGCATTTCCAGCAACATCTTGGGCAGAGTGGATCATGGGATTGAAATCTGATAATCATTTGCAAACACTACTTCTGTGGTTTAATATAATTATTTTAATTCATTTGCAAATGTGTATGTGCGCATGTATTATTTTCTCCAAATCAGATCTGTTGATTTTAGCATTCTAAACAAATAAGTTTTTTCCTCTTTGTTGCTTCTTCTTTTGCAAAGAAATTTTGGTACATTATTAAATGGTACCCATTAAAAAGTCTCTTACAACTGATGATTACTTCAAAAATGCCTATCTATATCCCAGAAAAAAGTAAAACACAAAGACACTAAAATGTTGTCTTTAAAACTCATGTAATTAAACCAATTCTTAAAAGTCTTTAAAGCTTCCTTTAAATATTGCAGAAAGTAACCAATTGCCTTTACTAATGTCCTTTTTGTCAAAAATGGCAAGACTCCAGTTATTTGAAAGAATGCCTGGTAAAAGGCGCTGAAAACAGCATTTATGCAACGTTTATCACATCAAGCAACACTTAATGGGAAAATAATAAAATAAGTAAAGCCTTGGGCTTTATGAGGAAATGAAAAAAAAAGTTTGAGATAGAGAAGATAGGATAGGATAGGATAGGATAGGATAGGATAGGATAGGATAGGATAGGATAGGATAGGATAAAATAGGATAGGATAGGATAGGATAGGATAGGATAGGATAGGATAGGATAGGATAGGATAGGATAGGATAGAATAGAATAGAATAGAATAGAATAGAATAGAATAGAATAGAATAGAATAGAATAGAATAGAATAGAATAGAATAGAATTTTTTATTGGCCAAGTGTGATTGGACACACAAGGAATTTGTCTTGGTGCATATGCTCTCAGTGTACATAAAAGAAAAGATATGTTCATCAAGAATCATAAGGTACAACACTTAATGATAGTCATAGGGTGCAAATAAGCAATCAGGAAACAATATCAATATAAATCGTAAGCATACAAGCAACAAAGTTACAGTCATACAGTCAGAAGTGGAAAGAGATGGGTGATGGGAACGATGAGAAGATTAATAATAGTGCAGACTTAGTAAATAGTTTGACAGTGTTGAGGGAATTATTTATTAATTCAGGAAAAAACTATCCTTGTGTCTAGTTGTTCTGGTGTGCAGTGCTCTATAGCGTCGTTTTGAGCATAGAAGTTGAAACAGTTTATGTCCAGGATGCAAGGGGTCTGTAAATACTTTCACAGCCCTCTTTTTGACTCGTGCAGTATACAGGTCCTCAATGGAAGGCAGGTTGGTAGCAATTGTTTTTTCTGCAGTTCTATTTATCCTCTGAAGTCTGTGTCTGTCTTGTTGGGTTGCAGAACCAAACCAGACAGTTATAGAGGTGCAGATGACAGACTCAATACTTCCTCTGTAGAACTGTATCAGCAGCTCCTTGGGCAGGTTGAGCTTTCTGAGTTGGCGCAGAAAGAACATTCTTTGTTGTGCTTTTTTGATGATGTTTTTGATGTTAGCTGTCCATTTTAGATCTTGTCATATGGTAGAACCTAGAAATTTGAAGGTCTCTACTGTTGATACTGTGTTGTCTAGTATTGTAAGAGGTGGAAGTATGGAAGGGTTTCTCCTAAAATCTACCACCATTTCTATGGTTTTGAGTGTGTTCAGTTCCAGATTGTTCCGATCATACCACGAGGAACAATCGTGATCACACTCAAAACCATAGAGAAGATAGAGATAGAGATAAATAGAGATAGGGAGGGGGGGGAGAGAGGGGGGCAGATAGATAATGAGAATGAAAGGGAAAGAGAGAAAAATCTCAGTGAATTAAGTATGTTGATACACTACATGGCCTGCTCTCATTTTGTTTGAAAGCAAGTGCTGAACTCCTGCCTCACTTTCAAATCCAGATCTGACTGCAAAATAAGATCTGTTTCTTCTTATTATTGATTAAATTGAAGCCTCGGGTAATGTTCCTCTCTGCTTGTTCCTGATTTTTGCCATTTCATTTTGCAAGATTACAAAAGCCGTAGAGAGTCATTCAAAGAAAAAGCACCTTATCAATTTGTTACTGATCAGCAGAGCAGTTTGTCATAATATAAGGTTGTTCCCAAGGAATGAAGTTCATCTTTGCAATGGAGAATAACAGTGATGCGTCTTTTTTTTTCTTCCAGAAATGAATTTGCACTTATCTAACTCAAGCAGCATGTCAAATCAAGAAGATCTTGCTTCCCTCCCCTGTGATAATTATTTGTACAAAAATTGTAGGCTTGGTGTAATAAAATAAATGCAATAAAAATAAAGCAAAAATCCTGTCTCTCAGTGTGCTATGCCTTGTTAATTCCCATTCAGCACAAAGCATCTTGTATGTGACAATAATATGTAACTATTATTTGATCTGTCATTCATAGATTCTTGAGACAGTCCAGGCCATCTGAAGTAAATGTAACAAATGAAATTTTAAAGCTAATGGAACTTCCCTTTCTCTCCCACTGAGAGATGGAAACCTTTCTGGTGGAAGGTCCTCACGGATTTATCAAACAACTGAAGCGGCAAAATTCAAGTTATTGATAGAGGTGATACCATCAGGTTTGGCTGGTGTTAGGAACAGCCTATATCAGTGATGGCTAACCTTTTTGCCATCACGTGCCAAAAGCGGGAGAAGTGCAGAGGGGGTCACATGTGCATGTGCCCACACCCATAATTCTATGTGCCCCGCCCCCCATGCATCTGCACATGACCCCCCCCATGCTCCCCCCACTTTTGGCACGTGATGGCAGTGGGCACTGTGGGCCCAGTAGGCCTGTTTTTCGCCCTCCCCAGGCTCCAGAGGCTTTCTAGGAGCCTGGGGAGGGTGAAAACAGCCTTCCCCACCCCTCCCCTGGAGGCCCTCTGGAGGCAGGAAACAACCTGTTTCCCTACTTACAGTGGGCCCAGAAGGCCCGAAAATCAACTGGCCGGTGCACGCATGCACGCTAGAGCTGAGCTCGTGTGCCACAGATATGGCTCCATGTGCCACCTGTGGCACGCATGCCATAGGTTCGCCATCATTGATCTATATTCACATTTGAACTTGTCTACATGTATGCATTAATCCTGTAATGTCATCCTACTAAAGCTTCCACAGTATCCAATTTTCAGTATTTCAGTATATCCAGTATTTTGCCTTTCACATGCTGTACATGCCTGCAATATCATGGCACAAATACAAATAGTTGGAACTTCCATTTGTCTTCTTAGAGAAATCTACAGTAGTGGCCAAAATTGTGGAAACCTTTTGGGAAAAGTGCATTTTCTAAAACTAGCTAATAACACCACTTTTTTCTGGAGTGGTACCATAAACTTATATATCAATGGAAAAATAATTTAATCAAGAATGTAATGCAATAACTTTTATGAAGGATTTGCTATTAGAATAGCAGTTACAGTATAAAGAAGAAAAGTGAAATGCGTAGAAAAAACGAGATATACAAAAATTATCACCATCAGTTAACACTTAGTTGGATAACCTTTAGCATGAATTACGGCCTTACAACATCTTCCCATGGAGTGAACCAAGTCTTTTAGTTCTGCAACTGTTATAATGTGAAACCAAGATTGAATGATTGTTTCTATTAACTGGGTTTTATTGCTGGGTCGCTTCTGACTAACAAGTTTCTTTAGTCGGCTCCATAGATTTGCAATTGGGTTAAGGTCTGGGCTATTCCCAGGCCATTCCAGCAGTGGAATATGATTATCTTGAAACTAAAAAAAAAAAAAGTGGTATTATTAACCATCAAACCTCAAAAATACACTTTTCCCAAAAAGTTTCCACAATTTTGGCCACTACTGTATGCATCTCTTGTCCTTCTCTCTCCCTCCCTCCCTCTCTCTCTCTTCATATGCTGAGCAGAACATTTATTGAATGAAATGGGATAGAAAAATACTCTATGGTAGTGTACAAATAGTCCTCAACTTACAACTATTTGTTTAGCCACAGTTCAAAGCTACAATGGCACTGAAAAAAAGAGCCTTATAATCAGCAATCATGCTTAAGACCATCCGACTATCCCCACATGATCAAAATTCAGTCACTTAGCAACCAACATGTATTTACAATGGGATCATGTAATCATCATTTGCAACCTGCCTAGTTGACTTCCAACAAGTTAAGTCAATAGAGGAAGACAGATTCGCATAATCATGACACGATTCCCTTAACAGCTACAGTGATTTGCTTGGCAAAAGGACTGAAAAATCGAGTTTCACTCACTAAACCAGGAGTCTCCAACCTTGGCAACTTTAAGCCTGGCGGACTTCAACTCCCAGAATTCCCAGGGGAATTCTGGGAGTTGAAGTCCGCCAGGCTTAAAGTTGCCAAGGTTGGAGACCACTGCACTAAACAATTGCCTTGTTTAGTAATGTAAAGTCTTCCCCCAATTGTGATCATATGTTGAGGAACTGTTCTGTTAATTATATACACAACCAGATTGTGCTACAAACTTAAGGTATGCCTTGTAGTTAAAAGCCCTTGCAACTCTTTAGCAATGGCCAAAGGCAAGTTAGTCCAAAGCAACTTGACATTTCAACTCATTAAACAACTTACTATGTAATACTCTACTGTGTACTACATTTTTAAACCAATTTGTTGTTGTTGGGTTTTGGTTTTTTTTGCTGGGGGAATAATATTTTCATGCTTTTAACAGTTTAACAGTAACAGAAGTGGAAGGGACCTTGGAGATCATTTAATCCAACTGCCTGCTGACGCAGAGACCTATACTAGGGATTCAAACCGCCGAACTGCCGACCTTTCTGATCGACAAGCTCAGCGTCTTAGCCACTAAGCCACAGGAAATGGACAAACCAAAAATCCCATCCCAGACATGATTGTTGTCCTTTACTAGCGTTGTTTCTGGAATATGGAATATGTTTCAAGTTCTGTTCCATAAAATTCAGCCAATTGGAACATCCCAACATACTGTTTTAGATCTGTATTTCTCAATCTTGGCAACTTGAAGGCGTGTGAACTTCAACTCCTAGAATTCTCCAGCCAGCATGCTGGCTTGGCAATTCTGGGAGTTCATCCACTGATTTTCAAGTTGCCAAGATCGACATACAGTGTTCTAGATGGACAGTTTTTTTCTGGCTTTGAACGAAAATCCCTTTCTTGCACTGTTTAGTTTTCCAGCAATCTAAGGCTCCAGCAATTGAGAGGTATCATATCTCTTGAACTTCTGCATCAGATACAATAGATGCATTTATTCCGTTTTATCATTGCACTGCAAAAGGTCAGCCAGTCTGAAAACGAAACAGGAACAGTTGAGTGGCATCTGAAATTTTAAAGAGCAATTGTGTGCTTTCAATTTCCATACTTAGACTGCCTAAATGAGCATTTGTAGTGTCTTCCAGATCTTTTGGACTGCAATTTGTACTGATTTTGGATCAGTTTTGATTTGGGCAGCGGGGTCATTCCAGAGATAATAGCAGTTGTAGTTCAGAACATTTGGAAAGCCATGGATTGCCTTTTTCTGGAAGATAGACCATATAACAGAGAAATAGCTTGCTTTCCAAAGCACTTTTACCAGAACACTACTGAAATGGTTGCTAGAGATTTATCTGTGCATAAAAATCTTGATTCCTAAAGAATTGTAATTAAAATATAAATGTTTCAGAGAGTTGGTTACATTTCATGGTTTGTGCTCTTCCTCACCTTGGCAATTTACATGTATTTCCACAGTGGTGTTTTTCCCATTCCAATTTATTTCTGTTTCTATGACTACAGACTGAAATCCAATCAGCCCCCTCAAAACTAGATACTTTCATTGACCATATCAATCAAAATGGTTGCATAACTCAACGAAACATTTTTTTAAAAAAGTTGGTTGACAGCGAAAATTTCAGAATTTCCCTGTTAAATGGTAGCTTTGATGCCTTTTTCTCTCTCTCTCTCAGTTCTTCTGCGGGATGAAAATTTGTATTTGGTATTACTGGCATCGTAGCCAGGTAGCAAGAGGGGATTCATGACACGTTAAATACAGATGAACGTGATATAGACTTGTTGATATAGTTACTAACCTATGTGACATTTCAGTTTCAATCTTATTGTCAGGGTTTTTTAAGAAGAAGAAGAAAATTGCAAGCAAAACTCACTCCTGGTGATAACTCACCCCAAGCATGCTTTAAAGAACTATTTCAAATTGCTAACAGACTTTTTTTTTAAAGTAAAAAATAAAAGAGAGTTCAAACTATTGGAACTATTAAATTTAATGGAAGAAAGTTAAAGACATGTTTAACTCTGATTGAACTAAGGAGATTTACAAATGCTTAACATTGGATAGCATCAAATGCATTTATTTCAATTACTACTGTGTTTCTCCAAAAAGAAGGCTGGGTCTTATTTTCTTTTGACTTCCGAAAAAACAGCTAGGCCTTCTTTTTGGAGGGTTCTAATTATTGACTCACCTCGGAGTGGTGACACCAGTGGTGGGTTCCTCCCAGTTCGGCCAGGTTCTCCCAAGCTGGTATCGGTGACAATATGATGTCACTGAACCGGTTCTGCCCCCCTGCCTCCCACATTATTCTTACCTTTTACTTGGTCCCACCCCCAATCTATTGCTGCCTCCTGAGTCCCAGCTGATGGCCAGAGGGGGAAAAACTGTTTAAACTCTTGCCGTGGGGCTTCAAAGGGCCACCCTACAGCTGATCAGTGTTAAAAGAAAACAAATGAGTAGACTGGTGCCTGAAAAAATAAATGGGTAGACCAGTGCCTGCAAAAATACATGAGTAGATCAGTGCCTGCAAAAATACATGAGTAGATCAGTGCCTGCAAAAAATAAATGGGTAGATCGGTAAAGCTCTGCAAGCAGTTAAAAGCCAGGTAGACCAGTACCTCTGCTAAATCCTAAATAATTGTCACATGACCATTAAGCCACGCCCACAAAATAAGCCACGCCCACAGAACCAGTAGTAAAAAAATTTAGAACCCACCCCTGGGTGACACCGACAGCCCCGCCCAGCAGGAGACCACTGCTGTCTCACTTCTTCTGCAGCCGCTTGCTGCCACTCACACACATTGTCCTGGCCTCCGTTTCGCCTTCAGATGTCTTCCAGCAGGCTCTGCAGCCGATAACAGAGCTCCGACAATACCAATCCTACTACAACTTTGACTGTTATCAGGTTCTGTGCAGCAGTGCTTAAACTTTGTTGGATGATGAACTATATCATAAACCAGTCATAATTTTCATCTAGTTCAGTGTTCCCCAACCTTTCTGACTTTGTGAAGGGGGAGAGAGGGGATGGTTCAGTGTGAGCTGCAGGTCCCACAAATGGATCTGCCAGCACTGGCCTACTGATCCTGCAACCCTGTTCCAAATGGGCCACGGCCCAGTATGGAGTCCTGGGCCAGAGGTTGGGGACCTCCGATCTAGTTCTCCATTCTAAAGTGCTGTCTAATTTGATAGACTCTTGTTTACACACACAGTCTATTTTAACACATATATTTTTCATATTTTCATATTTTTCAAAGATTCTGGTGTTATTTCTATCCTTTTAAATTGACTACACCTCATGCAGATCTATGGTTGAAATAAAGATTTGATTTATGTCAGTGGTGAAATGCTCCAAAGCAGTGGTGAAATGTAAAATTTGTTACTACCGGTTCTGTGGGCGTGGCTTGGTGGTGGTGGTGGGGGGCTAATGTGACTGGGTGGGCATGGCCAACTTTTTTTTTTTTTTACTTTTAAAAGCGTTTTTTAAATAACCTTAAGAGGTTGCAGAAAAAAATGCTTTTAAAAGCCTCTGATGATCAGGCAACTCAGCTGGGAACCATAAGAAGCCTTTTCTAATATAAGTAGAACAGTGAGGGGGGAGGAACAGCTGTGCCGCATGATTTAGATTTCCTGCTTTCTAGTGAATATAAATTTCTCAGCCCAGCTGATTGTGGGAAATACTGCTTTGTCTGAACTGGTAGCATTTTTTTACTACTAGTTCGCCTGAACTGGTAGCTTTTATTACTACCGGTTTGGGTGAACTGGTCCGAACCAGTAGCACTTCACCCCTGATTTATGTTCATTTCCATTTTGCCTCATTTTACTCACTTGGCAAAAGGCATGGAGAAATTAAAGAAACAAAGCTGGTCTTCAAAGCATTAAAGCAGCTGCTTCCTTTGTAAAAACTCTTATAGCTGCTCTCTTTAGCAATCCTTCTTTGAGAGTACAGACTTGTGGTTTTGGTGATATTCATGTGCACCTAGATTGATGGAATTGAAGACCGTTTTGAAACACTTGAGACTTTCAAAAGATCATAGCTTCCTCTAACATTTAAATCAGAACTTTAATTGTGCTAACATTTTTTTTCATAGTACCTCTTCCAAGTGTTTTGTACAGTCCTATTTCAGGCCCTGTAGTGATCCTATTCATATTCTTGCATTATTTCAACCTTTTAATGATTAATATGGTACCTTTGGTGTCTTAAATGAGCAAGACATGAAAGTTCATAAGGAATTTTCAAGCTAGTATTTAAGAAGTTGATATAAATAGGAAAGCAATTTGTGGTTGAGTTACTGACTGAGTTACAGTCAGCAACTAAAAATTAATTTATTCATATTCACGGGATGCTATACATCCCCCCCCCGTCCCCAACTCAGTTTAAAGTATGTAAATTCCCTAAAATAATTTCCCCAGGCTCTTTTCAAAAGCTGATTACACTATATTTCTTGTTAGATGTCATAAAGAATCAACTCAATATCAGAGATTTCTGTTCTAACAGTGATTTCAGACTGATGATTTGATTGTTTTTTTAAAATTGAACTGGAATTCTGTAGACCAAATTGGATGCTTTCAAATTACTGTGGTGGTTTCAATGAACATCTTTGTCCAAACATGCTCACTTTTCACTAAAACAGTGGTCTGATCATGTGAACTCATTCCCCTGAACTGGGAAGATGAAGAAAATCAACTCTCAACTTTTGAATTGAACTGAGAGTTGGTATTTCACATTCCAACTGATTATGTTTGATCATTCCCTTTATTTTTCCCATAGTACACAAGAGAAATTGTCTTTCTGAAACAAATGGAATATTTTTTTAAGATATATAAGTTGGGTGGATAGGAATGGGATCCAACTGTAAGCACTAAATTCGTGCCGTAATATTCAGCTGTTGAACAGCTAAATCTAACAGTGTCTTTTGGTGCCAAACTATATATGACATATAGCTCAGACTAACCCTGAATCCTAGCCTAACCCTAAAAGGGACTTGGTGGCTAAGATGCTGAGCTTGTTGATCAAAAGGTCAGCAGTTCAGCGGTTCGAATCCCAACTGTTGCGTAATGGGGACAGCTCCTGTTACTTGTCCCAGCTTCTGCCAACCTAGCAGTTCGAAAGCAGTTCGAAAGAAAAATGCAAGTAGAAAAATAGGGACCACCTTTGGTGGGAAGGTAACAGTGTTCCGTGCACCTTTGGCATTTGGTCATGCCGGCCACATGACCATGGAGATGTCTTTGGACAGTGCTGGCTCTTCAGCTTTGAAACGGAGATGAGCACCACCCCCTAGAGTCGGGAACGACTAGCACATATGTGTGAGGGGAACCTTTACCTTTACCTTTAACCCTGAATCAGTTCTGATCTGGACATTTCACCTTCACTTAGTGAAATTAACTTCAAACGAAACTCAAAACACTTCATAATACTTTCATTCAGTGTGACACTTCACAGATAGTTAAGCTTTTAAACATGATCTTAAATTCATAAAAGACTTGTGGATAAAGAATGAAAACAACCATAAATGTTCTGGGTTAAAGCATGCTATGAACTGAAGACATAGTTATACCAGCTTCTTGTTGATAATTTTGGCTGTATTTTGAAATGTTTATGTAAACTAATTCCCAACTTCCTACATCATGGCTGAATGTCCTGCCTCAGCACACTCTTAATGACAGCAGCAGACATTTGGGGCTTAAATCTATCAGCTTGAAAAGCAAAAATGCCAGCCCCCATTATTCATTGTTGGCACTCAGTTACACAACACAAATCATTGCTGATGTACTTGGTGCATTTCCTGGTTATTGCAAAGACCATACTTCTGTTTGGTGAAACAGATTGCAGAACTGGAAAAAGGGCAGATTTTTGAAAACACAAAATTGATTACGTCTCTATATTTAATACAGATTATATTCCCACTTAAGTAACAATTATCAATTCTGAAAAAAAAAGGAAAAACAAGTTTATCTTGCAATTCAAGGACAGAAGCAACTTAGAACTAAGAAGAAATTTCCTGACATTTAGAACAATTAATCAGTGGAACAACTTGCCTCCAGAGGTTGTGAATGCGCCAACACTGGAAGTTTTTAAGAAGAGATTGGATAATCATTTGTCTGAAGTGGTGTAGGGTTTCCTGCCTAAGCAGGGGGTTGGACTAGAAGACCTCCAAGGTCCCTTCCAACTCTGTTATTCTAATTCTAATTGGAAAACCTGTGTCCAAACAAGTACCAAAATGATCTTTATCTGGTTCATCCTTTATTGTCTCTCAACATAAAGAATAAATTGCCACAAAGCTGAGATTGCATCAGATTTCACATATGGAATTGCTAATTCCCCCATACCAACTTTCCAGATTTTCTTAATTTTTCTATACTTTTGTCATCAGTCATTACCAGAGATTCATGTGCACCATACTGATACTGCATACAAAGTGAGTCTGCATGAATAAATAACACCAAATTGCTTGTTTAATCAATTTCATCAAAAAAGTCTTTGTTTTTAGGCACTACCACTTTGGCATTTTTTTGCTTGAAACTGAAAGAAATGAAAGTTTAATTTGGCGATTTGACTATTACATCTCTTTGATTATAGAAACACTATACTGTTATGATTATTAGAGTGAGAGTTATGTATTTCATATTTTTAACTGTATCAAAGAAATTCAGAAATTACTTCTTTTTTTTTGCATCTTTCCCTCATGGATTCCCTCCCTTTATTCTTTGTATTTTATACTTTACTTTTTATTGAGATTTAATAGTTTTTTTGGGGGGGAATCGTCCATTAATTAAGTCATCCAACATGTAGTGTGCCAATGTAAATTATTAGCCCTTAGTTTCAATAACAAGTTACATCACTTTTAGCTGTGGTAACATCAGGCAAATGCTTCTTGTAATTACTGTTCAGTCATTCACTCATTATATAGGAATTTAGACCATTCCTCCATGAAAAAGTCTTCCAACTCAGTAACACTTGAAGGTTTTCTAATATAAACTACTCATTTCAAATGATATTTTTATGAAGTTTAATCAGAGCTTTGACTTACTGCAGCCATTCCAGAACTGTTGATTTGTTCTTCATCATGATTTTGTTGACTTGGGTTTTTTTTGGAGATGATCCAAATTTTGGATTTTGGATTTCAGCTGAAGAGGTTATACAAAAATGTTTTTTTTTTTTAAAAAAAGCCTCTGACGATCAGGCAACTCATCTGGGATCGTCAGAGGCTTTTAAAAGCATTTTTTTTACAACCTCTTCAGCCGAAGAGGTTGTAGAAAAAATTGTTTTAAAAGTTAAAAAAAAAAGTTGGCCACGCCCACTCAGTCACATTATCCCCCTATGAAACCATGCTCACAGAACTGGTAGTAACAAATTTTACATTTCACCACTGTCTGGCACAAGATATGCACATTTTGCCATAATTATTGGTGTATATTTGATACATACCTGTTGGATTTTCAAGTTGAAAATCTTATTTTGTATTATAGTTTTCTTCCCGTTTTTATAGTTGTATAATAAAAACTCAAAATGTGGGATTTAGTCCAATCTTAATCCCATCTGAAATTGTTACAACAGTAATAAATCATGACTGAACTGTACTTATTTTACTTGGTTTGTTCTAAATATTATTAAATCAGTGTCCAGTTCTTCAAATTATAGTGTCAGATAATGCATTGATTATAATGCACAAGTTTAGCAAAACTGAAGCTACCACAAATAATGAGAACTGGCTATAATACATCTTGATTTTTAGTGTAGTCCCTGGGGGAAAAAACAACAACACCTAACTTTTAAAATACCTGAACAATAGGAAATCAGATGCAGATAATGGTTTGCAATCCCATAGTTTTTGCAGCTACAAAGTAGAACTAAAAATATTTTATTGTCAGGCTTATTAGACCTCTTCTATCCTAATTATGTCTCATTTGAAAAAGGTTTTTCAGCAGTAGATCTATATAAATAATTGAATGAATGGAATATATCCCAGATCCATGAAGCCTACAAAACAGCAGCTTGAAAGCTTGGTGTGGGCATTTTGAGTCCTTGCCCAGAAAACCTCAAAATGGTTTTAACGATTTCTACCTTTGAAGAATAGATCACTAATTTACACACAACCAGCAGCCAACCAAAGATAGACTATCTGGAAGACTATCTGAATGAATCCCCTTGCTCAAATTAGAAATTAACTTGTGATGGGCAGATGGGATATCATACTGGCCTGAAAGAGGCTGATCTGTGTCATCTTAATAATAGAACAGCTCCTCTCACACACTGACTGTGCCACTAGTCATATAATTGAGATCTTACTCTACATTTGTTTCAATCCCCTAATGAGGACTGTATGTCTGCAAATATAGTAAAATTACCTTCAGTTAGAAACTTGGTGACCATCAATGGAAAATTAGTGACTTACCAAACCATCTGAACCTTTTTTGTTTTATTTGAATTAATTTACAATCTCTTGTCTGATTTCCTCTCATCTTAATCTTTATCAATTATTTTCTTTTAATATAAAAAAGGCAGGTATTATTTAATTTCTTTCACAAATAGACATGCCTACACAAGAAAATAGTTGTACTAGATATGGAAATAAACTATCAAATCGCAGGATCAAACAGGATCAGATTTATCTCTTTTTTCCGCCTCAGAGTTCAGATTAAGAACAACACTGGGCCAGTGCTTACCATCCTCTCTAGTGCATTTTACACCTCTCTTTCCCTGTGCCTGTTTTACAGGTCTTTTGTTATAGGAAGGGAAAATGGTTAGTTTACAACCCAGCAGAAGCAGTTTTTTCTAAAAAAAAATATTGTTTTTCTTTCCAAGCTTCTTATTTTTTCCCTTAGCTTTATTTCTATTTTTCCCACTCACCTGAAATAGACACATCAACTTCCAAATAGCCACTGACCCTTGTTTGCCTCAATCTAGACAGGATATTTTTGAGCAAACTAAGAGTTAACCCAGGCTAAGCACAGGACAAAAGCAGCTTAAATAGTGCCTTTAAACATTTGTAAAGAGATGGATTTACAAATGGAGTTAGTGCTAGACATTGAAATGGGGAAACATCAGAGAACTGGCCACAACCAGGATGTTCCTCCTCAAAATGTTAAGAAAGCTACACCCTATCTGCATGCAGAAGAATGAGAAGGCATTCAAATTATTAATTATTATTTTTTTTGACTGCACTAAAATGGATAAACTGACATTGGAATTGAAAGGAATGACGGACTTGGAGTATTATGTATCATGGGAGAAATGGTACAAATGGATTGAAAACAGAAAAATGAAACAGACTCAGACATAGTAGAATTAGATGAAGTAAAATGTATAGAGCATAAGAATTTTGTAGTAATATGTTGTGTAAATGGTCACAGTCTTGCAAAAAAAATTGTTTTTGTAATTTTGCATTTATGTTTTTGTTTTTTTGTTTTTTTTAATGTTTGAAAATCAATAAAATGTTTTTTAAAAAAAAGAAAGAAAAGAAAGCTACACCCTAATGAAGGCTTTAAACATTATCTGATCAAGCACAGGATCTGCCTCTGCATGCAGAAGAATGAGAAGGCATTCAAATATTGAACCTTCTAGAGCAGGGGTATCAAACTCAAGGCCTGGGAGCCAGATTCAACTCATGGGGTGCTTAGATCTGGCCCACGGGCCCACCCTGGAAACAGTGAAGGACTGGTCCCGGTGGTGGGATTCAGCTGGTTTGGGCTGGTTTGGGAGAATCGGTAGTTAAATTGCTGGCTGGCCCCGTCCCTTCCTGCCCCACCCCTTCCAGGAGTCCCCACGTACCCCATTTTGGCTTCCAGGTAGGTGCAGAGAGGCCTTCTAGGCTCAAAACAGGGCATGGGGGGCGGCACACTCCCTCAGTGGCCCGTTTTCGCTCCTAGTCAGCTTCAGGGAGGATACCTAGGCCCATTTTTGGTTCCTAGTCAGCTTCAGGAGGCTTCCTAGGTCATTTTTGCTCCCAGGAGGCTTCAGGGAAGCCTCCTAGTCCCAAAACTGGGTGCGGGGTGAGTGGCGCATCCCCCCATGGCCCGTTTTTGCTTCCAAGGGGGTGCAGGAGGCAGAGTGCTGCCTGTGACACCCCCTGGCCATACCCACAATGGCCACGCCCACCCAACCAGTCATTAGGGCAGAGAACCAGTTGTTAAGTTATTTGAATCCCACCACTGACTGGACCACAGTGCCTCCATCAGCAAAAATGGAATTTGGGAGGGCAGCATATGGCAGAGGGTTGAGGAGGCCCTCACAGCCAAAATGGAGCTCAGGAGCCCGTTTTCTCTGGCAGAGCAATTGGGCCACCAAAGGAGCCCCCAACATGAGTGACATCAAGCTGGCCATGCCCTTTCTGGCCCCCAAGGTAAAACACAATCCTGATGTGGCCCTCAATGAAATCAAGTTTGACGCTCCTGTTTTAGAGCAGGGATATCCAACCTTGGCAACCTTAAGTCTTGTAGACTTCAACTCCCATAATTCCCCAGCCAACACTTGGGTGAAGAATCTCATCTTACTCTTATTAAAAACAGCCATTGTTTTGGTGCTGGATTCATAAGTATTCATAAGTATTACATTCATTCATTACAATGATGAGGATCGGTGGCTAACTTTTTTCAAAAGGCTAAGAAAGAAAATAAATAGTTGGCACACTCAGCTGCAAGTGTGCATTGCCTTGGTCTACTTCACCTTTACAACATCAAAGGTGACTGTTCTGGATATCATATTCAGTCTCTTTTGTTGACCCTTTCTTCAAATCCTCCTGAGGATCATTACTTTGATTGGTACACAGTGTGGCATGCCTTTTCTTCTCTAACCAGCGTGGCTCAAGTAGATACAAAAATATTTGCCAGATACTGGTCATTTTTGCAGCTTAAAGAACTGAAAACTTTTATTTTCCAGAAACCTTATTCAGAATGCATCCTATGATCAAAACATGCATGCAGACAGAGTGTAATACAATGCACAATATTAATGACATTTCCCACTTTTCTATTCTGTACCACATTGCTTAAGAAAAAAGAAAAAAAGAAGAAAAAGAAGAGGGAGTCAAACTATTCTCCAAAGCACCTGAGGGTAGAACAAGAAGCAATGGGTGGAAACTAATCAAGGTGAGAAGCAACTTAGAACTAAGGAGAAATTTCCTGACAGTTACAACAATTAATCAGTGGAACAACTTGCCTCCAGAAGTTGTCAATGCTCCAACACTGGAAGTTTTTAAGAAGATGTTGGATAACCATTTGTCTGAGGTGGTGTAGGGTTTCCTGCCTAAGCAGGGCGTTGGACTAGAAGACCTCCAAGATCCCTTCCAACTCTGTTATTCTATTCTATTCTATTCTATTCTATTCTATTCTATTCTATTCTATTCTATTCTATTCTATTCTATTCTATTCTATTCTATTCTATTCTATTCTATTCTATTCTATTCTA
>WNWU01013616.1:5523606-5552700 GCA_012654045.1 Ptyas mucosa
TATTCTATTCTATTCTATTCTATTCTATTCTATTCTATTCTATTCTACTCTACTCTATTCTATTCTAAAACTGGCATGCACGAGTTCAGGTTTAGAACAATTTGAATTTTTGGGTGGGAGAGGAGGTAGAAATTACAACCTGAATGTCTGTGTGCATTACCAATAAATTTACAAACATAGATACATACACACGAAATCTAGCAGGATGAACTATCATTTGTGAGGGTTTTTTTCTTGGTATCTACTGGTAGTATATTGTGATATCCATGATGTTGATTTCCAGGAAGAGTTCTGTTTATGACTAAGCCAACAGATGGCTGATGTTCTCAGAGGCTGTTCACAAGCCAGAATATAAATAGCAATAGTAAGCACAAGAGAAATGTTCAATCAGAACAAATTATTAAACAAAGCTACTTTAAAAAAGGCTTTGTTTTCTCTTTAATTAGATCAAAACTCTAGACATACATACACACTCCATACAGGATATCTAAGAGCTCAATTACATGACTCAGGGTTCTTTGCAATGCATTCCACCCACAGGATTACGTTATCATTGCGCACATTCTCTTCTTATCCCTGAAAAAGATGGCTTTTCATTGGAGACCATATCAACTAGGAAGTTGAGCAACAAACAGAATTGCCACTTCACGTACAATGTATTAAACTGCAGATGCAGTTTTATAAAACACCAGAATAAGTGTATCATGAGATGAAGAACCAAGACAGTTTGAACAAATGAACTGGGTTGGCAGCTATCTCAACTTCATCACTATGAATTGTGATGGCTGGATAACCAATTTTTCCAGAACTTTTACAGCAATTAAAAGGAGAGTTCATGGAAACCATTCCAAACAGCCCGTCAAAAGTTGATTATATCACAGTCTAATCTCACTCATTTTTAAATTAGTTATCCCTTATGTTTTCAGAGGTGATGGGTGGGGAAAAGGATGGTTACAAAAGGCGATTTTTTGTCCCTGACATTCTGCCAATCTTTACAGGTTTGTTTACCCATGAAAAGGCTTGTTCATTCCCAACCTCCCCAAAAGATCATATACAAATTGACAAGTTCACAAGGGAGGTAAATGCAATATTAGTGTACAAATATTTGTTTATCTGCAGTTAAACAATCTGAGGTAACATTATTATTGTTTATCTTTCCTAAACGTCATGCTGCAAAACAGGTTTGATAAAGTGAAAATACCACCTTTCCCCACCCCCAAAAAAACACACACACAAACACACACACACACACACACACACAGCAAACTTAAAGGGAGGTGGGTGGGAAAAACCTGATCCCAAACCCCTGTATTTCTTTTTCCAAAATTGTCAAGCTTCATTGATTTATTTATATTGATTATATCCCACCTTTCTTTTCTGGTCAGTACTCAGGAAGTATGGGTGTGTATTATTGAATGTTGTCATTATTGTACAATATGGCAATGATAAGAACATTGAAAACTAAGGTTACTTGTGCTCAGTGGTGGGATTCAAGTAATTTAACAACCGGTTCTCTGCCCTAATTATTTCTTCCAACAACCAGTTTGCCAAACTGCTCAGAAAGTTAACAACCGGTCCTCCCGAAGTTGTGCGAACTGGCTGAATCCCACCACTGCTTGTGGTACTGCGACGGGATTATAAACTGAGCTTCTTTTAAGATGTCCATATTTTCATTTTCTAAAGAAAATCACAATAGTATCTTTTTGGAATGAGTTATTCTCCTTTATATATAGCAAAAAAGGCAGTATTAATAGATAGGGAGGGAGCAAAACAACTATTAATAGTTTAAGTCGTTAACAAGTAATCCAATGACATAAACACCATATAAAAGACACACACCTCAGCTTTCAATCACTGATTTCAATACAATTTCTACTCCTTACATATTGGATTCACAGAGCAATGCAAACATAAAAGGGCAGAGCCTGCATCTTGGCATCAATTCATCATACGTAGGAATGGAGGGCTATGATTGGCATTCTGGCATTCCTACCTGATGCTCAACCTCGTGGTAATATTGGTGGCCAATAAATTTTAAAATAAATATTTAAAAAAACTTTAGCACTTTGTCTACTCTGGAGGTCTGCTATAGCTTCTCAACAAGACTGGGTTCTAGTGGTGTGCTTTTTTGGGGAGGGGAATGGATGGAAGAATCAATATGAACTAAAAGGCCAGGAGGATATTTGTAACCTTTAGAAGAAGATTAGTTTGAAATGGAACTAATTGTTTTGCCCCCAGTGCCATATTATGTTCATAAAATCTAATTAGAATAACGTTTTTCCTCCGAATAAAGAACTAGCATTTTTGGGGAGGAATATTTTTAGGGGAGATTGAGGATTTAAGTGTAAAAGGGGTGATTGAAAACAGAGACGAAACAAGATTGCCTTTCTTCTTCCTTTCTCTGTAGCAGTGGTGGGTTTCAAATTTTTTTACTACCGGTTCTGTGGACGTGGCTTGGTGGGTATGGCGTGGCTTGGTAGGCGTGGCTTGGTGGGCATGGCAGGGGAAGGATACTATAAAATCTCCATTCTCTTCCCAATCCAGGGGAAGGATACTGTAAAATCTCCATTCCCTCCTCACTCCAGGGGAAAGTTTCTGCAAAGTCCCCATTTCCTCCCAATCAGCTGGGACTTGGGAGGCAGAGAATAGATGGGGGTGGTGCCAGTCAGAATTTTATTACTGGTTCTCTGAACTACTCAAAGTTTCCACTATCGGTTCTCCAGAACTGGTCAGAACCTGCTGAAACCCACCTCTGCTCTGTAGGATAGTATTACTATGAATTAGGGGAAGAATAAGATTAGAGAGAGTGCCTGGGGCAGTCACTCACTCTGCAGAATGAAACTCAGCCTTCTCATCTCTGGTCATCAGGAGCAAATCAAATGACCCATCAATTGCAGTAGTAGAATTTCAAGGAGGCTATCTTATGTACTCTGTCTCATCAAACCTTCACCTTATCCAGTTCCAGTCAAGAGTTGGAATTTCTAGGCTTAAAATGGACCCCTTTCAAGACTTAAAATGGACCCCTAACATTAAAAAATGTCATCAAAAAAGCACAACAAAGAATGTTCTTTCTGCGCCAACTCAGGAAGCTCAAACTGCCCAAGGAGCTGCTGGTACAGTTCTACAGTGGAAGTATTGAGTCTGTCATCTGCACCTCTATAACTGTCTGGTTTGGTTCTGCAACCCAACAAGATAGACACAGACTTCAGAGAATAATTAGAACTGCAGAAAAAACAATTGCTACAAACCTACCTTCCATTGAGGACCTGTATACTGCACAAGTCAAAAAGAGGGCTGTGAAAATATTTACAGACCCCTCGCATCCTTGACATAAACTGTTTCAACTCCTACCCTCAAAATGATGCTATAGAGCACGCACACCAGAACAACTAGACACGTGTGTTCAGACACTGCACACCAAAAACTAGACAAGAACAGTTTTTTCCCGAACTCTGCTAAACAAATAATTCCCTCAACACTGTCAAACTATTCACTAAGTCTGCATTACTATTACTATTAGTCTTCTCATCATTCTTATCACCCATCTCCTCCCATCATGACTGTATGACTGTAATTTGTTGCTATATCCTTATGATTTATAGTTTCCTAGTATGATTCAATTGCTTATTTGTACTCTATGATTATGATTAAGTGTTGTACGTTATGATTCTTAGCAAATGTATCTTGTCTTTTTATGTACACTGAGAGCATATGCACCAAAGACAAATTCCTTGTGTGTCCAATCACACTTGGCCAATAAAGAATTGTATTGTATTGTATTGTTACCTGTTGTTACTTGGCAATTGCCAAAGTATTTGCCAAAGATTTAGAAAACAACAAGCCGATTACAGTTTTTGGAATGCATATGTGACCAAAGAGATCACTTTTGTCCTGAGCTCAGACCAATTCTATTCAGTACATCTTTATACAATACATACATAAACACAAAACACTTGTGTTTCATCTAATGTTTAAGATAAAATATTTTAGAACAAGATTGTTTTATAGCATGTTTGAAGTACTCAACCCACCAATTCCAGGCACAAGAGAAGTTGAACTCAATGTGTTTGGCATAATCCTGCTCAACAGCTCCCATATAATTCATCAGTAGCCTTCTTCTATCTGCACATTGAAGATTTAGTAGTAGGCAAAAAAAGAAGAAAAAAGAAAGAAAGAAAGAAAAACCTGCAGTTGCATATCAAAGTAACTCCTTTTCCCTCTGTCATTTTTTCACACGTGTGTTTTGATAATGACTATCTATTTGAACAAATGTTTTAAATATTGCTTACCTTTAAACACGAAAGAAAACCAAAACATTTTAAAAACAAAAAACAAGTGTAAGATGCATCCAGTTCTGCTTATATAATGTGTAAATATATTTAGCTATTGCGGTTTATTATGGCACTATTGCTTATCCTAACATTTCTTTTGTTCTGGAAAGCCTTGGTATCATGTAGCTAAAAATAGTCTAATAGCTCCAATTATGCACATAATTGCCATTGCTATTATGTCTCCACTGTTTCAGCTACTTTCTATATGCAGACCCTATTTTTGCTTTAGGGAGTATATTTTAAAGAAAAGGGAAATAAGAGAAGAGCAAAGAAAAAAAGGAGAAGGGAGAAGGGAGAAGGGAGAAGGGAGAAGGGAGAAGGGAGAAGGGAGAAGAGAAGAGAAGAGAAGAGAAGAGAAGAGAAGAGAAGAGAAGAGAAGAGAAGAGAAGAGAAGAGAAGAGAAGAGAAGAGAAGAAAAGAGAAGAGAAGAGGAAGAATGCATAGGTATTTCCAGCAGTGCTTTGATCAAGTATACTATAGTTATACACCTGAAGATGGTGCTATATCACAACAGTTCCTTCTGATCTCAGATAAACAGAAGGTACCAGTTTGTTCTGAGCTTTATTTTTTCCCATTTTATATTAGCAGACAAAAATATTACAGCATCCCATGTCCACATTTATTTATTTATTTATTTATAAAATGTATAGGCAACCCACCTTACCTCAAGGTAAACATGACTGCGATTTTCAACGTTTTGTGCCTGTTTCTGGCATTTACTATCAGTTTCCAGCAACAACAACAACAACAAAATGTCCATTGAAGAAAATGGGTTCGCTTAACAACCACTGTGTTCACTTAACACCTCTGTGTTTGCTTAACAATCATAGCATTTACTTAACGACTGTGTTTTTTGCTTAATGACAAAAAAGGTAGTAAATCAGAGATGGTTATAGAGCAATAGCCCTTAAACTTATTTATGGCTTTACAGCCTTTCCTAAGCAGTTTACAGAGTCAGCATATTGCCTCCAACAATCTGAGTCCCCATTTTACCGACCTCGGAAGGATGGAAGGCTGAGTCAGCCTTGAGCCAGCGAGAATCGAACTGCTGGCAGTCAGCAGAATTAGTCTGCAATACTGCATTCTAACCACTGCGCCACCAGGGCTCATAATATATTTGAACTGTGCTTAGGGACCAGTAGTGGGTTTCAAATCCTGGTGCTACTAGTTCGCTATCGGTAGTATGTGGCGCTTCTGCACATGCACAGAACATTTTTGATGACATCTGGGTGGGTGGGTGGAGCCTCCCACCGCCGCCACTACTGGTTTGCCCAAACTGGGGCGAACCAGGAGCAACCCACCACTGATGGGGACATGTGTAATGACTACCACATCTTACAACGATAATTCCAGGCTCAGTTACCTTAATCAGTTGAGGACAACCTGTAGTATTAATCACAAGGCTTTATGATATGGCTATTTTCAGAGTCCCTGTGCTTCCCAGAATTAGGTTTAGGAACACATGCTAAATATACTACTACTATTAGGATACTATTCTTACAATTATCCAGTTGGGGATAGTAATCTGTATCTGTCATGTGATCCAAAGTGGCACTTCTTGCATTCTTCTAATGATCCATATATTTCCTTTCTGCAAAACCGTTAAAAATACAAGATGCTGTTATTTCAGAAAAGGTTGGCATAGTGCTATAAATAGGAAGCTTTAGATTTCTGGTACTTGAGCTCAACAACTTCACCACAGTGAAATTTCTATCCTTTCTTTTGTAATGCATGGTGATAATGTAAAATCAAAACGAGGCTTCCTCATCCAAGGAGCTTCAGAGTTCCTGTACTCCTTTTCTCTTTCTAACACAAACACATTTTGAAAGAAAATAATCCAGATGATCACACAATCAATGCATATTCAAGAAGTTATCCAATCATTTGTCCAAGTGCTTTCATCCATATAAATTACAATCAGTTTCACAATTATGATGAGCAATTAAGAAGAATAGTTTGAGGTAATAACTAGATCTGTTTCTCTCCAAGCTCTTAGATCTTCTGACAAATTGTGCCAGCTTTCTTGATATTATGCCATGTCACTACTCAACCAAATACAGAGTCCACATTCAGAGTGAGATGGAGTGGAATGGGATGGGATAACATAAATATGTTCCATACTCTATTACATTACTTTAACACTCTTCTTTTTAATTATTTTTTTAAAAAAAGAATAAGAGATAGGAGCTCAGTAGTAAAGCTACAATTTTACATGAAGAAATCTTAGGTTCTATCTATAGCTGGGATCTCGCCAACCTTGGCAACTTTAAGACTTGTGGACTTCAAGTCCCATAATTCCCCAGCCAGCCAAGGCAGAGACCCCTGATTTACAGCACTTTCAGACACAACTGGGAAGATTGGAGAGCCATTAGTGTCACAGTTGTCGCTATCGTGTTAGATAGACTGAAGGTTGGATTTCTGGTTTGGGAAACTAGTACAAATGTGTTACAATTTCACCCGTGGTGGGTTCCTCCCGGTTTGGCCTGGTTCTCCTGAGCTGGTAGCGGTGACAATATGACGTCATCGAACTGGTTCTGCCCCCCCCGCGCTCCCCCGCTCCCCGCGTTATTCTTACCTTTTATTTGGCCCAACCCCAATCTATTGCTGCCTCCTGAGTCCCAGCTGATGTCTAGAGGGGAAAAAACTGTTTAAACTCTTGTCCAGGGGTTTCAAAGGGCCACCCTACAGCTGATCAGTGGTAAAAGAAAACAAATGAGTAGACCAGTGCCTGCAAAAATAAATGAAATAAAAAATAAAATAAAATAAAAATAAAAAGCCTGGTAGACCAGTACCTCTGCTAAATCCTAAATAATTGTCACATGACCATCAAGCCACACCCATAAAATAAGCCACGCCCACAGAACTGGTAGTAAAAATATTTAGAACCCACCCCTGAATTTCACTGTCATAAAATGACAGTTCCTGACTAAACAACAGGTTGTTAATAAACATTTACAGATTCTTGTATATCTTTGATGTATCAGAGAAGCCACAACAGCAGGATAGAATGATTTGAAATATTTAGTAAAACCAAGTATTAGCACATTAGTGACATTATGATGGCATTTTTTAAGAGAATGATCTCAGCAAGCGAATGAAAGTTAGAAAATGGCAGAGGCAGGAAAAAGCATTGAAGAGAACAGGTTGTGAATATGTCATTTAAAATGGAAATTGAGAATAATGCATGAGAAGAGAAGTGATTAACCAAGGAATGGATCAGAGGTCAGCATATAAATTGGTAGTAACAAAAATTGCTGATGGGAAAAATGATTGGGGATGAAATCAGGTAGAAAATAAGAAAAAAGGGGCAAGTTATACAATGGTAACAATTTGCCTTTAAGCACATCCTGGGATGTGATGTGTTGCAGCAAAGGATGTAGGGCAGAACATGTAAAACTAACAATAAAACGTTCATTGATCATGACCCCTGGGGAAAGCACTGCGGAAGGATTGAAACTTTGCCCCAGAACTTTTTATTTCTTCTTTACCATTCATAAATGATATGGAAATGAAAGACAGATATAACCATTAAAATCTCAGTGGCTTGCACCTCTATATGACCCTTTCTAGGCTAAAAAGGCTAATCAAAAACAGGCTCAGTTAGTAGCTGAATGGGAGCTCTACAAGAATTCTAGGGATACAGGCTAGATTGAGAAGTAGATTGAGATGTAAAAAAAGATGTGGAGACTCTAGAAAATGTGCAGAGAAGAGCAACAAAGATGATTAGGGGACTGGAGGCTAAAACATATGAAGAACGATTGCAGGAACTGGGTATGTCTAGTTCAGTGATGGCGAACCTTTTTAGCATCGAGTGCCCAAACCAGAACGCATGTGCATGTGTGCGTGCCAGAGCACTGGAAACCTGAAGACCAGTTGGCTGGTGCATGCATGCTGGGGTTTTTTTTGGGGGGGGTTGGCCATTTTTGGGGCCACTTTCAGGCCGTTTTTGGGGCCATTTTTGGGCTGTTTTCAGGCCATTTTCTGGCCATTTTTGGAGCCATTTTCCAGGCTATTTTTCAGACTGTTTTCAGGCTGTTTTCCAGGCCATTTCCGGGCTGTTCTCAGGCTATTTCAGGCCGTTTTTGGGCCTGTTTTTTGGGCATTTTTGGGCCATTTTCCAGGCCATTTTCTGGGTCTTTTTGAGGCCATTTTTGGGCTGTTTTCAGGCTGTTTTCTGGTGCTCTGGCACCCGCAAAGATCAGCTGGCTGGTGTGCATGTGCATGCGGGAAACCAGAAGAGCAGCTGGTGACAGTGCATGTGCCCACAGAGAGGGGTCTGCGTGCCACCTCTGGCACACGTGCCATAGGTTCACCATCACAGGTCTAGTTTAATGAAAAGAAGGACTAGGGGGGACATGATAGCAATGTTCCAATATCTCAGGGGTTGCCACAAAGAAGAGGGAGTCAAGCTATTCTCCAAAGCACCTGAGGGTAGGACAAGAAGCAATGGGTAAAAACTAATCAAGGAGAGAAACAACTTAGAACTAAGGAGAAATTTCCTCACAGTTAGAACAATTAATCAGTGGAACAACTTGCCTTCAGAAGTTGTGAATGCTCCAAGTGGAAATTTTCAAGAAGATGTTGGATAACCATTTGTCTGAAGTGGTGTAGGGTTTCCTGCCTAAGCAGGGGGTTCGACTAGAAGATCTCCAAGGTCCCTTCCAACATTCTATTCTACTAAGTCAAACAACACAGAGAAGAAGACAATTGCGAACTATTACATACTGTTGCTAAGAAAGCTGCTGGTTGTGTCCATAATCAAGAAGAGTTGAACTTGTCTCAAGGGAGATGTTACTTTGATAGTCATTAAGCATCCAGGAATTAATTGAAAAAGAGTAAATGTTTGTTGCCAACATGTCTTCTGTGGTTTCTGGCCCTCTGTCCTCCTCTAGGAATCTAATTCTAAAGAGTAAGGCAAGTTTTAAAGAGTAAGGCAAGAATAAGTACAGCTTGACATTTACCTTGCTATATATGATAGATATTTGAAAATGAGTATCTGTCAGTGCTGTAGCATCAAAATTAAATTCCCTTCCTCATTAACTATGCAAATAGCATAGCCTAGTAATCTCCCTAGTATCTTTTTGGTACTCTGAGACACTCCTCAGCATTAAAGAATTGCTACTTATCAGTATACTTGCTAATTATCATAATGCAAAGGACAGCTAAAAAAAGAGAGAGGATGTTAAAGGTTCTGATTATATTAATTTGCCTCCTTTCTCTAGTGAATTTCGATTCATCTAGGAACATCAGTTTATAACAGTGAAGAATGGCATTTTCTCTATGTAAGCTCTAGGCGGCTAAACCCATGCTGTGTCTCTATTTTTAAATAAGACAGAGCCATACTTACACTAACCGTGTTACATTCCCAACACTCCAAGATCAGCTTAGTATTCAGACAGAAGATTGTTGTTTTACACATTTTCCATGTTATATAAATCTGAAGGAATAAGCATCATTTTCTGGAAAATAGTTGTCATCGTGGAAGCAATAAAGAACATTCTTATTTGCTTTATTTGTCTGTTTGCATTTCCGTGCATTCATGTTTTTGAAAATCTTTCATCATAGACTAAAGTGCACAATGTGACATACATTACAATAAGTTAGACTGAAGCGAGGAGGGGGACATAGACCATGTGCACCATTACTCATAGTGACTGAAGTGTGTGTGTGTGTGTATGTATATATGTATATATCAGGGGTGAAATCCAGCAGGTTCTGACAGGTTCTGGAGAACCAATAGCAGAAACTTTGAGCAGTTCGGAGAACTGGTAATGGAAATTTTGAGTAGTTCGGAGAACTAGCAAATACCACTTCTGGCTGGCTCCAGAGTAGGGTGGGAATGGAGATTTTGGCAATATCCTTCCCCCAGGACTGGGGAGGGAATGGGGATTTTGCAGTATCCTTCCCCTGCCATGCCCACCAAGCCACACCATGCCTACCAAGCCACGCCCACAGAACTGGTAGTAAAAAAATTTGGATTTCACCACTGATTTATATATATATATATATATATATATATGTGTGTGTGTGTGTGTGTGTGTGTGTGTGTGTGTGTGTGTGTGTGTGTGTGTTTACATAAACAGATTGTGTTCCTGCAGCACTCTTACAGTACATTATCAACAAATGTAGGTAAAGCAATTCACTCCTTTAGATTTCTTGTTTAGTTTTAAATATTTCAGAGCTTGGATGTAAAGCACTCAAAACACTTGCAGCTCTGTTGCATGTAAGATACATATTGGTCCATGCACATTGATCTTCTATGGTGGCTCATAGGGTTAGGACACTGGGTTGACGATTGGCAGGCTTGTGTTCGAGACTGGTTGCTGCTGCAGGACGGGGTGAGTTCCTGCCAACCCAGCAGTTTGAAAGCGGGAAACCATGAAAAGATAAAAGAGTACCACTTTGGTGGGTACTATTTAACGAGGACATGAAAGAAGACCCCAACTGGGCATCCCCTAGACAACAGCGCTGTTACCATTCAGTCCTTTCAACAGAAGCACTTCAATGAAGAGCCTTGGATAGTACAGTGGTCTAAAGCACCCTGTTATTAACACCAGCTGCCTGCAATTATTGCAGGTTCGAATCTCACCAAGGCTCAAGGTTGACTTAGCCTTCCATCCTTTCTAAGGTAGGTAAATTGAGGACCCAGTTTGTGGGGGCAATAAGCTGACTTTGTATAAATATACAAAAGTATGAAGGCTATTGCTTAGCGCATTGTAAGCCGCCCTGAGTCTCCGGAGAACGGCGGCATATAAATCAAATTTTAAAAAAAAATGCTCTCGACAATACTGCACCTGTAGAAATTGGTCCATATGCATAACTTGTTAATTGAGTTATGGAGGATGGGAGAATTTATGTCTGTCAACTCATCTGTTCCTATTAGGATTTAAAATCCCAATCAATTGAAGCCTCATAGTATGTGTAGTTCCGAGCGGATTAACCAGCCTTTCCAATTTCTAGAATTAAGTCAATCCTCTTTTCCATTTTTCCCCCCATTTCCTAGCATTTTCCCCACAAATGCAGGGCCCACTTTTTAAAATCAACTGAACATTGATCTATTGGTTGCAACAGGAATTGACTGACATTGTGAGAGAGTGACGGGCCCAAAGTCACCCAGCCAGCTTCCTTGCCTATGGCAGAACTAGAACTCAGAGGCTCCTGGTTTCTAGCTTGGTGCCTTAACCACTAGACTAAATTGGCCGTCCAACATTCTCTGCCATCTCCTAGTCTCTCTAAATCTGATCTGAAATCAGATTTTAAAAGATATAGATAACTGTATCCATGTAATTGTTTTAATCCAATGAGGGAAAAACCTCATTTGTACCAGAATGTGAGATCATCTGCAATGCCAGGGCTAGATTGATATTTTTTTTAAAAAAAAAAAAACACCACCAAAGGGCAATGACAACTCACTCTGATACTTTTGCTAGGATAGCAAAATAAAATGTTTGAATTGTCCATTATATCACCAGGAACTGAATTTAATTTAAAGGAGACTTTATTTTTTAATTTATTTCAGATGAGTGCCTCTAAAATGATATATGGCTAGTCGTATTGGTGTATGTAATATAACCAACCTGCTTTTTGCTGGGATGCCAGATCAAAAATTATCACACAAATTTCTTTTCTTTTTCTCCCATCCTATCAGTACAGATTTTAAGGAGATTGGCAAATTAATGTTGGAACAGTAATGCCAGATTTGCATCATACCTAATTTCCAAGTTAAGGTTATTTTTTTCTTCTCATCATAAGTATCTCTTAGCAACCAGAAGAGAAAATCTAAGTATTTCATGTATGCTTTCTTAAGTAATTAACTAATTTCTCCCATTAGGAAACGGCTCTATGCATTATATGTATTTTTTCCTCCTTTTTTTTTTTTTTTTACTAAATTAAGATCTCTTTCTCTAAGAGTATTATTTCAGTAAAGATCTGTAGACTTGGAAGATATCAGATTGTGAAGCTATTTTTCCGCTAACAAGAAAGAGATACTGCCTCCGGAAGGCAAGTTGGATACAGCACTTTTAACATTTATATTTATTTGAACTCTGGGTCAAGAAATCCTCTACTTGATTGACTAACTTTGATGATATTTTTTCAGGATTAGGCTTTTTGCAACAATAAAAAATGTGCCCCATTACTTGAGTTTTGCGAGAAGATGAGATGTAACATCTTCAAGCAAAGATATTGCTGGTTTGATATAATGGTCAGAGCGGGGTACTTAAAGCAGGATTGTTAGCCATTCCCTCATGAAGCAAATCTTTATGGAGTTTCAGCCTATCATTCCAATCTAATCTAATCTCCTTGTAAGCAGAAAAAAGTATATAAAAAAATCCCATGTACCCTGTATTGAGCTTTAAAAAATGAGCATCAAGGTATAAATTTTATGAACACATTTATAAATGGAGTCCAGGTAATGGTTTTATGTAAATAAGACCAAATGTTCATTCATAAACCTTTAAAAATTCTCAAGAGTACAATCTTTTCTCCTTTCTTGATATCTACATTTATATGTTCTGGTTTACATATTTAAAAACTCTATAAAACTATCTCTGATGGTAAGCCCATAACAGAACACTTATTTAATTTGTTCATAGATCTGTAGACAGGGGGAAATGATCTGACAAAAATCATAATCCTGAGCATTATTAGGACTCTAATGACATTTTTGACAGCTCTGAAAACCTTCAGTTTGGAGGAAAGATATTAAATCAAAGTGATTATATTAGTATTTGATCTGAAATTCCAACACACTTGGTGAAATGTTCAACACTTTACCATGTGCAATAAAACAGGACTGATTCATTACTGATTACTTTCTAGGGTTTGTGCATGATAGAACACTGGTAACTCCTAAAGCTGTGCTTCATCATGTTGAATTTAATGACCGTGGATTCTGGCATAAAAAACATCACACAAGTACACACAGAGGGCTCTTGTACAACACAAAATTAGAGATTACCAAAGTAGCCCTCTAAATAGTGAGTACGTATAATTTGATTGACAACACATACAAAATTGATGAATACAAGTTTTAAAGTATATATATAAACAGAACAATTTTTAAATACCAGTTAAAAATTGTGACTTCTGTTTATATGTGTGGAAATTCTTTCAGTCTCAGATGTTGTTTCAGTTAATGTTTTTCACTTTTCCTCATTCTTTTTAAAATTTATTTCTATTCAAGATTTTGATAGTTTGATCCTGAGACTTACGCATCTGCACAGCCATAGAATACCTCAGTTTTACCAGATACCTTTCAGGTATTTTTCAATCTTCTCTCATCCACTGCAGCTCACTGGGTGACTTTGGAATAGTGCCTGTCCCCCAGTCCAATCTAATTCACAAGGAAGTTGTCAGGAAAAAAATAAAATAACATGATCATGGGAGTGGTGGAGCAGGATGCATATAGAAAAGATGGATTTAATTAATCTTGATCCATTAAATTAATTTAATTATAGCCAACTCTTCAACACAACGTTTGTGACACAACACAAAGTGTCAGTGTCAGGGTTCCAAGTAATAGATCCTACGAGAAGCAAAAATTCTGAGGCAGGTGAATCCCTCAAAGAATAGCATTATTGGAAATATCATGTTGTTGTTGTTGATTGAGAAGTCATGTCCGACCCATCATGACCCCATGAACAATGTTCCTCCAGGCCTTCCTGTCCTCTACCATCCTCTGGAGTCCATTTAAGCTCATGCCTACTGCTTCAGTGACTCCATCCAGCCAGCTCATTCTCTGCATCCCCTTCTTCTTTTGCCCTCAATCTTTCCCAGCATTAGGCTCTTCTCCAGGGAGTCCTTCCTTCTCATTAGGTGGCCAAAGTATTTGAGTCTTCTTCAGGATCTGGCCTTCTAAAGAGCAGTCAGGGTTGATCTCCTCTAGGACTGACTGGTTTAATCACCTTGCAGTCAAAGGGACTCGCAGGAGTCTTCTACAGCACCATAGTTCAAAGGCTTCAGTTCTTTGGCACTCAGCCTTTCTTATGGTCCAACTTTCACAGCCATATATTGCAACTGGGAAAACCATAGCCTTGACTCTACGCACTTTTGTTGGCGGGGTGATGTCTCTGCTTTTTAGTATGCTGTCTAGATTTGCCATAGCTTTCCCCCCAGGAGCAAGCATCTTTTAATTTCTTGGCTTCAGTCCCCATCTGTGGTGATCTTGGAGCCCAGGAAAATAAAATCTGTCACTACCTCCATTTCTTCCCCATCTATTTGCCAGGAACTGAGAGGCCAGATGCCATGATCTTAGTTTTCTTAATGTTGAGTTTCAAGCCAACTTTTGCACTCATATTGGAAATATCATCTTGGCACATATCTGGTCAAAATCAACTCTGAGGGTCCCCTTGGTTTTCGCCTAATTAAAAGTAAACGTTGTTCCCTCAAACCCAAACGATCAGTCACATGGCCCAATCATGGCAGCATCTGCAGATCTGGTGACATAACTCCTCCTTTCTCTGGCCAGGTGTGAAAACGTCCTTGGTTCCCAGGGGAAAGTATTTTATTTTGACTACACAACCCCAGCTATCTCAACTCCCTCTCCTTATCCCTCAGCTCTGTTGTGGTAGCACTGAGGCTCCAAGATGGCTTCGGACAGATCAGCTTCAGGGTTGACAGTCAGATTGGGAAAGGCTAAAATATCGACATGTGTATCTCCTATATTGGGACACTTATTTTTTCTATGCAATGATTCAGAAAATATCCTAAAACAAGACTATAGGATGTTTTTAGAACGTCCAACTAAATACTGCTATGCAAAATGTTAGGAAATATATTTTTCTTGTTTTGTTTTATAGCCTAAACATAAAGAAGAAATGTATCCTTGCCGGCCATTCAAGAAGTATTTACATTTCTAAACTTCCTTCCAAATTGAAAAGAAAAAAGTCTCCCAATTTTCACTTGCAAGGATGGAAACATACATTTGTCAAAAACTAAGAGTTACAGTCTGTTTCCCAGTACTGAAAATCTAAGCCTGCTGCTTGCTATTTGTCACAGAGAAAACAAAGCCCCAAATGAACACAACATGTAGCAATGAATTTATCTATATACTGTAAATTAACATAGACTTACTAAAAAGAAAAAATAGCCCATATGAAAATAAATCTAGTGCTTACAGGACTTAGAAACAGAAGAGGTATAATGTAGTCAAGGTCACTTTCTTGAACAAGATGCTGTTAGCCTTTAAGGTCCATTTTAAGATGAAAAGTATTTTCCAGTAGTCAAAATTGGAAATTACGAATCCTTCAAGATATAATTGTAATTTCTTGAGGCTTTTATGCTTGCTACTCACCAGTATCAAAAGGATGGAATCATGCATCACCACACACGTCCTGTCCAGGGATGGGCTTCAAAACGTTTAGCAGGGGGTCCTCTGCCTGGTTGTTGGTGTGGCCTAGTCAGCCTTTTGCACCATGGCGGGGGGGGGGAGGGGATTTTTGCTCTCCCTGGGCTCCGGGAGGGCGAAAACAGCCTCCCCAGGCTCTGGAAGCCCTCTAGAGGCCGGAAACAGGCCATTTCCAGCCTTTCTGAACTTCTGATAGGCCCCATTTTTCACCCTCCCCGAGCCTCCGTGCTCACCCTGCACTTACCTACATCCAAAATGGGCCACATGGGGACCCCTTGGAGGGGCGGAGCAGAGTGGGCGGGCCAGTCATGAGTGGGATTTGGAGGTTTTCTGAACTGCACAGAATCTTAGCTAGAGCTTCTCTCGAATCCCTGCAAAGCCCCAGCAGCCTACCCCTGGTCCTGTCCCTTTTCCATATGTGTTGTGATGCCACTTGTCCAAACAAAACTGTTAGAGATTGTAGGGCAATGCTGTAACACTATTTCCATCATTCAGACAAGATCCTGCAAGATCCTGTAGATGATCTTTTTAGGACTTTTTAGAACCTTCAGAGGTTTCTACTTTGGAGAAGACAAACCGTAAGCCTGGATTCAGGTAAGCTATTTTTGGCCCTGACAACATAATTGTCAACAGCTGAAAGGAACTTTTTGGATAACATCTCAAGGGGAAATTTCCTTTGTTTTTATCCTCTCAGGCAAGATATTAATACATTTTTGAAAGAGGACTTTTGGAAGAACCAAAAATGTAGCAAATAATTAAACAGTGAAGTAGAATCAGGCCTTAAGAGTCATTGGAGAGACTATGAAGACAATGAAGAAATCTCATGACTAGGCTTGAAGTTAAAAAAATAAATAAACTGGAATTAGAAATAATTGTAACAAAGAAAGGATGGATGTATCCATATAGTCACCAGGAAATGCAGAAACATACAATAACAGAGTTGGAAGGGTCTTTGGAGGTCATGTAGTCCAACCTCCTGTCCTAATAGGAAAGTCTATACTATTTCAGACAAATGGCTG
Organism: Ptyas mucosa; assembly: GCA_012654045.1. Lineage (NCBI taxonomy): Eukaryota > Metazoa > Chordata > Lepidosauria > Squamata > Colubridae > Ptyas > Ptyas mucosa. The sequence goes on from WNWU01013616.1 coordinate 5,540,304, forward strand.
TCCAGTCTCTTCTTAAAAGCCTCCAGTGATGAGTGATCAGTTTGTTGGTTTTAGTTTGAGGTTACTTTACCTTTTAATGAAATTCCCATAAATATATTTATTTAAGGGATCAGAGTTTATTTTTTAAATGAAATAGAAAAAGGGGGAACCAAACTATCAGCTTTCATGGTGTACCATAGTAGGAAATCAACTTTATCTTTGTGAAAACTAGCGAGAGGGGTCAGGTCAGAGAGGCGTTCTCAAATTACATTTCTATCTCAGACACAAATTTCTTTTATCTTATTGTTGTCCTGGTTGCAAACTCTTTCTTCTGTTCTTCAAGATTATTTATTCCTACTGCCCACTACACAAACCATGTTCCATTTGACTCCAGTTCACACAATGTAGTACAGGGCTGTCAAACTCCTGGCCTGTGGGCCAGATGAGTCACGCACTGGCTATGCCCATGCCCAGTTTAGCAAAGGGGGGAAAAGTCCCAATACATCACGTGACGCTGCCTAACACCCTGAGTTTGACCCCCCTAGTATAGTGTGTAGGTAACATGGCCTTAGGAATTGTAAAATTAATCTGAATTTGGAGAGCTGTAATCAACAATGGGGCTTCTCTTTGAGATATATATATATATATATATATATATATATATATATATATATATATATATATATATTGTGGTGGGTGGGAGTGTGTTTGGGGATTGTTATGTGTGTTGGACCTGGTCTTTGGGTGTTGAATGAATTTTGTTGTATGGGTATACTGTGTATACATGTACAATGACAATAAAGTTATTATACCGGTTTGCCCAATCCAGTAGTGATGGTGGTGGGTAGTTCGGAGAACCGGTAGCAAAAATCCCTGCCCCCCCCCAATGCCCAGCTGAGCCGCACAATCATCAGAGGCTTTTTTTTTACTTTTAAAAGCATTTTTTCTACAACCTCTTTGGCCAAAAAAATGCTTTTAAAAGTCAAAAAAAAAAGCCTCTGATGATCGCGCGGCTCAGCTGGGATCGTCAAAGGCTTTTAAAAGAAAAAAAACCCCTTTTTTTCTTTTAAATGCCTCTAAGGATCCAAGCTGAGTTTTTTAAAAAGCCTCTGCCGATCAGGCAACTCAGCTGGGATCGTCAGAGCCTTTTGAAAGCATTTTTTACAACCTCTTTGCTGAAGAGGTTGTAGAAAAAGTGGTTTTAAAAGTTAAAAAAAAAAAATTGGCCACGCCCACCCAGTCACGTTACACACACACACACACACACACACACACACACACACACACACACACACCAAGCGATGCCCCCAGAACTGGTAGTAACAAATTTTAGATTTCACCACTGAGATCTATCTATCTATCTATCTATCTATCTATCTATCTATCTATCTATCTATCTATCTATCTATCTATCTATCTATCTATGCATGCATGCATATATGTATATATATAAATATGTGTATGTATGTATGTATGTATCCCTTCAGTTAGGACAATCCTTTCACCTTTCCAATGATAACAGTTATTTTATTCAACCCAACAAATGTTATTTGAATTCAGCCTTAAAGAGGCATACTTTTTAAAATCTGGCATCAGGCACCAAATACAATTCTGTCAAATAGCTGGCAGTAGATTAACTCTGACAACTAATGACATGCCAAAGTCTGACAGAATAAAAACTTACTATATAACCAATGTCAGTCATTCAGCAAGTGCCACTTCAAATGTTTATCCTGTTAGTGGAGACATCCATCTGTGCCAGAATTCAAAACACAGCTGTGTGTCACTGAATATAAAAACCCACTGAATATGAAAACTCAGAGAATATGAAAATGAAACTATCTCAAAATGTGTAAAATTGACTGTGTAGGTTTAAAGGCAAAGAACAATGAAGAAAAATTGGAAAGAAAAATATCTTTCTTTGAAGCAAATAATCTTTGATATCTTGTCAAGTAACATTGTGTGGTTCAGCTGAAATTCAATTGACATCAATGCATCATTCATTAAAGTTATCTTGTTGGATTTTTTTTTAAAAAATGCAAAAATAATTCTGCAATTGTTATATAAAATTTAATATATGGGGACATATTCTTCACTCTGCAATATATGCTGTTTATGCAATTATGCTTCAGAGGCAGGTTCTATGTGTACAACTTTTCTCTCCCTCCCTCCCTCCATCCCTCCCTCCCTCTGTCCCTCCCTCTCTCTTCTATCTATCTATCTATCTATCTATCTATCTATCTATCTATCTATCTTATTTTGCATGCTGACCATCTCAGCAAAGTGGCTCTGGTGACTAACTATCTTAAAATAAATTGAAAAAACAAAACAAATTCACATCATAAATGTACAAATTAAAATTTTTGCAGCCAAGGAAGGTGTCACAATTGATAGTTGTTAGCACAATCAGAAGACGGAACCACAATTGGGGTTCTAGGCCCAGACACAGAATTAAATCTTTATAGGGCCTACAGAGTTGAGCTATCTGGAGGAAGAAATTTCCATAATGCAGGTGCTACAGCAGAAAAGGTATGTAACCTGGACTCCATCAACTGGTATTCCCTGACTGGTGGGACTGGAAGCATTCCCAATCTGCTGGATCAGTTCATTAGGAGAAAAATGGGAATAGATCAGGGGTGGGTTCTACTTACCTTTACTACCGGTTCGCAAGGGGGCCATGCGCGCACATGCGCAGAAACGTTTTCATGACATCAGGGTCAGTGGACGGGGCCTCCCACTGGTTTTACTACGGGTTCTATAGAACCAGTGTGAACCGGGGACATCCCACCACTGGAATAGATGGTCCCTGAAATAATATAGTGCCAAATATTTCTTTCTGAAAAGATATGCCATTTTATATGTAATATTGGAAGCAAAAAACATTTTGTGATATATATTAGGAACTTAAGGATGTATCCGGGGTGGGTTCTAAATTTTTTTACTACCGGTTCTGTGGGCATGTCTTATTTTGTGGGTGTGGCTTGATGGACACATGAAAATTCTTTAGGATTTAGTAGAGGTACTGATCTACCAGGCTTTTAACTGCTTGCAGAGCTGTACCGGTCTACTCATTTGTTTTTGGAGGCACTGGTCTACTCATTTATTTTTGGAGGCACCGGTCTACCCAATTGTTTTAGTAGGCACCAGTCTACCATCACATTGCCTTTTAACACTGATCAGCTGTAGGGCGGTCCTTTGAAGCCCCACGGCAAGAGTTTAAACAGGTTTTTTTCCTTCTAGCCGATCAGCTGGGACTCAGGAGGCAGCAATAGATTGGGGGTGGGGCCAAATAAAAGAATAATGCGGGGGGAGGGGGAAGTCCCAGCTCCCAAACAAAGAGAACCGGTTCGGTGACGTCATATCATCACCACTACCGGCTTGGCTGAACCACTGGATGTATCCATTCCTGCCATAAAGTGGTTTCATTATAGTTTGTATGTCTGGTTAATAACTTGGTTGCACTTTGGTTATTGTTTTTAATGATTGTGACTCACCCAGAGAGACTGAAATATATATAAAAAATAACAATTTTATTTTGGTAGATCAGATCTTTATTATCAGTGATAAAAGTCTACTACCAGAGTTTCTCACTTTACCATCCAAAAGCCAAGCATGACCTAAAATATAGAAGGGTAAAGTGTGAGATTACCCTCTAACTGGCTCTAATGATTTCCTGCTGATTATTAATTACTAATGTACTCTTTTAATAAGTATTAAAGCAACATTTAATTAAAACGATGCATCAAGAAATACTATGGCTTGCAATTATCAGCCATCAAAAAGGAAAAAGCTACCAGAATAAAAATTATATTTATTAAGTAATTTAAGGCCATCAAATAAAGGACCCTTTCAGAATTTGTAGCACAATATAAGTTATGTGTACAGGCATAAGCATTAAGGGGTCCATGTCATTCTTTACAACTAATTATGGTTTAACCTTTGACTTGACCTCTTAAAAAAAGAAAAGAAACAAACATACAAAAAATATTTCCTAGTTTTAGAGAATAAGTCGGAAGCCCGCGAATCCAGATAGAGATTCGGTACGAACTACTGTATCTAAAGATCTTCAGCTAAATCCCATTCAGAACACATTGAAGTCATTCAATTCCAATGTCACCATAGTCACAATTAACTGTACTTTTGGTACATCAGCTTTAATTGGATGAAGGTGCTCTTGGCTATTACTTGATCAAAGCTGAACCTGTGAGCACTCCCAAATGATGAACATGCTTTGTCAAGGGGAATATTATGAAATTTAAAGGAGGCTTTCTTCAGAGGCTGTCTAACTGGAAGCACATCTTTATAACTGAATTTTCAATTACCAAGCTCTCATCTAGCAACTTTAATGTAACCAGAATGACATTTTCTTAGCATTAGAGGGAAAGTTATGTGTCATCAGCAATAGATTCCTTTTCACCTTGAAAATCTCCCTCAATATTTCCATGGGTGTCTTCTGTAACATGGCTACAAATTAACCCAATGAGACAGTAGACCAATGGTGATGTCCCCCCAGTTCTATCTGGCTCGCCGAACTGGTAGTGCCGGCAGCAGGAGGCTCCGCCCATCCATTGGGACATCATTACATCCCGGTTTTTTACCATCTGCGCATGTGCAGAAGGTTCTGCACATGCGCAAAAGAGGCGTGTGAGCGTGTAGCATGCGCGTCCACCTGCACGCTCTCGTTCCCGAACTGGTAGCAAAGGTAAATGGATTTCACCACTGCAGTAGACACAAAGAATCCAGAGGTATTCATCCTCTTCTGAATCTGCTCTTTATTATGGCCTAGAACAGCGGTATCAGACTCGTGGCCCGCAGGCCGGATACATCACATGATGGCCATGCTCACCCCTGTGTGAAGGAGAAAATAGTTATGATATGTCATGTGATGACAACGTGATGCCACAAATTTGACACCTCTGGCCTAGAATTGCACACCCTAAGACTGACCTACTGCCTCCACAAACTAGTCTAGAGAGATACATTTTTGGTACAATCCTGACGTTACTTTGAAATGTAATATGATTTCTTGCCTCTGAGATGCCACTATAATTCTGCTTTGTAGGAAAAGGTTAGATTGGACATGATCAGAAACTTCAGCAAACCTCCTATGGCTGCCAAGAAAGGCAGAAATCATACAGAGAAATGAATTTTAGATTATCTGGGATATAGTCTACAATTTTGGGTTGAACCCAGAGGTGGTATTCAGCAGGTTCTGACCAGTTCTGGAGAACCGGTAGCAGAAATTTTGAGTAATTCAGAACAGCGGTCACCAACTGGTGGTCTGTGAGAAAATTTTGGTGGTCCGCAGAAAAATTATTTGCATTTTTTATATTGCACTAAATCAGGAGTCCTCAAACTATGGCCCTTGGGCCAAATACATGCAATGAATGTTTGTGTTGCTGCAGAGAGTCTCCCCCTTCAGGGTCTTTTTGAGTGGGTCGGGGGGGGGGAAATTCTGACTTGGGGTCTGCTTCGGCTTCCTGGTGCAGGGCTTTGGGCGAAGGCTGGAGGGAAGTGCCGTTGGTGGCAAAGAGCTGGAGGGCCTTGTTCCAGTGGGACTGCATCATGGCCTGGAACTGGCTGACCATCTCAGGCTGCTGAGCTTCCAGGCACTGGTACCTGGCCTTGCACTCCCGCAGGTCTTCCCTCTGCTTGGAAAGCCTATGCTCATAGTCCTCAGTGTGGTGCTTCTACTGAGCCTCCTTCTCGGTCAGATCCAATTTGAACTGAGCTGTTTTGCCCTCTGGAGCTGCCAGTGCTTCACCGGGCACAAACAAACATGCACACACAAAAAGGAGGATTCATTCCAAAACCCGGTTTAATGGAGGCAACACAGCAGCGTACAGTAGAGACTGAGCTGCTAAGCAAAACAAAGTCAGAGACGCCCTAGCTCTCCGCCCATACTGTTTTATAGGGCAATGATTTCTCACAGCTGTCACAATCAAAGTTGCCGCTTATTCCGTTCATGCTCGTCGCAGACATAGGACGTCATTCCCCTCCTCACTATTATCTCTTCAGCAGCTGATTTATGTTCCCATTCTACCCCCCCTCTTCTTGCACTTCCGTCCATCACCCACTATTAGTGTACATGGTGTCCTAATGCAACACCCCCCCTCCACCGTGTTTTGTTGCTGGAATCCGTCAGTATTCTCTGGAACCCCTTCATGGTCTTCAATACCATCCATCAAGGTGATGTATTGTTGAGGGGCTTTTGACACTCGACAAACTCTTTCTCATGGTGGCTTAGTTCCAACAATTGCTTCCTGGGGCCCTAAGGAGCCCAGGCGGGGAGGTGAGGAATGGCTGGGAGGGGAGGGGCAAGTAGAGGCTCGCGAGGCACCCCTTGATGTGAGTGACATCGAGTTGGCCATGCCCACCCAGTCACATGATCACCTAGCCATGCCCACCCAGCTGGTCATTAGGCAGATCATATTAGTGGTCCGCGGGATTTAAAATTATGAATTTAATGGTCCCTGAGGTCCAAAAGGTTGGTGACCCCTGGTTCAGAGAACCGGTAATTACTACCTCTGACTGGCCCCACCACCATCTATTCTCTGCCTTCTGAGTCCCAGGTGATTGGGAGGAAATGGGGATTTTGCAGTAACCTTCCCCTGCTATGCCCACCAAGCCATGCTCACCAAGCCATGCCACGCCCACCAAGCCACGTCCACAGAACCAGTAGTAAAAAAATTGAATCCCACCACTGGTTGAACCATTTTAACATATCCATTGCATACAATAAACAAATATCAGAGATGAATCACCAAGATCTGCCACAACCATGTTTATTAAAGCATATGCTATTTATAATATATAAATATTATTCATAAAGTACCTAATTGACCATAATAGCAGCAACCCTGAATAATCTTGTAGGGTTGAAGGCAAACCTTGAAATGATGAGATTCATCATCAGCTTCTTTACTATCACCACTGAATTTCATCCTTTTCTCTGTAATAACTTTCATAAAACTAATCTAAATGAGAAGTCTAAAAATAATTTTAAATCCATGAATATAGTTGTCACCCATTAAATTAGGCATTTTCCATGTAATTGGGACACTATTTGGATCTTTTTTTTCCATAGAGAAGTTCAGTCACAGAATAAATGGTTTTAATGCTCTTTAATAATGCCTTTTAATTTCCACAAGTGAAAATTAGTTAAAGAATCAAAATCAGGTCAATGCTGCGCGGCTGTGATCACAACAGAATGCTTGTTGATCTGTTTTCAAGTTATCTTTCACCTACAGGTACTTTTTGAAAAAAGGAACAAAGCTTCATGACTTTTCTACAATAATAGATCATTGATTGTCATTTCTTTGTTGTTTTCCCCTGAACGGTGTATTGAGACAGAATCCAGAAAATGTTATGCAGGTTTTTTTTTTCTTGTGTTCTAATACAGAAAGAGGTTGGGTACAAGAAATTACACCGTAATGTATTGAATTCCAACTACTTGAATTTAATAAATTGGGGTTACGGACTAATAAGAGCACATGATTTCTTGAATCAACTTCAACATGAGATATATCTTTAAGGTATAACGCCCTCTGACCAAAACGTCTAATTCTCAAGCAACTAATAAATAAGTAATTCTTGATAAACTGTGCCCTGTCTTAACTTCCAAAATGTATAAGATAGATAGATAGATAGATAGATAGATAGATAGATAGATAGATAGATGATAGATAGATGATAGATAGATAGATAGATAGATAGATAGATAGATAGATAGATAGATAGATGATAGATAGATGATAGATAGGTAGGTAGATAGGTAGATAGAAGATAGATAGTAGATAGTAGATAGATAGATAGATAGATAGATAGATAGAAGATAGATAGATAGATGATAGATGATAGATAGATAATAGATAGATAGATAGATAGATAGAAGATAGATAGATAGATGATAGATAGATAGATAGATAGATAGATAGATAGATAGATAGATATGTAGATGTAGATATATATAGATATTCATTTTATATAAAAAAAGAAGAGGTGCCACTGCTTGTTCACTTTTGATATACTTAACATTTGGAAAAGATAATTGTAAATCTCTAAAGGTAGTCTTATGACCACAATTGAATCCAAAATTTCTGTTGCTAAGGAAGACATTTTGTTAAGTGAGTTTTGCGCCATTTTACGACCTTTCTTGCCACAGTTGTTAAGCGAATCACTGCATTTGATAAGTTAATAACATGGTTGTTAAGTGAACCTGGCTTCCCCATTGACTCTGCTTGTCAGAAAGTTGCAAAAGGCAATCACATAACTCCAGGATACAGCAATGGTGATAAGTATGAACCAGTTGCCAAGAATCTGAATTTTGATCACATGATCATGGGGATGCTGCAAAGGTCATAACTGTGAAAAAGGGTCACGGGTCACTTTTTTCAATGCCATTGTAACTTTGAACAGTCACTAAATGAACTGTTGTAAGTCGAGGACTTTTTATCTATCAATATTATTTTTGACAGGTCTAAAAAAAACCAAGAAATACAAGTGGTAATTCTTCCAGGCAGAGTTCTTCTATTATTCCATACTTACAGACAAAATCTTTCCAAATTGAAGCACTCTAGTATCTGCATCTAACATAATGGATGGAAACTGATCAAGGAGACATTCAGCCTAGAAACAAGGAGAATTTTTCTGACAATGAGAACAATCAACCAATGGAACAACTTGTTTTCAAAGTTGCTTCATCTCTGGATGCTTTCAAAAAGAGACTGGACAGCCATCTGTCAGAAATGGTATAAGGTCTTCTGCTTGAGCAGGGGATTGGACCAAATTGGGTTGGACCAAATACAAGGTTGCTTCCATTCCATTCCATTCCATTCCATTCCATTCCATTCCATTCCATTCCATTCCATATTCTATTCTATTCTATTCTATTCTATTCTATTCTATTCTATTCTATTCTATTCTATTCTATTCTATTCTATTCTATTTTACTCTACTCTACTCTACTCTACTCTACTCTACTCTACTCTACTCTACTCTACTCTACTCTATTCTGTTCTCTCTACTAAAAATTTGCCACAGATTGTATTTATACCAACTTGCTCAAGTCTACTTGGGACCGTTTTGATTTTAACCCACATGTCATACAATATGAACTAAATACTAAATAATTTAAGTAAGAAAATATTGATTATATGATCATTTGCTTGGTTTACCTTAACTCACGGCTAGTCCAAGTTTAATGACTACTCATTTTAGCAACTATTTCAGTGTTGGCGAACCTTTTCAGCACCGAGTACCTAAACTGGGGCACACACGCGTGTGCAGGGGAGCACCAGAAACTGGAAGAGCAGTTCCCCAGTGCACATGCACGCCAAGGAGCTGCCCTTCTCGTTTCCGGCACTCCCACACGCGCAAAGACCATCTGGCCGACACAAATGTGCGTGCCAGAACCTGGAAGAGCAATGGGTGATGGCTGGTGTGCCCGGAGAGATGGCTCTGCATGCCACTTCCAGCACGTGTGCCACAGGTTTGCCATCACGGAACTATTTGAACTTACAATGGTGTTGAACGATGGAGATATATAACAAGTCTTCCTAGTAGCTCTTGCATCATCCACACGGTTATCTTATTGTATTTCAGACACTTAGCAACTGGTTCCCATTTATGATGTTGTAGCATTCTGTGGTGACATGATCACCATTTGCAGTCTTCACACCAGCTTCTAACAAGCAGCAAAATCAATGGAGAAGTCAACAGGAGGTTGTAAATGGTGATCATGTAACATTGGTCTAACAAACTCATGAGATTCACCTAATGATGGCAATTGGGACCGCTGTCATATGTTGGAGCGTTCACATGATATTTTACTTTACAACCATGTCACTTACTGAAGTAGTACCCAGCTCTAATTACTGTTAGTAAGGAAGGACTATTGTATTAGATTTGCAAGCATGCTAGTACAATACAATTCCTAGACATTAACTTTATATTAATTAAAAAGCAGCAACTTTTCTCAATTGGTAAGTAAAATATATAATTCTTCACAAATGTGCATAATAAATAATAATATAGAAATGAACAAATATAGAATTAAGCCTAAATACGGTAACTTCCATCATTGACCCAAGGAGCTACATTTTTGCCAGGATCTTGTGGTTACAGTGTTTTTGCACCAATATAGTGCTATTAAAAGCTGGATTGCTTAAAATTAAGTCAACATTGTACAAATGGAACTGCCAGCATTTGTGGGCACTAAATAACTGCAAAGGTTAAATATCAATTTGTTTTAAAACAGAAATCAAGCTCTCTCTTCCAACTAAAATACTGAATCTAATAGCTTTCCAGTCCATTATCACTAGCAAGAGAAGACAAGACCCTGACTTTAAAGCAGGACCCCCATAAAATTGAAGATGTATAATAATTCAATGCAGATTAATTTGGGGAAGTTTCTTAGAGGGAGCTAAAACTTTAAATGTTTTCACTGCCAATATCTTTTTTTTTAACCGTTCTTCGTGTGTTTTATTTTTTTTTAAGTTTTTTATTGAACATTTTTCACCTTTAAAAACAGAAAATACAAAAGAAAAAAAAACAAGACAAAACAAGACATGTAACAAAATATGATATAATAATATATCATATTTTTACAGCCTTCAGTGTCGACATGTATATTCAGCTTCTATAATTCGTTCTTCTACTTTTCCTTTCTATCCTTAATAACAACTATAACAACTATTTTAACCATACTAGTTACAAATATTTACATTATATTTACACAATCTGTAATTTAGTTTTGACAGTGGTTAATAGCTTCAATTATTATCTAGTCAGTATTTATTTCAAACTTCTATTTCTTATTTAGGTTTCTGTTTTCTAGCCACTTATACATTCTATTCCATACTTTATAATAATCCAAATCAATGCCACTATCCAAATTTTTATCCAAGCAAGCAAGAATTTTTCAACTAATGGTGAAACTCTAAATATAACTACCGAAGAGTAAATTCAATTAAATATGGTAAAATGTATAATATACATCTGAGTAGACAGTTGTAAGATTGTGCAGGACACTCATTGTTCTAATTCAAACTGCATTTCTTTAAAAGAAATATAGGAAGTTCTATTATACCAACTGAGATCATTGATATATCATCATCATTATCAATATGGATCATCTAGCATTATCATTACCAATTATTGCCCAGGATTTTGTACCTCACTACACATTACTCTGTGTGTAGCTCAACATGTTTCTTAACCCTCCTATCCTTTAGTAAGGCAGACCGTAAAGGTAAATCTTGATACTTTATTAAAAAACAGGATTAGTTGAAACAGCAATGCTGTGTATGGGATATAGATTTTGTTTCCAGAAGAACATGCCACAGACTAAACTGGATTCTTCTAGATGTTTCTGTTACCTCAGAACATTACAAAACGGAGTCAGGCTTCTCAAGATATAAGGATGCTCAGTCAAAACCAATGTTCTAATCTAAATAATGAAAGGTTTGTCCCCGACCACTAGATGGGGCTCAACACATGCCAAAGAACAACAGCGATATAGGTAGTCCTCGACTTACAACAGTTCATTTAGTGACCGTTCGAAGTTACAACAGCACTGAAAAAAAGGGACATATGTCTGTTTTTCATACTTACAACCGTCGCAACAACCCCATGGTTACGTGATCAAAATTCAGATGCTTAGCAATTGACTTGTATTTATGACGGTTGCAGTGTCCCGGAGCCACTTGATCCCCTTTTGCAACTTTCTGACAAGCAAAATCAATGGGGAAGCTGGATTCACTTAACAATCGTATTATTAACTTAACAATTGCAACGGTTCACTTAACAACAGTGGCAAGAAAAGTTGTAAAATGGGACAAAACTCACTTAACAAATGTTTCACTTAACAACAGAAATTTTGAACTCAATTGTGGTCATAAGTCGAGGACTACCCCTATATACATAACTAGAGGGCCGAAAAGCACTATGAAGTGGTATATAAATGCTATTGCTATTGCCATATGCTGGAGGCATATCAACAATTGTTCTAACCCTTTCAGCGTTTTTCTTAATTATCCAGAGATTCAGGACACACACATCAATAAATGTATTTTTGTTACTCACTGTAAACTAAAAATTTACTCATTCAAACACCAAAAACATACATATGCACATGCAATAAACTGGGATATTTCCCAGATATGGGATCTTGTTCTATGTGATACCGTAGCTCTGAAATAATAAAGTTCACATCCACTTTTCCAACGAGCTAGTCTCAGATTGCTACTCTTATGATACCTCTTGGCATACTTCTGTTTGAGAGCTAAGACCAGAAATTGCTTCTTTTAAAAACCCTGTTTTAAGAAGCAACTATGAATGTGTCTCTTAAGAAACCTTCACTCAGATATATATATATATATATATATATATATATATATATATATATATATATATATAT
>WNWU01013616.1:5552710-5572124 GCA_012654045.1 Ptyas mucosa
TATATATATATATATATATATATATATATATATATATATATATATATTTAGCCACCTAAACAGAAGTCTTCAAGAATAAACCCTTCTGTTTTTATCATCTGCTTTGAGTGGATCTCATGTATTCCATTTTTAAAACATTGCAATCAAAATAGAATGTAAACTTAAGCTCTTTGGTTGGCATGATACCCATTGGTCTTTTGTCAAATGGCTTACATCAGGGGTGTAAAACTCAAGGATTGCGGGTTGCATCTGGCCCATGATGTGGTCGGATCCAGCCAGTGGTAAAATCCAAATTTTTTTACTACTGGTTCTGTGGGTGTGGCTTGGTGGGAGTGGCTTGTGGGTGTGACAGGGGAAGGATACTGCAAAATCTCCATTCCCACCTCACTCCAGTAGAAGGATTCTGCAAAATCTCCATTCCCACCCCACTCCAGTGGAAGGATTCTGCAAAATCTCCATTCCCTCCCCACTCTGGGGCCAGCCAGAGGTGGTATTTGCTGGTTTTCCGAACTACTCAAAATTCCCACTACTGGTTCTCCAGAAACTTTCAGAATGTGCTGGAAATGTGCTTTTCAGGTAGTCCTGGAAAATGTATGGGGCCAGCCTGCATAGCTTCAGCCCAGTCTACCCAATGTGGTTTCAACCTGGTCTACCGAGTGCGAAGAGGAAACATAGGACCAGCAGTTTGGGAAGTGGTGTCACACTGTCCCAGTAGGCCACACCCACCCTGTCAGCCACACCCTCCTGGCCCCCCGAGGTCAACCACAGCCCTGATGTGACCCTCAATGAAATTGGAGTTTGCCACCCCTGGGTTACATGAACATACTTTCAAATATAAGAGTCACAGCTAAACATCTAACATTTAACCTAAATCTAATACCATGATAGCCAGTCTTAATTAATTGTCTTACATATATAGAGAATATCAGCAAATAGCTATGTAGAGTTGCCCAATGTACGTTGCTTACTAAAGAAGAGTTTCTATGCTTCAAGAAGGGTAGAAAAATATGTACTCTTCATCACTGGTTTCAAAGTTTGGAAAATATATGCATACAAGATGAAAGCAGAGCTATATCACCAAGAGTGAACCAACAGCAGAAGAGTGAATCCCAGAATAATATTCTTTTTGAGAAAGAAACTAAATATATTTTTTAAAAAAATATCATACCATCTTGATTGAGCCCCCATTCCAGGGATGTCCTGATGATCCCCAATTCCAGTTCTAATTATATTTGACCCAATACTGCCATCTGTGTGATAGGAAAACAAACAGGTATTAGAATTAATCCTATTTTACTTCTGCAAGAGGGATTTCAATCTGGGGAGAGTACAACAAACAATATAGGAAGTGAATTGCACTCAAGAGAAAAGCAACTCTTGCTTTGTACCCTGAAGCTATATGAACAATCTCCCAAAATGCCAGTGCAGTTCATACACACTATTCTAAAGGTGTGACTTATCTATAAGTTTTGAGACAGTTTGAGGATTTGCTGTAGAGCCAAAAAACTTTGAGAAAAAAGCCTTCCTGTAAGCAAAAATTGCATTTATGTTTGGGAAAGAAATTTAAGAATCACAGTTCAATCATTAAATCAGGGGTGTCAAACTCACATCATCATGGCAGCATCACATGACATATTGAGACCTTCGCTAAACTGGGCAGGGGGTGCGTGACGCATCTGGCCCATGGGCCACAAGTTTGACAGCCCTGATTTATATGTAAGCAAAATTTTGACAGGGATTTTTATCAGTTTTTTTGAAAAATACACTATCAGCAGGAATCTATCAAAAACATATAATATCACACAATCTGCATTTCCTTTACTCTGAGAGATAATATTTTAGTAGATTGTGCAGCATTGGGAGAACAAGATAACATTAAACAAGTCATTCATGATGCTCACAAGATGCTAAAATTTATTGATTTTGAATGGATTCATATTCAAATGGTGGATGTATTTAAGTATTACTCATTAATGAGTAGCACCTACTATTTAAATTATTAATAATTTCATGTTAACTTCAAGGGAGATCTTGAATAGAATTTCATAGGTCTGTACAAGACTTTGCTTATAATTTTTATAGATAACTAGGTATGAAAATTGATATTTTTCAGACTTGCAGAATTTTTACACAAAGTTGGGGGGAAGCTAACACCAATTTCATTTCCAAAATTTGTTGATAAAATGGAAAAATGGGACAAAGTCAGCAAAATAAAAGTCATGAATGATAAATGCAGAGCAGTGGTAGGTTTCAAGTTTTTTTACTACCAGTTCTGTAGGCGTGGCTTGGTGGGTATGACAGGGGAAGGATACTGTAAAATCTCCATTCCCTCCCCAATCCAGGGGAAGATTACTGCAAAATCCCCATTTCCTCCTGATCAACTGGCACTTGGGAGGTAGAGAACAGATGTGGGCAGGGCCAGTCAGAATTTTTACTACCGGTTCTCCGAACTACTCAAAATTTCTGCTACTGGTTTTCCAGAACTAGTCAAAACCTGCTGAAACCTACCTCTGATTCAGAGCTGTTAAAATGTGTACACATGCATGCATACACACACACACACACACACACACACACACACGGACATGCATGCACACACACTGTTCAAGTTCAAGACGAGAAGACCTAACTTAGCAGTGCATGAAAAAGTTGTGGTGCTCTACATGATCAACAGCTACATACAAAAAAGTTGTGCAATGTGGCTGCTGAAATTATCTTCAATACTAGATTACAGTAGCCCACATAAGAGAATACAATTCAGATTATACAGTCACATGACCACTGAGCCACATCTACCCAGCTGGTCATTAGGGCAGAGAACCGGTTGTTAAATTATTTGAATCCCACCACTGCATGTCATCCTTTAAGACAGACATCATGAAGCATATAAAAACCTATGAAGAATGGTTACATCATCTGTATGCAGTTATCTAAAAAAGAAAAGATTACGGGAAGATCAGTCAGAAAATAGAGAATGAGTTATTCCTTTTTTTGTCTAGAATCTGGAGCAAGATGGAAATGGTAGATTAAACATTAGGCTGGCTCAGATTCTCTTATGAGCTATATAATTCTATTACATAATTAAATGGTTAAAATCCATTAAAATAATGTTATTGTGCTGCATTTGCACTGATATGAACATGGTATTAGACATGCCTAATACTATCATCTGATAATCCTATAAACCAGAATCATTATAGTTAATGTGCAATGTGTTTTTGCTAGTTATCCCATGCATTAGTTGATTTAATGTCTGTTGGATCTGAAACCTGATTAAAATAATGAAGACGATTGAAAGGATTATTAAACAAGAGGTTGAAAAATAGGTCATCTGGCTCTAAGATATAAGATGACAGACACTAATTTTAAAAAAAATAGCCTGCTATATTTTGCAATATCCATGTTCAGCTAGTATATGCATTGCTTTTATGTGTCAAAATTATTTATGGAAGTTGTACATAAGTAGGCCTTTGAGTAGTATGTTGGGCAATGGATTGACAAAGTGGTCAAGAACCAGAACTCCAATCTCAAAATAATTTTGATTTGATTATGCAGTTCATTTACTATTCAACATTGAGAAGAGAGTAAGGTTAGAATAGCCATACACATACAGTATGGATAACATGCAAAGAATAGCTGTGAAGTTAAGAAAGGAATTGGTCAAAACACAACAAACATACTTTTGTATGTAGACCATGTATTGTTGGCTGAGAACCCAAATGACTTGCAACATATGAGACTATATGATTTGGTAAAGAATGTGAATCTGAACATTAATTCATCAAACAGTGAATTCCCTATTTAATTCAAGCGGTGAAATACATGGTGGTTGCATTTGGCAGGGAAAATGGAGTGAATGATTGCAAGTTGTTTATTAATGACAATAATGAAAGAAAGAAATATGTATATCAATTTGTTAGATGGAGGCGAGAATTGGTATGTTAGGAGAAACATAAAAGTAAATTGAATACAGCAGAACTGGATCACTTTAAAATTCTGAATAGTAAAACTAGAAGAAATAGGGCCAAGACTCAATATTGCTAAATTAATAGAATAGAATAGAATAGAATAGAATAGAATAGAATAGAATAGAATAGAATAGAATGGAATGGAATGGAATGGAATGGAATGGAATGGAATGGAATGGAATGGAATGGAGTGGAGTGGAGTGGAGTGGAGTGGAGTGGGGTGGGGTGGGGTGGGGTGGGGTGGGGTGGGGTGGGGTGGGGTGGGGTGGGGTGGGGTGGAGAGGGGTGGGGTGGGGTGGGGCGGGGCGAGGTGAGGTAGAACAGAACAGAACAGAACAGAACAGAACAGAACAGAACAGAACAGAACAGAATAGAATGTATGTTAACGTTGAGCAGACCTTGCCACGTAGAGAGTATATATGTGAATCAACCAGAAGACTCGTGTATAAAAGAAGAGCAAATGCTTTGCGAGGAAGAGGAAAGCTGAGAGATATGGTGGTTCCCAGAGAAAGAGCCTTCTATGTGGGGGCACCAACCCTTTGGAACAGGTTACCCCCAGGGATACGAATGGGGTACGGGATCCCAAATCTTTGTACTTTCCTTCGTGCACTTAAGACCTTTCTGTTTCACCAAGCCAGGCTGGCATAAATCTCTTCTAACTGTTCTGTATCTTTATGCTGAAAATTCTTAACTGATGAGCTAAATTGGCTTAATCATCTTATATTCACATTTTATATGTATGTTTTTTTAACTGTTCACCGCCCTGAGTCCTGAGTCCTTCAGGAGAAGGGCGGTATAAAAATATGGTGAGGTATCTGAAAGAGATTGTCTACAAAAAAAGTAAGATTTTAAAAGCAAAAAGCTATATGAGTAGCTATGTATGGATTTTGGAAGCAATGAAGTTTTATGAGCACAGAAAAGTGTGGAGAATACAGTGTAACGAGTGTGATAGGCATAAGTGGGATTTAGTAAGATCTCGTTTCCTTTTTATTTATAATCTGTGTTTAAGCTCTTTTGTCCCCAGCTTCACACCCTTTTACTGCACTTTGCATAACGTTCTTTACCCCAAAAGAGAATAGGAAGATGGGTATGTCCTGTAATTGTGGCTATTACTGATTTTAACAGTTAAGACAGCAAAAAGCTCAAGATCTATTTGCAAAAGTTTCCAACATCAGCTGAGAACCCTTTAAAAGCATTATCACCATTATGGATGACAGAATAGAACCTGTAGATTAGAGTAGTGTCCCATTCATCCATAAGTACTTAACTGCTAGAAGGATCAGAACTAGGAAGAAATGAGAGATAGGGTAACTTAGCTGCATATTGGAACTATTTACTAAAGGGGAATAAATTGCCATTATGCAAATTAGGAGAACATATCATTATCAGTAGTCACATTACTTTGACTTTTCACAAACATTATGTGCTTATGCACACTTAGAGGGAAGTCTTTTGGGCAATGGACTCATTTTGAGTAAATACTGCTTTGTTTACCATTGCAGAGTCTTACCAGTAAAAAAAAAAGATTTGTCTTACAAAAAATCAGTATAAACAAGATTGCCCTATCCTTAATACAACATAAAGAAAAAATGATCAATGCACCTTGAGAGGCTAAAGGAATTATTGCTACAGTATTCCATATGCCATTCAAATACAACTTTAATATTACCTATTGTTGTTGTTAAACATCTGTCAGCTATAACCACTATGATCATTTGATTTAATAAGGAAAGTCAACACAATTTTACTTCTGTAAATAAATAAATCCCATCCCATCCCATCCTGTTTCATTTATGATGATATGAATGTCATTATTAAACTTTTGGAGACACTGATACTCTCTTCCTTCTGATAGTTGCATATGACTGCCTAAATATACCGTGTTTCCCTGCAAATAAGACCCTGTCTTATATTTTTTTGAACCCTGAAATAAGTGCTTGGCCTTATTGCCATGTGCTCAAAAGCCCGATTGGGCTTATTATCAGTGGATGTCTTATTTTGGGGAAAACGGGGTATGATTTGATGCATTGGGGCTTACTTTAAAAAAATTGTAGGAGCAACTGAGCATAAGAAAAATAGAATTTCCATTGTGGAAATGGTGTGCTATTTTATGTTGTGATAGGGACTGTGAATCGTATGAACAGAGAATAATATGATAGTAATGATGTCTAAAATAGGAAGAATTGTCAAATTACCATTTTTCAGCTCAGTTAAAATCCTTATAAAGCAAGACCCATGTTGCTTTGGGAACAGTATATATGATTATATAAATATGTGTAGAACGTCCTTTCAGAATAAGCAGCTGGACAGAGAAGAGGTAACAATCTAAAAGGGTGGAGTCAATGTATTGCCGGCTGCCATCTACACCTTCAATAATTCAGATGAACATATCTTCTAACTTCTCTGATGCAAGAGAAAATAAGGGAGCATCTCTCCATTGTTCTTTTTTTTAATTTTATAAACCTTTATTAACATTTAAAATCCAAAAATACAAGTTAAAATACCTCAATAACAAAAATACATCTGTAATAATTATATAATTCAACGTCTTTCTGACAGTACGTAATTCTCAGCTTTGTTCATCTATTCCCACATATTCCTACTTAATCAACATATTTAAACACATTTTATATCATATTTTATTCTATGCATTCCTTATTTTTAATTTCTATCCATTGATACCAATTTTCCCAAGTTAAGTAGTATAATATAATTTAATATTACCTATTAATATTTAATATTAATAGGACACGTGGAAGGAATGGGTTGAAGAAGGCATAAGGTGGTTTATTCCTATAAAATACATTTTGCATTATTGGTTCAGTTAGTCACTGATATTATCAAGGGAAATCCTGCTATGCATACCATGAGCTTTACTAAAAGCCAGTTTATGAGCCGTGGTGGCACAGTGGTTAAAGTGCAGTACTGCAGGCTACTTCTGCTGACTGCCGGCTGCCTGAAATTTGGCAGTTCGAATCTCACCAGGCTCAAGGTTGACTCAGACTTCCATCCTTCCAAGATGGGTAAAATGAGGACCCAAATTGTTAGGGGCAAGATGCTGACTCTGTAAACTGCTTAGAGGGAACTGTAAAGTGGTATATAAGTCTAAGTACTATTGCTATTGCTATGGAAGCTGCTTATGAACAGTCTTTCTGTTGGTACCTGGTATTCAGGAATTCTTTCCCCTTTGGGATTTGGGACTATACACTATATCTCACTTCTTCAATAACTCTCTCTGACAATGAATATTGGAAGAACATTTTTTGCTGCGCTCGTTCTTTCCCCCATCTCTTTTAATGAATTTGTTTTATTAAAGATTGCCTTATCTTGTTTCATGAATTCTTTATTGTGCATTTTATGGCTTTTTTCATTCTAAATTGCTTTAAGAAGGAAGACTATAAATACAGAAAATCAATAAATAAAGACTTCTACAGAGAACACCGTGGGTCCACTATTTGGTCTAGAAGATGATGTTCTGAATGCTAAAATCTAACACAAAGGTAAAGGGACAACGATGTATGCTCGAAGAATGGTTTCTTCTGATGTAAACCACAGGCTCTTAGACCCCCAAAGAGCCAAGACACTCTAGAATGCCTATAACCACAAGTTCTTTTTTTTTAAATCTAAACTGAGGAATAAACATAAATATTTCAGCCCATCATAAGATTTCCTGTATTTTTATTTTCACCTGAGATGTCCCAGTCTCTATGTCACATAGCCATTTTCGTCTTCCATAATTACCTTCAACTGTTCGAATTTAATGAATAAAATCCTAAAAAAAAATGGTAATTACTAATGCATGAATGCAATTAGAGAAGTTATTTTAATAAATTATGAGGATCATTTTTAATGAAAATAGCCCAGAAGTGATAATTAGGTAGAATATCAGAAATGCAGTAATTTTTCACATGGCAATTAGTTAGTCATTCTAAAGCATACAAGCTGTTCGAAAAGGGTCCATCTTCTCTTGAAATGTTTTAGCTGTGAAAATGATACTGGTTGGAATAACGTTTCAAATTGTGAGCTTCCAACTGGTTAGCCAAACATCAACATTCATTACTTTCAAGGATTTCAGTTCTGATTTTTTCTAAATACCAGACCTTGATCAAACCACAAGTATATGTACCATCCATCACTTGATCAGTTATTATAGTAATATACTATTTGGCAATGGCAAACCACTTCTGTTCTGAAAAACCTTGCCAAGAAAACTGCTGGGACCTCTCTCAGCAGTCTCCAAAAATCAGACATAATTGAATGGAAAGGGGAAAAAACTATTTGGAAATGGTTGCTGCTTATTATATATAGCTTTATTTTTATTCATAGGCCATGACAGAAGAGTTATCCATATTTGATTCAATAGCTCATTCTTTTATTGAATAGCACAAAGCACCCACAATCAATAT
Organism: Ptyas mucosa; assembly: GCA_012654045.1. Taxonomy (NCBI): domain Eukaryota; kingdom Metazoa; phylum Chordata; class Lepidosauria; order Squamata; family Colubridae; genus Ptyas; species Ptyas mucosa. The sequence continues at coordinate 5,561,085 of WNWU01013616.1, forward strand.
ATATATATATATATATATATATATATATATATATATATATATATATATATATATCAATCTTTCCCACAACATTATTGTAGAAGCAGTGCGGAAGACCATTGCTATTTTGAGGCATTTTGTTGTTGTTAGTTGTGAAGTCATTTCCAACCCATCACAACCCCATGGACAACATTCCTCCAGGCCTTCCTGTCCTCTACCATCCTCTGGAGTCCATTTAAGCTCACACCTACTGCTTCAGTGACTCCATCCAGTCACATTATTCTCTGTTGTCCCCTTCTTCTTTTGCCCTCAATCTTTCCCAGCGTTAGGCTCTTCTCCAGTGAGCCCTTCCTTCTCATTAGGTGGCCAAAGTATTTGAGTTTCATCTTCAGGATCTGGCCTTCTAAAGAACAGTGAAGGTTGATCTCCGCTAGGACTGACCAGTTTGATCCCCTTGCAGTCCAAGGGACTTGCAGGAGTCTTCTCCAGCATCATAGTTCAAATGCCTCAATTGAGACATTTAGGGACATGTATTTATTTATCCTTTATATTAAGAAAAAGGTTAGAGCTCATTCGGAGCTAACCTGCTTGTTTTTCACCCATTTTCTGAATAAAGGAGAAGGCGGTGAGAGAAATCTACACGTAGCTGCAAATCTGGGAAAGTCTCAAACTTTCTATTCCCATTCCAGAGTCATGTGCCATCCAGTCAAGATCAACTCCTGCAGGCTCATGACTATGAAGTCATGGTTTTGATAAAAACTTTAGGATTGTTGTTGTTTGTTGGGAGCTTCTGCACTGTAAACCTAGCACTGGTTATTGTGGAGATCAGCTGTCCTTGGGGTATTTCTGTTGTTGTTATTAAAGAGCTACTGACAGCTAGTAAAAAATTTTGGCTTGTAAAAAATTTGGGTATCATCTTCCTTGGTATGTTTGCATTTTGTATTAGGAGTTTAAATCCATTTGAATTAATTTAAACTTTATTCTAATATTTTATTATTTATTCTAAATAATAAAATTTCTTTATTCACTGGTGTGCTTGTTGTCTCTGGATCCAAACCCCTCCTTCACAAATTTCCTAGGCATTTGATCACTGCCTTGATAGTTGACAAAACAATCCTAGCGAAAGGTTGTCATCCCTTCAAGGTAGATGAGAATAGGAAGCCAATGTCATCAGTGGTGGGTTTCAAATTTTTTTACTACCAATTCTGTGGGTGTGGGTTGGTGGGCGTGGCAGGGGAAGAATACTGTAAAATCCCATTTCCTCCCAATCAGCTGGGACTTGGGAGGCAGAGAATAGATGGGGGCGGGGCCAGTCAGAATTTTTACTATGGTTCTCTGAACTACTCAAAATTTCCGCTACCGGTTCTCCAGAACTGGTCAGAACCTGCTGAAACCCACCTCTGAATGCCACGTAAATCAATATTACTTTTATTGCTAACCTATATTGTAATAACAAAAGCTTGCAAATCTGAATGTGTTTCCCTCAATTTTCCTTTATGTACTTTGGTCACTGCATTACAAAATAAAGTTAAATTTGAATAACTACAAATAAAGTCACTTTGGAAACCTGCTTAGCTTTTCTCCAAGGCAAATTAAACCATTCTCTGTCTGACAAAGTTACACCTGGAGTATACAAATAAAATTTCAGTGCCTTTCAAACGTGTTAATGGAATAACTAATTATGTAGGTGTAAAGGTGTAAATATGGTGTTTGTTTTTTAAAAGAATCCTTAATTAAAGCATATAATTTATTTCTATCATTACCGCAGTAAAACTTCATATACTGAGCCACATACTATGCAAGAGTCTTATCAGTACATTTAACTTATTCTATTTATAAAAGCCTTAAATATTGACAAAGTAGATTATTTTGGAAATCAAATTATTTGTGGCACCAGTCTCGTCTTTATTAAATTTATTCTGCACATCATTTTGTTGGCTTCAGAAGAACTATTTCAAAAGTTGTTCCAGGCTGTTGCTGAAAAAACATTTCATCATACAAGGAGGAAAACTCACTGAATTAAGGAACATTCCAATAATGATGTTTGTATTTCTCCATAATGTAGATACTCCCAGACTTCCAGACAACCATTCAAAAGTAGGTGCAGCCAACAGGAATGTGATTCAGTTGGTTCGGACTAGTTCGGGCGAATCGGTAGTTACAGCCAGTGGCTATCCCTTCTTCTACAATCACCATGTTTTGACGCAGAGTTCATGTGTGCAAGGTGCACACGTGTGAGTGAAGCAAGTGCGTGTGCACACGCACTCACATTTTCGATTCTGGGTGAACCGGTTGTTAAATTATGTGAAGCCCACCTCTGGAGGCCAGGCATAAAATGCTTGTTATAAAAACCCTAAAAATTATATGGAATCACATCATAACAGGGAATATTGTGTTCCTAGTGTTTGTCAGGCCTTCAATTAGTTTTTGATATTTGGTAAGCAGAAAACAGAACAATGGAATTGGAAGGGACGTTGGAGGTCTTCAACTCCCCAACTTCTAGTCAAACAGGATACTTTATACAATTTCAGACAGGTGGCTGTCCAGTCTCTTCTTAAAAGCCTCCAGTGATGGAGCAACCACAGCAGTGGTGGGTTCTACTTAGTTTTACTACCGGTTTGCAGTGGGGCCGCGCATGCGCACGCTCTTCTGTGCATGTGCAGAAGTGTTTTAGTGACGTTGGGGTCAGTGGGAGGAGCCTCCTGCAGGTTTTATTACCGGTTCTATAGAACCGGTGCGAACTGGGGGCAACCCACTACTGAACCACAGCTTCTTGAAGGCAAGCTACTCCACTGGTTAATTATTCTCATTATCAGGGAATTTCTCCAGTGGTGGGATTCAAATAATTTAACAACTGGTTCTCTGCCCTAATGATTTCTCCCAACAACCAGTTCACCAAACTGCTCAGAAAGTTAACAACCGGTTCTCCCGACGTGGTGCGAACTGGCCGAATCCCACCACTGAATTTCTCCTTAGTTCTAGGTTGGATCTCTCTTTGATTAGTTTCCATTCATTGTTTCTTGTCTTACCTTCATCTACCTTGGAAAATAGGTTGTCCCCCTCTTCTTTGTGGCAGCCATTCAAACTACGATTAGCATCCTAAGGAGTATTTCGTTTACTTTAGTTCAGTTTATTATATATCAATCAATTAATTTAGCTTATTATATTTTAATCAATATATAATAAACTAAATTAAAGTAAATACAGATGAAATAAGAAAATAACATAGTATATTGGTATGTGAAAAACATTCCCAATTAACTATAGGAAAACCTCATTTACTGATTGCCTTGTTTAACACCATTTGAAATTATGATGGTGTAAAAAAAAAAGCTTCAAGACCGATCCTTACATATATGACCCATTGCAGCATCTCATGGTTATTTGTGTGCTTCATAACTGGGTTGGAACAGAGTTAATGGAGAATGTGAAAGTAAAAGCATAAGCCTTGCCCAAATGATATTTCACTTAACAACCAAAGGAGAAATGAGATTGTAAAATCTGTTGTGATCATGTGACTTCCTTCCTAGAGACTCCAACACTTAGCAACTGAGTTGCTGTTCCGTATTGTGAGTACTACCTGTGATGAGTAAGATTGTTGCCCTTACCAGATGACCCCTATCTGATCTAGCTAGGAAATTCTTAGTTGAACGGCTTCAGCTTTACGCCAAAGTCTTTCTTACTGTTCATGTGCTTATACTTTACTACCTTTGAAAAAGTAAAATAGCTTATTTATTGGGTCCTAAGACAGCTATAAGTTCAGTGGCTCAAATGCCTAGTGCCCTGTAACAGGGTGAGCTCCCGATACCAACCTAGCAGTTTGAAAGCACGTAAAAAATGCAAGTAGAAAAATAGGGACCACCTTTGATGGGAAGGTAACAACGTTCCGTGCACCTTTGGCATTTAGTCATGCCGGCTCCATGACCACGGAGGTGTCTCCAGACAGCCCTAGCTCTTCGGCTTTGAAATGGAGATGAGCACTGCCCCCCAGAGTCAGGAACGACTAGCACATATGTGCAAGGGGAACCTTTATCTTTACCTCTAAGAGGGCTATCCTGTAAATTAGTGACTTTAAATGCTGTGGTTTGGCTGAAAAATAAAGTTGGTAGTTAAACAGGATATGACTGATGTTCTTTGTTTGGTATGACTATGTTAATTGAGAAATCAAATCAGCAGCCCAAAGGGTGGGGACAAGGGAACAGGGAGGTCTGTTCCCCCCCTCCAAAAAAGTACTTATTATCTTTACATTTGCTACAGTAAAATACCTATTTTTAAATGACTCCTGTCCCATCCCAGTAAACCTTCTTTAAACACACAAATTTTCCATTAACCATCCACATGATCTTTTTGCTTTTTATTTCCACTTCATCAAAGGTGCTTTGGATCAGGATGGGACAGAAGCCAAGGGAGATTATTATAGGGCTGCTAAGACCTTCCGAGGTAGGTTTCTTTAATTTTGTATGATGCTTTTGAAACAGTTCTTCAAAGTATGATGCCTCCGGATTAAATTTCATTCCTAGGTGCTGATCTTATTTTCTAGCAAGTCAGCTCTTGCAATTAGAAGCCTTCCTCAGTAGCTGATCCTGTCAATTTTTCACATAAATCACCACCTACAACCTCAAGTAATGTTCATCATAGAACAGTTACCATTTTATCTATAATAAATGAAGAAATTATAAATAAAATAATTCACATTTTGTGTTGTGAATTTAGGCAAGAAGCATAGCTGTGACCACAATATCAATTTCAAATCGCTATTCCGTTTGTGTATCCACCATTAGATGTAACCAGTTGAAAGTACAAAATTATTATTATTATTATTATTATTATTATTATTATTATTATTATTTAATAAATAATGGATCATTAAGTAAAAATACGACTTACCTGTATCCGAAAAGTCATGGGAACATAAAGTGGAAAAAGTTACAGAAAATGAGAAGGTGAAGATCTTGTGGGACTTTTGAATACAGATGGATCGTCATTTGGAACACAACACACCAGATATCACAGTTGTTGAAAACCGAAATGTACAATTTATTGACATCGCGGTACCAGTAGATGCCAGAGTCGAAGAAAAAGAACTGGAAAAAATCATGAAATATTGCAACCTGGCCATTGAAACTACACGGCTATGGATGAAACATGTAACAATGATACCCATTGTCATTGGAGCACTTGGTACCATGTCCAAGAATTTTATAAGATACATCAACAAACTGCAGCTTCCTGCAATAACACCAACGGAACTGCAAAAAATTGCACTACTTGGAACATCGTACATCTTAAGAAGGTACTTGGTTGATACCTAGGACGCTGGCAGCAACCCGTATCAACCATTAGCACCAGTCAATGGTATTTGTGATGCATTTTTGAATATTCAGTTGACTGAGTTTCATTTTTAATGAATAAAGTTAACAACAACAACAACAACAACAACAACAACAACAACAATAATGAGGAATATGTCTCACTTAGCAAATGTTTTAGGTATTAGCAATACCTAAAATGATTTGTCTTTCTTCTCACAGATAACCTGAAGTGATTTCAAGCCGAGTGGTAGAAAACAGATGCAATAAAAAAAAGAAAGAGCCAGCATGTAGAAAGTTAAGATTTGTTTCAACAACTTATATTTTATATTTCCAACATTTATGAACTGCAAAATGGCTGTCAACGTGTGATAAACAGTTCAAGCACCTGATAAAATAGTACTGAACTCATCCAATTTGGTCTGGCATGTTGGGCCTGGTCAGCCAAAGAATGTTCGCTGGTGAGGACTCAGAGGCATGCCTACATATAATTGCCTATATATAAATGCCTGTATGTGTATATACAGGCATTTACGTATATATAATCTCTCCCTTGGCTCAAACTGATGAAGGGAGGAGAACTTGTGGCTCAGAGGTTAATCCAACTGCCTAACATGCAGGCAGCCAAAGTTCGAATCCAAGTGCGGGTATGGCTAGCTGTGAGAGCTAAATAGCTTGAAATAGATCTATGCTAGTCTCCCTTTATTTCTTTATCACACACACACACACATACACACACACACACATATATATACATACACACACATCTCTCTCTCTCTCTCTCTCTCTCTCTCTCTCTCTCTATATATATATATATATATATATATATATATACACACACACATACACACACACACACACACACACATATATATAGTGTATGTGTATATAATTTTTGTACTGTAATTGTTCTTAATTGAATATTGACTGCCCAGAGACACTTGTTTGAGATGGGCGGCTATAAAATGAATTTATTTATTAATTAAATAAAGTAATCTGTGAAGGTTATGCCATAATAAATGTGCTAGTAATTAATTTGCTGCACATAATCTTAGTGCTTAACTCAAGATTACCTAGGGAGCTTTATAACTACATAAGGTTTTGTGTTCAGCCTTGCCCTGGTCCATGTTGAATATTGTCACTACATCTTTAGCTAACATTTTTTCTAGTCCATTACTGTGACTTTAGATTGCTAGATTTTCCAAAGTCTATCAAAGACATGCTGCATTGTGCTTCTAAAAATGTTACTCTACTGTACTGTAAACTCTTTTATGAGTTTATTACGATCAGAATAGAATAAAGATGAGCAGACCAGAATAAATCTCCATTTAACCCTCTACTTAGAAGAAACTGTTAAGTCCACTGTTCTATTTCGTTTCACTTTTCCCGCGACTTTCCCATTTTAAAAAGCATGGAGAATTCAGTTAAATTATTTAAGGAGTAGAAAGGATGGAGCATTTTGCTTTTAACGTATGAATTTTTTGAGAATCTTTCAACTCATATTAATTACTGTAAAAGGGCCCTGCATGTTGAAAACAGTGAAATTTACTTTCTAGATAGGTTTCTCTTTCTCCAATACTGCCCCTCCCACAAAACCATCCCCTCTTCCGGGGGGGGGGGTGTGTGCTACTTACCTTTACTACCAGTTCACAACGGGGATGCGAGCGTGCGCTCGCTTCGCATACGCAGAAGCTTCCTGATGAGGTCAGGTTTGGTGGGTGGAGCCTCCCGCCAGTTTTACTACCAGTTCTTGTGAACCGGTCTGAACTGGGGGCAACCCACCACTGCCCTCTTCTGCCCTTCCTTGTCACTCTGGGCAGCCAACCAAGAAAGGTTGGGGAACTCTGGTTAACCATATTTTTTAAGGATTCCACCTCCCCACCACCTGAATGAGGTGTTTTTCTACCTTGCTTACTAGATTTCCTATCTGCAAAACTCCCACTCATGGATCATTCAATTTAATTAACTGGACCCCCTGCCTGGATTTAAAAGGGTCTCAGGTGCCCAACAAGTGTTCAGCCCCTTAACTGAACCTTAGTAATGGTTTGCTGTATAATTTCACCCCTCTGAAAGCCAGATAGATGTCCAGTCTGAGATGAAACTAAATGGGATTGTGGGAAAACAAGAAATATGAACCATAAATCTTTTTTACCTCAAGGTATTTTTTTCCCTCTCAAAACTGGTTCCATTAAGGGAGCCTTGGCTTCTAATACTCATGCTTCAAATGTTGGCATTTTACCAACTTTTGCGGGAATTTCTGACCTGAAGCTGATTTTTCACTCCCATTCATTTTTTTTCCAGTCTTGATGTGGTTTACAAAAAATGTATTTATTTAATATGATTCAAAAGCTGCACTTCAGGCAGTTTACAGGTTTTAAAGGTAGAAACAATGAAATAAGTGCATAGATTATACATGTCCAGAAGGAAACAGTACTTAGTAGACAATACATTAATAAATCTGCATATTTCAAACGTAGAACTAGGAGCTTGATAACATCAGGAACCAACGTATTCTCTGGGATATAAAGTAATTGCATGCATTTTAGCACAATTCTTGTATGATTTTTTCCCCTAAGTCTAGAATTTGCCACAAAGCTCCAATGCAACTACCTCATAACATCTGGTTGGATGGTAATATATTATTCTGCTGGGAAGCTTGTAAATTATTCTATGGTTTACAGGTTAACATATACTTAAAAGCAGGGGTGAAATCCAGCAGGTTCTGACAGGTTCTGGAGAACCAGTAGTGGAAATTTTGAGCAGTTCGGAGAACTGGTAGTGGAAATTTTGAGTAGTTCGCAAATACCTGCAAATACCACCTCTGGCTGGCCCCAGAATGCGGTGGGAATGGAGATTTTGCAATATCCTTCCCCTGGAGTAGGGTGGAAATGAAGATTTTGCAGTACCCTTCCCCTGCCAAGCCCACCAAGCCATGCCCATCAAGCCACACCACATCCATCAAGCCACGCCCACAGAAGGCAGTAAAAAAAATTGAATTTCACCACTGCTTAAAAGGCTACTCTCTTGTTGAAATGCCTGAATAGGTGCTAAAGCAATTCCAATTAATAAAATCTTCAAAGATTGCCAACGTTTCTTTTTCTGTTTATTCCAACAACAGCTGCTATTGCCATATAGTTTGAGTTTTTGAAAAACAGATATGTCATGTATGTGAAATCATCACCATCGTCCTATGTGTTATGTTTCCTCATACATATAGTCCTCAACTTATGACCAATCACTTAACAACTATTTGAAGTTATGATGAACCTCCCCAGCTGTATTTATGACCCAGTTTTGAATTTCTGTTGGCTGCCACTCTGCTGTCATGTGACCTTGTTTGATGACTTTTTTTTTTTTTGCAGAAACAACAGAATTTATGTCCCAGTTTTGGCAAAACAGTTCCATAACAAATTATTGGCACACTTAATGATTACGGTATTCATTTAATGACTGCAGAAGTCACTTCTCAAAAAAAAAAAAAGGTTTAAAAAGTTGAGTTGGTTACATGGATGATGTATTTTACAACTGTTACAACTTACAACTGTAATGGGCAGGCTCCACATTGATGTAAATCAAGGACTACCTATAAAACATCTGGTACACAGAGAAATGTAAATGCCTTTTTAATTTATTTTCATTGTTAATATGGAATAGGAAACATTAATACATTTTCAAAGTGGAAGTTGTCTTAGATTCCTTTAGAATTAAATAATTCTAATTCTAGACATAAGACTTGTCCAGAACAATCTGCAGACATGCCATAATCAACATCATAGAATAGAAGAATAGAATAGAATTTTATTGGCCAAGTGTGATTGGACACACAAGGAATTTGTCTTGGTGCATATGCTCTCAGTATACATAAAAGAAAGATACGTTCATCAAGAATCATAAGGTACAACACTTAATGATAGTCATAGGGTACAAATAAGCAATCAAATCATATTAGGAACAGTCAATCATTGTTTCAATGTCTCTTCCATTTACAGATGTAACTGTACACTGTGACACACATCAAACAGCCCAGTTGATCTATAGTAACATTTTTAAAAATTAAAATAGACCAGGAAAAATTTTATGGAAAGTGTTAGAACTTTCCATAGAAATGATCAAAATTGTTTTTTTTTTCCAACATGCAAATGTGTCAGTAGAGAATAATGTAACTGACAGAGTGGCCTCTTTAATCAGCAGTTACTGATTAAACTTTGACTAGGGAAAGTGCTGGGCATTCTACGATCATTTGATAAGGGTAAAAACCTTCCTTTATAGTATGATATTTGGTAAATGCCTTCATAAGATACCCATTGTAAGGCCATACAGCTATTCAGTGGATGCTCACTCCTGTTCATGTAGTTATGTTAATCATACTTGACTTTGTGCCTAGACTTTATTTTCCAAATGTACAATATAATCATATCCATCAACTGAATTATGACATCAAAAAAGAGGAGGGAACTATTTAGGCTAAGTTCAATCCACTCTTCTGTACAAAAACCAGAATAAAGTCCTTGATGAATGACAACCTACGCTCCAGTTCAATGCCTTCAGCTAAGTGTACCTCACCATCTCTTCAGTTAATTGGTTCTATTGTTAAATTGTTCTTAGCAGGTTTTTTTCTCTTCTCGCATTTAGTCGCAACTGAGTTTTTTGTGAATCCATTAAGCTGCATTCAGCATGCTGGAATGAAAGACAATGCATCTTCCTCTGCCTGATGTTGTTCTATAATGCTTACGATATCTGCCCTTGGGACTTTTCCTGCAAAGAGATTTTTACCTAAACATATTTATCTCTTTAAACCCATTAAACTCAGCTTTATCATTTGTGAAATCAGGTCCCATATTTACCTTAATCACAGAGGTTTAGAATTGGGAAAAAAAACCCAACTACTTTCCTCCCTCGTTTCCTCACCAGTTCTTTTCTGTGCAGTAGGATCTTGTGACTATTGTACAATGCCTTTGTTAGATTTTAAGATGGCCTGAATGTCTATTGCATTTGCTGCAACAGACCTCCACGTTTAAACACCGGAGTGGCCATTAGAACATAACATATCATTTCACTGGGAGTAATTACTAAGTAACTGCCTGTAGTTTGTCTTGCTTTCAGACTAATGCCTGAAAAGTACTGAAATGAACAATAGTGAAGGCCCTGGATATCCTTGTCTTGCCCTTTGTGAATATCACAATATTCATTTAGTTTTTATTTATTTGTGCTTTCTGAGAAGTACATATTGATCTAATCCTACACAGGAATTATTGAGTCTGTCATCTGTTCTTCTATAACTGTCTGGTTTTGGTACAATAACTAAACAGGAAAGGTGCAGATTTAAATGGCTAGTTAGGATAACAATTGCAACCAGCCTGTCTTCCACTGATGATCTGTATACTGCATGAGCCAGAAAGTGGGCTAAGAAAATATCTGCAGATCCCTCACATCCTGCACATAAACAATTTCAACTCATCCCCTCAGGATGCTGCAATAGAGCATTGCATGCCAAAACAACTAAAAACAAAGACAGTTTTCCCCCCCTCATGCTATCAACCTGCTAAACACCTAATTCTCACAGTCTGTCTATTTACATTATTGGTATCTTATGATTATATTACTTTGTTGTTTATATGTACACTGCATACTTATGCACTGGAAACAAATTCCTTGTATGTCCAATCACATTTAGCCAATAAATAATACCCTCCTCTCCTTTCCTCTTCCTTTCCTTTCCTTTCCTTTCCTTTCCTTTCCTTTCCTTTCCTTT
>WNWU01013616.1:5572134-5595950 GCA_012654045.1 Ptyas mucosa
TTTCCTTTCCTTTCCTTTCCTTTCCTTTCCTTTCCTTTCCTTTCCTTCCTGTCCTTTCCCTTCCCTTCCCTTCCCTTCCCTTCCCTTCCCTTCCCTTCCCTTCCCTTCCCTTCCATATAATTATCTGCAAGGTTCAATATAATTATTTTTATTTATTTTATTTATTAAATTTATATACCGCCCTACTCCCAAAGGACTCAGGGCAGTGAACAGCCAAAAGATAAAATACATATAGTACAAACGTTAAAAAACCATTTAAAATACATTAAATACTTTGACCCAGAAAACAAATTTAAAACACCCCAATTTATAAGACAAATTAAAAATTTAAAAAGCAATTTAAAAGAGAAGTTAGGCCAGACCAGCCTGCTGGAATAGGAATGTTTTGAGGGCACGGCGGAAAGCGCGCAGATCCGGGATCCTACGTATCTCCGGGGGGAGCTCATTCCAGATGGCAGGTGCCCCCACAGAGAAGGCTCTCTCTGGGGGCCGCCAGTTGACACTGTTTGACCGACGGCACCCTGAGAAGCCCCTCTCTATGGGAGCGTACTGGTTGGTGAAAGGCTACTGGTGGCAGAAGGCGGTCTCGTAGATACCCCAGTCCTAAGCCATGGAGCGCTCTAAAGGTGGTAACCAAAACCTTGAAGTACACCCGGAAGACCACCGGGAGCATGTGTTCTACAACTCTAAAAAAAAAAAAAAATCAAGTTCAAATTGTGAAAGTCCTTCTCTAGACACCAATGCAGTTTGTTTATCACTTGTTGTTTTTTTCTTAAAAAAAACATTCAGCTCCAAATATTACAAAATATTCAAAACATTTCTAATATCATAAGAGGCTTGGATAAAAACACCATATTGATCTTCATGAATAAAAAAGTAAGTGATCTTATTTGAAGTAGTCATTAGTCAAGTGACCAACGTTTGCAAAGCTAATTGTCAACTGTGCATGTTTCCTATTCAGTAACATAGACGATAGCCTTTAAAAAAATGAAAGATACTTGAATAATTGGATAAATTTGGGCAAATTCTGATGTGAACTAGCACAATTTACACCTCCTGATTTACATCCCATTTCATACTTTACAGTAAAGGATTACGTCTTAAATGTGCATTTTGAGAATTGCTAACACGTGCGTTTTTTTAAAAAGTTCAAAATAGTTTTAAATGTAGGGTTACAAGTGAATTTTCTTGCATGTCTTTTTTCAGCAGTTTAGATTGCAGTGGAAACAAGCTGGAACAGTCTTATGAGAGAATAAATGTGGAGCTGGCATCAATTATAGAAGAAAAAGTTCACCATTTTTCCTCCCCCATATCAATTAAATGAAAAATATTTAAGAAATGGCTCAATGACTACAGAGAATTCTAGCTAATTTTGGAGGCTGGGAGTCAGGGGTGCTATTCAGCAGGTTCTGACAGGTTCTGGAGAACCGATTGTGGAAATTTTGAGTAGTTTAGAGAACCGGCAAATACCACCTCTGGCTGGCCCCAGAGTGGGGTGGGAATGGAGATTTTGCAGTACCCTTCCCCTGGAGTTGGGTGGGGATGGAGATTTTGCAGTATCCTTCCACTGCCACGCCCACCAAGCCACGCCTGTAGAACCGGTAGTAAAAAAAATTGAATTCCACCACTTCTGGGAGTGTGTGCATACTTTAAAAATTATTCAGAATAGGCGCTCTAGAACTCATGCAAGCAAATTCATGCTATTCACTTTATATGCATGTGTGTGTGTGTGTGTGTGTGTGTGTGTGTGTGCTTATGTGTCTTCTACTAAGTTCATCTAACTTTGCTGAAGGAGACTTGCTTCCAATTGAATCTGTATAAGATTACCGTGTTTCCCCGAAAATAAGACCCTGTCTTATATTTTTTGAACCCTGAAATAAGCGCTTGGCCTTATTTTCAGGAAGGTCTTATTATTTTAGGGCACGTAGAGCAAGACGGGGCTCCTCTTGCCGTCTTACCTGATTTCCAGCTCTGCAGTTAAATATTTTTGGGGAGGGCTTATTTTCGGGGGAAGGCTTATTTTAGTACATGCGCTCAAAAGCCCAATTGGGCTTATTATCAGGGGAAATCTTATTTTCGGGGAAACGGTACAATTTGAACAAAATTGTAAGTTATTTGTGAATGCTTTATTTTACTGAGAACAAACTGGCAATCACCATCTAGAGCTTTTTAGAAATGGGCCAAGATCCCATACCCACTAAGTCATAATGTGATTTGTTTCATTGGGCTGACCCATGGGTAATTCAGTCCATAAATTATGATTAGGGAACTTCCATCTCAATGTGCAAGTTTGCACAGCTAAACTATATTTCAGAAAAGTTTTCCCTGATTTCCTGAGTGGGATTTGCATTGTCCTGGCACTGTTCTTCTTATTGAGTCATTTAAGATTGACAGCTTTGAATGTTAACTTCTACTTAAGGGGTCTTGAACCACATATCAGTGCATTTCAATGATTCCCCCCCCCAATGATGTAATATTGGTTCAGTGGGGTTAAAAAATGTCAGACCTATTTTAAAAATTGTTCCTCCTTTTTCTGTAATTTGCCATATGACGTTCTATTCAGAAAGGTCAAATATCTACTTGTTCAGTTCCCAGAAGAAGCACCAGGCTGCTCTTCTCCAGCCAAATAGTAGGAGTGTTATCTGTATAAACTAGAGATTATGCAAATTAAAGTTCACCTGCTCTGGAAGTTACATCTTGGAATTGGCTGTATAGTAATGAAGAAATGAAGACTTCCTCGCTTGCTATTTGCTCCTAAAGACCATAATTATGTGAGTGGCTGCAGAATTGGAATATAACAAGATTATTTCCTAAATCTCACTGTCCTTTGCATTTAAGGTCGTTGTGAGTTCAGCTGAGTTTAGTAACACTTCTACTGTAGCATGCGTTGGATTGTGGTGTTACTCTTGAATTCTACTTCCAAAATAGATTTTTGTGTATGTGTGTTTTGTGTATTAAGATTTTTGTGTATGTGTATTTTGTGTACTAATTTTGTGTACTAAGTTAGCAGTTCAAATACTATTTCTATTAAGAAAAGATATACTTTTGGATCTGAAACACTTAATTGAAATCACAATAGAAACTCTTAGCATTCCTTTTCACCCTCTTCTATAATTGTGTGAAACATTGTTTAGAGCAGGGGTCTCCAACCTTGGCAACTTTAAGACTTGTGGACTTCAACTCCCACAGTTGGCTGAGGAATTCTGGGTGTTGAAGTCCACAAGTCTTAAAGTTGCCAAGGTTGGAGACCCATGGTTTAGAGTGATGAGAATTCCGGTATGCAAGTTTTCAAAAGTGTAGACATCATACAATGAAGTTAGAATGTTAAGGACTACCCTGGGAAACAGGAGGTTAGTATGTAATTATCTTGTCCTTATATATTAGGATTTTTCTTTGCACAACTAATACTTCAAGTCAAGTGCTGGTCACCAGGCAACAAATGTTTTCATCTTTTCCCCTCATATTTGTTTGGGGAAAAAATCCATTGCCAGGATTCAGAATTTCTTTTCTATTTGGTGGTCAACTGCCTTATGTGCTGCCTATTAATTTGAGCAGAACACCAGCTTTTTTGTTTAAATAAAAGATGGCTATAGCAATAGCTCTGAACTCTGGTGGCTCAGTAGACTAAGTAGACTAAGGCAGTTATTAACATCCACTTACATCTGCTGCCTGCAATTACTGCAAGTTCAAATCTCACCAGGCTCAAGGTTGACTCAGCCTTCCATCCTTTCTAAGGTAGGTAAAATGAGGACCCGGTTTGTGGGGGGAATAAGCTGACTTTGTATAAATATAGAAAAGTATGAAGGCTATTGCTTAACGCATTGTAAGCCGCCGTGAGTCGCCGGAGAAGGGCGGCATATAAATCAAATTTTAAAAAAAATAGAAAAGTATAAATCAAAGAAACAAACACTTGCAAACACTCACATGTAGGTGGTTTAAGTCTGAAATCTGCTGTTGGGAAAAATATCCATCTGGTTGCGTTCCAATCTGGGAGAAAGACACTTGAAATATGGAGGCTGACTGAAAAAGATGGTTTAATGGTGAAGCAGAACCACCACACAAGAGTTCTGGGCAGCTGACCACATGGAGTTGAGAGTGAAGTATATTTATACCTTCTCTTGGGCTTTGCACTTGAGCTTCCTGTTCCTGTTCAAGAACATGTATTCTATTGGCTGTTGTAGGGGGTCATAGCTGGCTCTGTAGGTTGCCTGAGCTGAGTTTGGTTGAAGCCTGGAGGATGATGGGCAATTCCCCAGGAATTGTGCAATGTGGTTAGCTCTTCTGCTAGATGGGAAATATAGGGAAATATAATATTCTGCCTTTTTAATATTTCTCAAAATATTTCATTCTTCTAGGAGAGGGGGGTCTTCCCTCACTGCCTTCAAACACTACAAACAATGGTTTAATTTTGATTATTTTCTTTCACGGAAACACAGACATTGTTTGTGGTCTACTCCAAACAAGGGGGGGGAAAGGAGGATAAAAAATACAGTTGTCGTTATCCATCTCATGGATACTTTTCAGAATAATGTTATCATCTTTTAGACCCATAAATTTAAGTCTAATAGAGGCATTCTTAAACAATCTATTATTAATTGTAGCTTTATCCTCCCAGGTATAAATACAGTTGTATTTCAAATGAATGTACATGCTGTAGCCCATCCTCGGGGAATTTTCTCACTCTCTCTCCAGAATATATGCACTGGGCTGTTCTATGTGTTGTATTTACGTGGTTCCTAGCTGTGTGTACCTTTTAGTTGTTAATTAGGGTGTTGATGGCTGTCCATTAAATCATTTGTTGTTGTTTCCTTGTGCTACCGAACCCCTTGGCTCCTAAGTACCAGATAGGCTGGTGGTAAATCAGCACTCATATTAACAGACAAGAGGCCCATTTCCCAGGCTACAATCATTTCTGTGAAAAGCTACATACAACCAGGAATCATCAAAATGAGTAGAATAACCCTTTGGTCCTGGTGACTGACTTACAATTGTATTCTTCAATATATTACTTCCTGAATTATCAAAGAAAACTTTTCTTTTCCAAATGGAGTTTGGCTCTACATCATATATCTCCATATCATTTCATACTGTGAAATGTAGCTGTTTTTACATGTATTTGGGCTGCTAGTATGGGCCACAATCATCACTGAACATTTTCCCCTTATAAGCCCTATTTCCATAGACAAATATATACATTTTTTCTAAATAAATAATAAATAAAAATACAGTTTGTGTTTAGGGATCTCTTATTTCCCTTTCCTAACATGTTCTACACTGCTCTAAAATAATGCCAACTAAGTTATGGTCAGTTAAATCCAGTATTATTTTTCTCCCAGACCAGTTAGGTAATAATATTGAATATTGATTCAGCAAAACTACTACTCCATGTTGGCCATTTTAGCCAATAATCCTAAAGGCTTAACCTATGGTTGCCGGAATACTCTGATTTTGAATTTCCATTTCTTTTTGTTAAATTACTCAATATGTACTTTGTATGAGAAGAATCAATATAACTATAAAACAACTTTTCTGGATAACAATACTTACTATGTGGAATACTGTCATGTAATCTCCCTCCCTCCCTCCCTCTCTCCCTCCCTCCCTCCCCCCCCCTCTCTCTCTCATTCTTTTGTTCTTTTTCCACTCCACAGTTAGAAAATAAAGGCAGGATTCAGCTGAATTACTGTCAAGTATTCCATCAAATAGGGATATATATCTCTTTCTCTTTAGTGTCTTTTCAGCAATGCTGGCCAGGGATCAAGTTATTAAAAATCTTATAGCTTTTGTTTCAGTTATTGAACTGGCATTAAATCAAAGAGGCATTGTTATTCCAGCTGTATCTGTCAGTTTTTCACGGCCATGCTATTTCTGCACTTCATTGACTCATGAACGCATGCTGCACAAAACCCATGGGTAACCAATGACCAAATTCAGATAACTAACAATTCTCTGTATTTGGATTTTTTTGAATGCGGTTAGTTGAACAGAATGTAAACATTTCTAAATAAAGAAACACTTCCTTGCTTTTATTTATGTATAACTTATCTCAAATGACATTTCCAGAAACGGTGTTTAGGATGCAGTGGAAGCTAAGTTTTTGCTTCATTTATTAGATGGAATCAAAGCATCCACCCAAGAGATGAGCTTCTCTTTAAAGGGATATTGTTATTGAAAATAAGGCCATAATTACAGCAACCAGTGGAGTCTTCCTAGGTAGGTGTGCACAAATCAGATTGCTTGCAATCACTGATAGGAAGAGAAACAACTTTCTCTCTGTGACACTGATAGCAGCACTCAACCAGCAGAGTAAGATCTAAAAATTGGTGACATGGAGAAAGAAAAGAAAAGGATGATCATATTGCAAAAATATATAGGATTTTATATGCAGTGTCAGACAATTGATGGCGAACATTCTTCCAAACAATCCTAACCACAATGGATTGTTTTTGAGCTACTTTGTTAGAAGGTATGTTATTTGTGTGTGCACACAGACCATAGAATCAATGTATTCATCAAAGCTTTAAACAAGTCTCTTTTGTAAATTCACTATAGGAAAATTATCCAATTCACTTTGTTTGTTATTTGTATATCTCTTTAAATTACTATGCCTTTCGCTGGTTTCTTTTATATGTTCAGTGTAATGTATTTTTATGACATTCGTGTCATTTTGAAATCCACTTTAAAATCAGTCTCAGTCATATCAGGCAAAACATGCTTCTCTTCTGTGACTTCTTTAAAACATAGTTTAAAAGAGAGATAGATCTCCAAAATTAATGTCTGGATCCATTGTTCAGAAATATTCTTCAAAATGTCCAATGTTAAAATATTTTGCTTTATTCTGTCTTTATGAGTTGAGTTGAGGAGTGTTTTCTCTTTTGATTATAATCTTATTTTTTTTAATTAAAAAAACATTTTTTTCACACAAAGAATTCTTTATAATTAATCCCAGCATCGTTTTTCTGGACCCTTAGTTCATTTGTAACTTTCTAAAATAAAAGTATTTTTAATTAATCTTTTGCTGCTTATTCCAAAACGTTTTAATATCATTAAGCTTCTATTTAAAACTTCTTTCATTAGAATTGAAGGAAATTCACCTGGTGCTGTAAAACCTGTTCATCAAAAAGTTTCTAATACTGAAAAACAATTAACAAGCAATTTTAAAAAGTGATTAGAAAAGGCATATGAGAACTTAATGTCCTTACGAAAGAACCAACCACCGTTTGGATGGATGGATATTTCTTTCTCTCCCAGAACTGTAAGTCTGTCAGAGTTCAATATCTTATGTTGTTCTCATGAGAAATAGCTGCCTGGAGCACTGATAGTTGGTTTCAATTATTCTCTTTGTACAAAGAAGAATTATAAAGAACTGATCTACTCACCAGTTCTCCATTCTGCTGTGGTTGTCAGCTCTGCTTTTCATGGAGCCATAATTAGTTCACCATTTTGTTTCCTAAGAAGATCTTCATACAAATAGTAACAATAACAGTAACAGAGTTGGAAGGCACCTTGGAGGTCATCTGTGTCGGAGCGTAAATCAGCCCCTTTCCCCCCCTGGGGTAATTGCTCTTGATAAGAGACGGACGGTAGCTCAGCTGGCAAATTCATAACGCAAATTCATAATGTAGCTACCGTAAGTCTTAGGATGGAAGCTCAGCTGGCAAATTCAAAATGCAGTGACAATCTGGTCCAACCTCCTGTTCATGCAGACCTGTACTAGGGATTCGAACCGCCGAACTGCCGACCTTTCTGATTGACAAGCTCAGTGTCTTAGCCACTGAGCCACCTAGACAGGCTAAGCTACCTAGTCAGGCTATCCTTTAGCCCTTTTTCTTTTAACCAAATAAATGGAAGAAGAACAGAATCAACTTTCACTAAAATGACTTAGAGAAGATATAGGAGATGTTTTGGCATAATAATACTTTTTTCCTCGAGATCTGAAAATGTGAAGAGTCAAATAACCAAGATTCTGAACTGTAATGGAAATCTTTTATAAAATTCTGCAAGATGTAAAGTTGTGTCATAACTGATTTTTTTGGTCTTCTCAAGATTATGAACCCCTTGGAAATTTTGTCAATAGGAAAAGCAACGGATGATATATGCAGCTTCTAATAAATAAAATGCATTTAGCAAAAGGCTAAAAAAAAAGTTACAGAAAGCAAATGGAAAGTCTCAAATAGTCATTTTCTAAGTGTATTTGAAGGACACTCTGCTATGTCACACAAGACACACTGGTGTGCTCTGAGAAATAAATTAAACAATTAAAGTCACAGGAGCCCAATGAATTCATTCATTACGGAGATGACCTACTATTCAATGACTCATATAATTAATTATTGTGGCCCTTCCCTCCCTCCAATTAATTAAAGAAAATTAATTTATGAGGCATTCTACCATAATGCCATAAAGCACTGGTACAAATGGATCATTCAACCATTCCTGGAATAAAGTTGTAGATGAATTGACTATACTTGGAGGAAGTTGCCAATTGCATCTCTAAATTAGTCAGTATTGGTAAAATTGTCTTCTTTCAATCAGGTGTCGATTGAAAGTGTTGGCTGTGGACGCAATACAGTCACAATGATTTTAAACAGTTAGTTTTAACCCCAAACTGCTCTGAGTTTAGTGTTATCTGAAGAAGATCAAAAGATTAACTCTCTCTTTGTGCTTCAGGCACAAAGATGAAGTCCTAGAATGAAAAGAGAATTGCTGTAAGAATTTCATTTACTAAATGAAATACGTTCTTGTCCATCCCTAGGACAAACGAAAGTAGAAAAAAATGAAGTAGGGAAACCTTTTCCAATTCCAGCCAGGGTGGTGCCTACCTAAATAAGGCATCCTTAATTTTTAAGGTTCTCCCAAGAAGTAAGGAAAAGTGACAGAAAGTAACAACCTCCTATCTCCTTTGTAGTACTTGGGTGTCCGATAAAAATAGTTTGATTTTTATCAAACTGTCCTGGATTAAGTGATTATCGTATGAGAACAGCAAGCTGAATTAGATGTGTATATTCAGTTAGTTCGCTAGGGACATGGTGGCTCAGTGGCTAAGATGCTGAGCTTGTCGATTGAAAGGTTGGCAGGTCAGCAGTTTGAATCCCTAGTGCCCTAAGAAGTTCTTAGTTTAGTGGCTTCAGTTTTACGCCAAAGTCTTTCTTACTGTTCATGTGCTTATACTTTACTACCTTTGAAAAAGTAAAATAGCTTATTATTGGGTCCTAAGAGGGCTATAAGTTCAGTGGTTCAAATCCCTAGTGCTGTGTAACAGGGTGAGCTCCCCTTACTTGTCCCAGCTTCTGCCAACCTAGCAGTTCGAAAGCACGTAAAAAATGCAAGTAGAAAAGTAGGGACCACCTTTGATGGGAAGGTAACAGCGTTCCGTGCACCTTTGGCACTTAGTCATGCCGGTCACATGACCACGGAGACGTCTTCAGACAGCGCTGACTCTTCAGCTTTGAAACGGAGATGAGCACTGCCCCCTAGAGTTGGGAACGACAAGCACATATGTGTGAGGGGAATCTTTACTTTTATTCAGTTAGTTCAGGCTCTGGAAGCTGAATCATTCTTGTGCTCACTTGAGAATTGACTTAACATTCTAATAAATCTTTTAAAACTTTTCCCACAAGTGGCATAAATGGGGGTTGTATTCTGAAAACTTTAGAAACATTTACAATCTTGTCAGCAGTAGCTGAAGCAGCAAATAGCTCCTTTTCCCAACTATTTCTGGAATGCTACTAAAAAAATTATAAAAGCCCTTTTGAGGTGAGTTTGATTATTGGTGACACGTCTATGATTTTTTTGGGCTGGGGGTGGGGCAACAAATGGGAAAGTGATTTGTCATCAGCTTCCTCCTCCTTCTGTTGATGCTTTTTTTAACTTACAGGCCTAGCCAATGGTCCTAGAGCAGGGGTATTAAACTGGCGGCCCGTGGGCCGAATGCTTCATGCACAGGCCACACCCACCCCAGCTCCGCAAATGGAAAAACATCATGAAATGTCACATGATGGCAACATGACCCTGCGAGTTTGACATCCGAGTCATAGAGGATGATGGCATACTAGGATGATGTCTCCCATCCTAGTAACCCAATCTGTCCCTGTTTATCTTTTCAAGGAATAGGCAAAGATTGAGTGTTAAAACATGTAATTACTTATGGCCCTTTGGAAGTGCAGTAGGTGATGGGTTAGCAGTTTTCCCTTTGTAGCTGATTTTGATTGATTTTCTTTTTTTATCCCACAAAACGATGGTCTTTTCACCCTGTATCATAGGCTATCAAATAAACATAGTCCTATTTAAGTGGATCAACTACTGCAGATTTGCTAGCAGAGAAAAGATGAAACAATCTCTTAAAATGACAGTCATGGCTATCAGCAGCACTGTTTCTCCTTGAAGTAGGTGAGGAGTCATTCTGCTTTCTGAAGTTACTGACAGGTCATCAATAGTTATTAAAGTTCCCTCTGACACTGTACAAGAAATTGGCATTGCATCATTTGCAGATATACCTTTACAAGTGTCAATCAACATTACTACCTGAATTTTAATTTTTTTTCTTTTGGTCACCATCAGTGTTATTATTATAAACTGATGTATCTAATGGTATTGAGATATACAGTATATATTCCTTTCTTTATATGACATTAAATCTAGATCTTCTATAATTCTTATGAATAACAGCTTGGCTTTACACAACCAGGAGCTACAACAGCCAATACTGTCAGATTACTACAGTATGGTACCACAAACCTGATAAATTTGCTTCAATTCTCTCTAGCCATTCATTTTGTTTTGTTGTTTTGATGGAAACAAGGTTTAGCCATTGTCCAGGAACTTCAGAGTGATCAGTCAGTAACTAAATTATTCTTTGGACTTTGTGTTTGGCTTTCACTAGGGCTGTGAAAAGATCTTTTAATTCATAGCTCGCGTCTCTTGAAAAGAAGGATTAAAAACTTCAGATATTAAATCCTCTGTGCTATTCATACCAGCTTGAAGATCAGGAGTGGAGCATGATCCAGTGATGTCCAAGAGGTAGGGGGAACTTCACAGAAATAACCTTAGAATTATTTACAGTATCATATCCAAGAAAGAGTATCAACTGTTAATACAGGATAAAAAGAGAATTTCAGATCGCTTATGGATAAAGTTGGTTTCAGTAGCAGAACTTAAAAGTAAAGTTTGGAATATGGGAGAGCTCACTTTAGCACCAACGTTTCTTAGAAATAATGGATATGTAATTTTAATTGTATCTTTAATACATAAAAAATTACCTCAGGTGATAGATATATCTTTTGCACTTCACCTACCCAGCCTCCTATTACAGATAATGAGATAGTGGATATTCTTATCATTTTACATACACGTAAGGTTCTATGGAAAATACATTATATCATGAAATATATAAATCATGAATTGGGTGCCAATTTTCTCTAAAATCCTTAACTAAATATATTCAGGTGCTCATACAGTCTGACTGGAATTTAAGCATAGTTATATTTACCATTTTAAAATGTATAGGTCATTGCCTGTTAATTAGAGACCAGTTGGTTTGATAAATAATATGGCTAAGATGCATAATTATTTATAATTGAACAAGGTAAGAAAAGCCTGCAAAGCATGGCATTTATCATTCTTTCTAATCCCTTTACCAGCTTAATATTTTCTTCTGGTTAATGAAGCATTATATTGCATCTGCTGGTGTTTATGCTTTTCTGTTCTCCCCTCAAATATTGTCTCATTGTTTGTGTGCATACAGGCACTGGGTAACATAGGATGTGTTGTGTATGTTGCAATCTGGATCACAGGAGCAAGAGCAAGAGCAAGGATTTTTTTTTCTTCGCAACCCCCAGTTTGATCTGGCCCATCTTCCAGCTCACTGTGTCTATTCTTCTCATTTTTGCAGAGAGCCTTTATGAAATTCATTATACTCTTTAGAACTGCAGAAAAAACAATTGCTACCTACCTGCCTTCCATTGAGGATCTGTATACTTCATGAGTCAAAAAGAGGGCTGTGAAAATATTTACAGACCCCTCACATCCTGGACATAAACTGTTTCAACTCCTACCCTCAAAAGACGCTATAGGGCACTGCACACCAGAACAACTAGACCCGTGATGGCGAACCTATGGCACGGGTGCCACAGGTGGCACACGGTGCCATATTGGTGGGCACGCAAGTGTTACTCTAGCTCAGCTCCAGCACGCACGTGCGAACCAGCCAACTGATTTTCAGGCCTTCCGGTCCCACCGGAAGTCAGGAAACTGGCTGTTTCTGGCCTTCGGAAGGCCTCTGGGGGGATGGGGAAGACTGTTTTTGCCCTCCCCAGGCTCCTAGAAAGCCTCTGAAGCCTGGGGAGGGGAAAAAACAGGCCTACTGGGCCCACTGTGCCATTGGGTGCCAAAAGCAGGGGGAAGTGTGGGGGGTCACGTGTGCATGCGCGGGAGGGTGGGGCGTATTGAATTATTGAATTATGGATGTGGGCACCCGCACCCGTGACTCCCCACATTCTCCCCACTTTTGGCACGCGATGGCAAAAAGGTTAGCCATCACTGAACTAGACACAAGAACAGATTTTTTCCAAATGCCATCACTCTGCTAAACAAATAATTCCCTCAACACTGTCACTTAGATATTTAGTAAATCTGCACTACTATTAATAATCTCATCGTTCCCACCACCTATCTCCTTCCACTTATGACTTTATGACTGTAACTTTGTTGCTTGGATCCTTATGATTTATATTGATATTGTTTCCTGATTGCTTATTTGTACCCTATGACTATTATTAAGTGTTGTACCTTATGATTCTTAATGAATGTATCTTTTCTTTTATATACACTGAGAGCATATGCACCAAGACAAATTCCTTGTGTGTGCAATCACACTTGGTCAATAAAAAAATTCTATTCTATTCTATTCTATTCTATTCTATTCTATTCTATTCTATTCTATTCTATTCTATTCTATTCTATTCTATTCTATTCTATTCTATTCTATTCTATATAATTTCTTTGCAACAGTTTGGGGGATTGGAAGGAATGATTGGAGAGTGGGTACAGATTAATAACACTTTGGTGTAGTTATTCTTATTGATAACTGTTGTATTCAAAAGCATTTGTTTCATAAATCTCCCTATGCCACAAAGGGCACATTGTTTGTTTCCTTTAATTGATTTCAGGGAAGCATTCAATACAATTGATAGGAATCTTATTTTGGAAGAAATCTGTTTGTCCTTAGATTGATTGATCCCCAAACATATAATTTCAAGTGACTGTTAGTTCCACCTTTTCTTTAAAAAACAAACAAACAAACGTCGAACCAAATTTACCCATTGGCTCTTTGAAAAACAACAACAACACACAATGCTTTAATTCAGAAACTAAGAGTTCTGAGATTCTTTGCTCCCTCTATTCAATGGAAATTATTTTCTTTTTCTTCTATAAATATTCTATTGTTTTATTTTCTTCTGCCTCAGGAGCCTCAGAATCTCAGGAGCCATATGTTTATTGATTGATAATTAATTCTGATAAATCAAAAGTAAAGATGTCAAAACATGGGCAGAAAATAATAAATAAATGGAATATTAATCCTTTGATTATGGGTCATCAATGAGGGTAATATTTAATTCTCAAACTATTAAAGATCAAATTATAATCCCATAAAGAAATGGGACTGGAATATTGGGGTTACAAATTCTTCATTAAAACAATCTTGAGAACAAAATGTTGTGATTTGTGTCAGAAACAGTATGTTTTTGAGTGAAAATTGGGACTTACTGATTGGACTAACATATCAAGAAATCTTTGGCTATCAATTAAAATTGAATTTAGGTTTTCTAAAGCATCTCAAAGTTGCCAAGGTTGACAAACACTGATTTATTTGGTAGTCTTTGTATTTAAGGTATCAGTGATCTTAATTTTCAAGATTGCATGAAGTCTGTATAAAATTAGTCTATACTTCATAAAATTGACATGTATTTATTTATTCAGTCAAGAAGGATTGTAGAGGATACCCTCTTTGTGACATCCTAAAAGTAATATTTTATTGTTAAATGTGGTGATTTAATTAAGTTTTAATTACAACGTACATCAAGATAAAAAATAATACTTTTGGTACAGCTTTTTGGCTAAAGAAATAATGCATCTCTCTGCTCTCCATTAAAAAACATTGTGGTGTCCTTTTGTCACTGGGAACCACATCTGAATCATATCTTGTGGTTTCCTAGTTAGAAAGTAGCTTCATTCACAATGCATCTATGCTCCAATTATTATTCCATCATATGTAATGTTGTGTGAAATAGAGAAGGCATATCTTGCAAACACTTTCACCCTTATCCTAAATTGAGACTCCTTTGGGGCCATCTTTACACCATGTCATGAAAACCCATTAACTACTTGTTGGTGTGAGAGTTGCTGATGGAACGCATTCCTGTTGCCAGGGAAACCATGAATTAGTCACCAGATTCTGTCTGCACGTGATGTGGGTTTGAATTTTGGATTACTCTCCAAAGATATTTCTATTCTACCAGACTGTTAATTTCTCTTAAGAGATTTTGTGTTATTTTACAAATGTCACTATCATAAACAATATTCACTTTATTTTACAACAGATTTGGATTTATTCTTCTGCTGTATGAATTTGATATAATGTATTTCATTAAATATGGTATAAATACATTCTCCATTGAGATAAGTCCAATCCTGCATAATTTTAAAGATGCAACCATGTTGTTTACTTGGCAAAAATACTCCTGTAATTTGCAATTGCATTCTTCCAATACTTTTTTTAAAAAACTGTCCCAATGGTCCTAGAATTCCTGATGTCCTGCATCCCATTACAATTAGGATCTGATTTTTTTTTTTAGTTTTTCTTAGGTCAGCCTGAGAAATTATCAAGTTTGGCTAGGTACTATCACCAGATGTAACTACAAATACAAATCTGACTGCAATGGCTAAATATGTAATGTAACAGCAGAAACTACAAGTGGATCTTAGAGTCCTCGTGGATAATCACTTATAACACACAGTATAAGTTAGCAGGGTGCAGTGGCAGCCAAAAAAGCCAATGAAAACCTAAGCTGCATCAACAAAGAGATAGAATCAAGATCATGTGAAGTTTTAATACCACTTTATAATACCATGGTAAGATCACACTTGGAATATTGCATCCAGTTTTGGTGTCCATGATATAAAAAAAGATGTTGAGATTCTGGAAAAGTGCAGAGAAGAGCAACAAAGATGATTAGGGAGCTGGAGACTAAAACATATGAAGAACGGTTGCAGGAACTGGGTTTGTCTAGTCTAAAGAAGAGAAGAACTAGGGATGGCATGATATCAGTGTTCCAATATTTGAGGGGCCACAAAGAAGAGGGGTGTCAACTTATTTTCCAAAGCACCAGAAGGCAAAACAAGAAACAATGGATGGAAATCAATCACGGAGAGAAGCAACCTAGTACTAAGGATTAATTTCCTAATGTTGAGAACAATTAACCAGTGGAACAGTTTACTTTCAGAGGCTGTGAGTGCTCCATCACTGGAGGCTTTTAAGAAGAGACTGGACATCCCTTTGTCTGAAATGATCCTGCTTTTGAGCAGAGGATTGGACTAGATGACATCTAAGGTCCCTTTCAACTCTGATGATGAAGATGATGATAAGAGTAGACAACCAAACAACTGTAGCCCCTTCTGTCTTCTTGATTCTCTCCCCACTTCTTGTTTCCTATATATTTTTAAGGATAAAAGAAAGTGTGGAAGGAAGGTGTAGGAAGCAAGAACAACTTGCTTCCATTTCTTTCAGCTGTATCTTGTTAGAACTCTTCCCAGCCAGGAAAGGAAATTGGCCTTTTAAGAGGGGATTGGCCATTCAAGAAGGAAAGAGCTGTTATAATCAACTGCAAAAATTAGTGTTTCCACTAGAACATGGCATGGAAGAAATGAAAATCTATCATTCTGGGGTCAATAAAAGCAGACTAGAATTGGAGCAGTGCTGGAATAAGCAGTAGAGTGGAGAATTGGTAGAAAAAAGGATCAGATAAGAACCGATGGAAGGAAGCAGACAGTAGGCTTGAACAATGGGTCAAATTGAAAGTTCCTCATCCCACTCCTAAATCATAAATCAGGATCACAGTTGTACAAGAAAGATGGAATGGTTGGAAAAGAGGGACTCAGCAGCAAATGAAATGGGAAATAATCAAAGAAGGCAATAATGATGATGTCCTCAAATGCTGAGACAACTCCTGCAGAACCTTTAAGTCAGAAATGTGGAACATGTACACCCAAAAATGTACCTCCAAGGGCTGGACCAATGGTCCCACTGTTAAGAGGCAAGGATAATCAGACGTTCCATGGAACTGACAAGGGCAAATGAGAGGCCAGGCTTGGCTACAAGTAGGGAAGGGGGGATTGTCAAGAAGGTGCAGTCATCTTTTCAAATGCAGTTTCCCTACTGCAGGACCCAACTGATCCTAAGCAATTGGGGCCAGTGGTCATAAAGGTAAAGGGAATGAGAACATTATTGTAAAAAGAGAGAAGACATGCCAGTAGAGGAAAAAAAGGAAAAAGAACAAGGAAGTTTGGAAAGTGTTAAATCAAAATTGAAGAAAAAAGAACATGAGAATATTAGTGGTCAAGCTAGGACAGCTAGAGGAAACATGGCAAATTCGGGCAAGATTATATTTTGAATTGGTAAGGAAAAGGGAACCTGGCAGAGATGACAAACCCTGATAGGAGTAAAGAAAAGGAAGAACAGGGAGCTTCAGTCATGCTTTCCAAAGATTTAGGCAAAGAATCAGGCGTTTATGGCCCATCAAAATACCAGGAGGAGTGCACAAGAGATACTGTATGGGTCAGGTAGTGAGGTGGAATAGGTTGAGTGTGTGGAGTCATGGATGTATATTAAAAGTGGCATATGGGTTAACTAGGGCCACAGGGATATATGGTCCAGGACAAGAAGAATGGATGGGGGTTGCTGGGGTGCATGAAAAGTGTTGCACCACTCAGGGATGGCATTGATTGGGAAGGGTGCCTGAGGGTTTTTTGAGTAAGCAAGAAGGTGTAGGCCAGGGACAGTACACTGGTGACTGGTGTGAATCAGGAAGAGTGTATGAAGATGCTCAAGATGTGCCACGTGGACTGGGAAAGGCACAAGGAGGGCTGCAAACTGGGTATGAGTCAGGAAAACATGCAAAGGACAATACAGGTCAGGGAAAGGTATGCAAGACATGCTGGATATGGATCAGGAAAGGTGTGTGGGGATGGCCCATGTCTGGGAAGGAATGCAGGGTAGCGGCACTCTCAGGGGAGTGTATGGGGATAACATGGGATGGGAAGTGTGGGTGGGGAGTCCCTTCTCTTCCTTTTTCAGCAGATAGGTAAATGGCTGCTGCTGGATGGGAGCAAAGGTTTGCAAGACTGGCTGGGAAACTGTCACAGAACATTGAAGATGAAAATCATGTGACCAGTGGTAATCTGGTGGTACTGGATTACCACCAGAAGAGCAGATACTTAAGAAAATATTTGAATGCACAGAGATGAGCAAATTAACCTATGAGACAAACAAGGATGAAAATTCTGATTATTATACTGTATGGGAAGGGTGGTAAAAATGGATGGACAATAAAATAAAGGAAGGAGTAAAGTATGGTGTATCCAATAAAAGGAATAAGTAAGTTAAGAGACACCATGTATATATCTTGTATATATGTATAAACGCTGCTTATCCGATGCTAGTAGAATTGTAACATTATGTACTTTCATAAAATCAATAAAAATATTTTTTTTTAAAAAAGAAAGAAAATCATGTGACCAGAACTGGCTGAATCAACTACAACTTTCCCAAATTTCATATCTTTGGGAGTCATAGGTCCTGGGTTTTGGACTCATTCTTTAAGTTAAAAAATGTTAAAAAATAAAATTGTTGCATATAATACACCCTTTTCCTGTTTCACCTAGGTAAATTCATGGCAGTAAGTTTTAATAGTATATAAATACAATTGTTTTGCCTCCTGATTGGTTTGGTTGTCATCCTAGTTGAACCTCTAACTGAAGGAATGGGTTTTTGGAAGCCAACCCTCAATGAAGTTGGAAAGTAGGTGCACAGCAAAATTAAATGATTTTGTACAAAATTGATACATAGAAAAGAGTCCTCAAAAACCAAAAAAGAAGGGGAGAAATTGAGTAAGAAACTGAGTGGAAAAGAGGTGGGAAGAGAAAAATGGAGAAGAACCAAAGGTAATAATCTCCTTTTTGTCTTATCTCTCAGTATTTCCTTTACTCACCCCATAATTTTTCCACGAGCTTTTCATGGGCTGCAGTTATTTATTCAAATTAGTTTG
Source organism: Ptyas mucosa (assembly GCA_012654045.1). NCBI lineage: Eukaryota > Metazoa > Chordata > Lepidosauria > Squamata > Colubridae > Ptyas > Ptyas mucosa. The sequence continues at coordinate 5,590,455 of WNWU01013616.1, forward strand.
AATGTGATTCAATATTATTTAGAGTCATTATACACTACACCAGAAATGTCTTTCTGAGATTGAGAAGATGGAGAATCCAATCAAAAATTAGAATTTATTTCCGAATCCTTAGCAAACAGCCTGCTTATGAGACTCCGAATTATACCCTTAGCATTTCTAAATCTAGCTTGAACAAGTTTACAACTTTAAAACAGCACAATAAAATTAAGTTATGTATTTGCAGGTAGGAAATGGAATCTCCAACCACGATGCATATTTAAAATGCCATTTTCACAAAGAAGTGATGTGGAAAGAGATGGGACCTGTTTCGATAACTCTAAGTAGTTCCTTATGCATAAGTCATTACTGTGAATTTCTACCTCTATAGTTGTATTTCTACATATTTAATTTGCTTATCAAAAAAATTCAGTCTCTCCAAGGCTGGTTCAAGGCATTTTGGTAGAAGATGGGTGATGGATCAAAGCTATTAGTGCTTTAAGGGCAATACACTAGTTTTGGAGCAGAGGTCTTGCTTACAACCCATCCTGCTACAATATTGAAATATAATTCAAGCTCAACTCTCTTCTAATATCACACCGCATGTTTTCTCCATTTGGCATCAACTGGGATAGCTGCAAAGACTTGTGCAAGCAGCTATAGTTTTCCAACACTGGTCCATGTTCTCACTCATGTCTGGCTAAGTCGTAAAGATGTACCAATTGAGAGTGAAGTGAGAAAGGCAATGCATCTGTTAATCTGCTGATGTACTTGCAGCACCTTAGGGATGGAGCTGCTAAAAGAGAAGGTGAAGAGTTTTTTAAAGTTGAGTTAACTTTAAGAGATGCTCAAAGGAAGGGAGAGAGCAGGGAACATTAAAGAAAGAGGCCTCCAGAAATCAGTGTTTTAGAAATACAGAAAAAGGAGAATGAAGACATTGAAGAAGAGTAGCCAGATCTGTTCCATTATTAACTCTTACATAAAGAGAATCAGGGCCTCAACCATTTTGGATCCATTTTAGTTTAGAGTGGAAATGTATTTATCTTTTTATAAGGTGGGCCAGAAATCTATACCCTCCTCCCCATATGTAATTTTAATGATTGCAGAATGACAAATGCTTTGCCCCTTTCTCAGGCAATTGTGATTCTTAAATGGAAAAAAAAAAGCTGTCATTCAATAAAATGCCTTAAAGGAAATATACAACCATTAATAATAATGGCATGAAAACAATTGTATTGCTGAAGCATCACATCAACTTTATGTGATCTCCAAGAAATGACAACCTACAGATTAACCGATACATTATGACCTGTCAGCCCATTGAGATACGCAAGGTCAAGAAAGAGGCATGGCATGGATTTCAGAAAGGCTCTTTATTGTTTTGGAGTAGAATGACAAAATCTTGAAAGCTCACCAGGATCTCTTTCTTGCACCAAACAAAATAAGATTTTTTGCTATCTTAAATTGCTATCTTAAAATTTTCTCAGGCCTATATAATTTTTTTCCTAAAAATTCCCTTTAGTGATTGGCTTATTTCTTTCCAATTCCCAAGGCTGGTTAAGGTATGGAAGGTTATCATGTTATATTATTCTACATTCATTCTCATCTTTGCTACAGTTATCTACATTATATGTTGTTAATATGAGCCCTAGTGGCGCAGCAGACTAAAGCACTGTTATTAACATCAGCTGCCTGAAATTACTGCAAGTTCAAATCTCACCAGGCTCAAGGTTGACTCAGCCTTCCATCCTTTCAAAGGTAGATAAAATGAGGACCCAGATTGTGGGGGCAATAAGCTGACTTTGTATAAATATATACAAAAGTATGAAGGCTATTGCTTAACACATTGTAAGCTGCCCTGAGTCTCCGGAGAAGGGCAGCATATAAATCAAATAAAAAACAAAACAAAAACCATCTAGATCAGGGGTGTCAAACTCATGGCGTCATGTCATCACGTGATGTATTGTCATTTTTTTCTCCCCTTTGCTAAATCAGGTGTGGGGGGTGGCATGTGCCACAAATTTGACACCCCCTAATCTAGAGCTTTGCATTTTAAGCATGGTACCCCTGTTTGAAGTACCAAAAATTTGATTTTGCTGTAATTTCTTTTTATTGTAGCTTACATATAATGCTATGCAATTTCATTTATGATTACTGGTAGCAACGTTCTTAACTCAAAATGAAGAATCAGATCTTCGACAGGTAATGCAAATCATTTCCCTGCTCACCTATTAGCCTTAAAAATTGTTTTTTTTTTCTGATTTCAGAACCCCAAAATTGAATAGCCAATACAAAATAAAATTGAATAGGACTGTTTTGTGAATAGGAAGGATTCTAAATTCCCTTAATTCTCTTCATGGCGGGATATTTGGAATGGCTCTAAATAAATGCCCTCCCTTTGCAACAAATAAGAATAAGTATTGGGATGTCTCCTAGCACTCATTTCTACTTCCCTGATGTCTCCACACGATGCATGGCTTTGGCATCACTGCAGTCTTAATATTAGAGGACTGTTTACTTATAAATGAGCAAGTCTAAAATTCAAGGGAAAGTTAGGAGTTCAGGGTTTTTGTAAGGGAAGGTGAAATATTTCCTTTCAACTTTTCAATCCAAAAGAGGTTTGCAGTCCCTCGTATTTTATTTTATTTTTTATTTGCTGCAAATGACAGGGACTTGGGCTTCTTTTTCTCAGTGAGTTGCCATCACAATTTATCGATGCAAGTTCTGGGGTATTTGCCAAAAAAAAGGGGGGGGGGAAGCAACACTTTGAAGAGTCATATGCAGCCTTGACTATTGTCAATAGTCAAGACCATGCCTTGACTATTTTTTCATGTTATTTTCATGTTTCTCATTTATACTGAACTTCCTGTTCTGTCTTATTTATGGCTATTAGAGCTTTGTTGCTCAGCACTTCTGTGACATCAGAACAGCTAAATCCATAGAAGTTAGTGGCACTCTGACCAAGCTCGCTCCCAGCCCCTGTTGTGTCTGCAGAGATGAGATCAAACCTTTCCTGCCACTTCATATTCTGCCATGGGCTTGCGAACATGTGAACATTTCACATCTTTACCATTTTGTTTACAAATTGCGCTTGGAGGAAGCACTCCTACCCGGCTTTGTTCTTTTCCCAGTAGTGATAGCTGTATAACAGGGATCAGCTTTCCAGCGTGAAAATGCCTGCTCTTTTCTTCAAGGAAAGAAACAAATAGCCAAGGTCACAAATGAAGGAAATGAAGATTTAAACCCCTGGCATTTAGAAGTCCTTTGGCTCCCATGGTTGACATTTGGCAACCCTGGGGTTCTTTGTGATTGGCTTATCCTTTCTCTGGTGGGCTCGAGGGCTACTCTGTGATTACGCTCATCCATCCATCTACCTATGGTTGTCTTCTTTACAAAAGACCTTCGGTTCCACAGATTTCCCCTTACACCTTTAGGATAGCTCTTTTATTAAATTATCTATAATCGGCTATCTATTATTAAATAAAAGCTATTTTACTGAGGCAGGAACAATCTCAGAAGTGCAAGAAACCTATTAGAAGTTCAGTATCCTTGTTATAGGTAACAGATGGGACAGAAAGTAGTGAGGGAAGCGAGAGAGCAAACTAATGCACTAGAGATGCACACATCAATCAAAGATGACAGAGCAAGACTGGAAAATACAAAGAGGGATGTTTCCCCCAAATGTTATATTGTTTCTCAGATAATTCCTATCCAAGCTGAGGAGAACACAGGAAAGGCAAATTAATCCTGGATTATTTAAATGCTATAAGTGTCTCCAGTTTGATGACGTATAGATGGGTTGGATTTTAGACACTATCATCTCCCAAATTAGCAGGAGTAGCTGTTTGGTTCCCTCCCATTGTTCTGGATTATAGTTCCCAGTTTTCCTTTTGATTGGGCTGATTAGCTCAGGGTGATGTGTGTCAGAAATGTGCCTCGAGCAAAAACCCTTCTGCATGCGGCTTATTAAAGGGAGTTTGATGGAGAATGTTGGGTGAGGATATTATCAATAGAAGAAAGCACACAATAGTGCAATCTCTATTATTTAAGGGAAAAATGCTTCCTCTGTAGGAATTACTATGTCACAGTGATGGTGATACTGGACTTTATCCTGACTTTCTCCCGGGGGCTTGAAGCACCATACATTGGGGGGATTCCCCTCATTTTGTCCATACCACACTAACCCTGTGATGTAGGCTGAGCTGGAAAATATTGTTTGACCCAAAGGAAATAGTCCAAAGATTCATGGTCAGCAGGAGACTGAAATTGTCAGGTCTTATTTTTATTTATTTATTATTTATTTTATTAGTCATATTTCTATGCCGCCCACTCTCCGAGGACTCTGGGCAGCTTACACCAAAGACAGTATACTAAATAGCATATTGCCCCCAACAATCTGGGTCCTCATTTTACCCACCTCGGAAGGATGGAAGGCTGAGTCAACCTTGAGCCGGTGAAATTTGATCCGCTGATCTGCTGAACTAGCAGTCAGCTGAAGTAACTGCAGTACTGCACCTTAACCACTGCGCCACCTCGGCTCATTAGTCCAATTTAAGATTTATTCATTGTGTTGATGATACTTCCAATCCATAATTACATTCAAAATAATCACCTGAACAGGTAGATTAACAGCAATAGCACTTAGACTTATATACCACTTCACAGTGCTTTTACAGCCCTCTCTAAGTGGTTTACAGAGTCAACCTATTGCCCCCAATAATCTGTGTCCTCATTTTACCGACCTCAGAAGGATGGAAGGCTCAGTCAACCTTAAACCTGGTGAGATTCAAATTGCCAAATTGCAGGCAGTCGGTAGTCAGCAGAAGTAGTCTGCGATGCTGCATTCTAACCACTGCACCACCATGGCTCATTAAGCTTTTTTTTAAAAAAAATTAAAAAAGAAAGAAAGATAGACACATCTTGGCTATCTTACTTAATGTAAATAAGGTTATATTTACATTATGAAACTGCTGCAATTTCAGCCAACACTTCAAAGTTCTGAAAATTGGATTCCTTCCTTGGCAGAGGTAGTTGATTCCATAACTAGAAGGGCATGTAAGTTGTGATTCCCAAGGGCTCTTTTGCTGCCAATCCATGCTGCTCCTTCCCTCACATCACAATGCACAAGTAGACAATACAAAGAAATGGTCAGGACCTTCTTTCTCTTTGTTGTTGTAGAAATATAATGGTGACGTATATTATCTAGGTGACTTTGTGTCCTAAGGCAGGATTTGAACTCAGACTGTCCCAATTTCTAGCCTGATGCTTTAACTACTGCATCAAATCAGCTTTCTCACGTACATATAATGCATGCACATATACATGTACATGTTCCCAATTCCCTCTCTCCCTTTTTCTTTTCCTTTGGGACTAGTTGACTTTGGGACAGTCATCTTTTTCAGGAAGAGGAGGAGGACAAAGAGGAGGAGGAGGAGGAGGAGAGGAAGAAGAAGAAGAAGAAGAAGAAGAAGAAGAAGAAGAAGAAGAAGAAGAAGAAGAAGAAGAAGAAGAAGAAGAAGA
>WNWU01013616.1:5595960-5619954 GCA_012654045.1 Ptyas mucosa
GAAGAAGAAGAAGAAGAAGAAGAAGAAGAAGAAGAAGAAGAAGAAGACAATGGAAAACCACTTCTGAAAATCTTATCTAGAAAACTGAGTCTGTCGTATGTCTGCATGTGTATGTTTGTGTATACTGTATACAAACACCCTAAAATCTAATTGCCCACATTGTTTTTTCCTAATCTAAAGAATGAGATAATAATGAAAATCTGTTGCCATTGACAGACATGGCTTCCCCCTTGCCTAGTGTGAGCACCATACACTTAATGTTTCTAGAGGGCAGGAATGTGTTGTCTTGTCTTCAAACCATCTCCATCCTACAGCAAACACAACTTTCACCTTTGTTTTCCCGCATTTCTTTGAAACTTTTGGATGGCATAACGGATGACAACCAGTTCATCTGCTTCTGCTCCTATAGAAGGTGCACTATGGCCAGAACATGCCTAACTTCTGGTCCCTGCTCTCCACATTTATTTTATCTTGAACTGATGAACAGGGAAGCTCACTCAGAAGGAACCACACCAAGTATTCATTCACTGAACCGCTGAACCATTATCTCCCTCAACAGGTTGTGTTCGCATAATCCTACAGATCTTTAACTGACGTAGTTACCCATGTTGCATAAATGTAGCCTCATTTACACCGATAGTTACAGTTTATAAAACAACTCTTTGGTGTGTGTGTGTGTGTGTGTGTGTTTAAAATCCTTTTTAAAAAACTTAATGTTATTGACAAAATTAGAGCTTGTCAGTGCCTCCCGCCCCCCCGCTGAACTGTTTCAGATAAAGAAGTAAAGCGGATAGCATAGGGAAATGAAAGTAATTATTGAAAAAAAACTCCTGCTCATTTTCAACCATGGATATTTTGCATTTGCAGCACCACTGGAGCAGCAGCTGCAACAAAAGTTAGGAGTTTAAAGCTGGAAAAATGCAAAAAAAAAAAAAAGAACTTTAGATAAAGCGTGTTGCTTTATGTATTATTTATGCGTTTATTTTGATTTATGTGGCTACTCATGTTGCAATAACGATTCTAGGCAGCTAACACAAGAATAAAACCTTAAAATAATAATAAAAAATTGCACTGATTGTAAACAATGCCTAATAGCACACAAAGGCAGTGCAAATGATAAATAAGATACACGTTACTTATGCAAATGTGTGCATTGTGATGTTTCAATTTACTAACAAGCCTTATTCTTTTACAAAAAAGTATCCGAGTTCTGTAAGACCCATCTAAAGGACGGAAAATGATGGGCAAGTGTTCTCTTGGCACAGGTAGAGAGCATAACAAGGAGAAAACCCACTAATTGGAAGCCAATATTAACTGTGGCCAAGAAGATGATTAGCCATTTATTTATTTATTTATTAGTTTGATTTATATGCCGCCCTTCTCCGGAGACTCAGGGCGGCTTACAATGCGTTAAGCAATAGCCTTCATACTTTTGTATATACCTACTTAGTAGGGATTTCACCCCCTCCCTCCAAGCGGTGTTCTTTTTTTATATATATATACAAAGTCAGTTTATTTCCCCCACAATCCAGGTCCTCATTTTACCTACCTCGAAAGGATGGAAGGCTGAGTCAACCTTGCGCCTGGTGAGATTCGAACTTGCAGTAATTGCAGGCAGCTGATGCTACTTAACAGCACTTTAGTCTGCTGCGCTACCAAGGCTTTGACCTCTAATGAGGTCAAAGGAGAGGAATAGACTGAAATTTAGAGATTATTTTAAAATCATGCATTTTTGTCAGTTGAAATAACCTCAAGATATACTGTAGGCTAAAGTACAACAAATAATTCTTCATGAACACAATATCTTACTTTGGAAAATTAGCTCATCAGGGAAGGACGTTCTACATTGTATGTTTTCAGTAAGATCAAATTTCTATTACAGCAAGCTTTTCTAAGCCCAAATTTTTTTAGTAATTTTTTTAAAAGTTATATTCTTCAATAGAAGATAGATATAATTCTTTGTTGGCCAAGTGTGATTGGATACACAAGGAATTTGGTGCATATGCTCTCAGTGTACATAAAAAGAAAAGATACATTTGTCAAGAATCATAAGGTACAACACTTAGTGACAGTCATAGGTTACAATAAGCAGTCAGGAAACAATCAATATCAGTATAAATTGTAAGGATACAAGCAACAAAGTTACAGTCATGCCATCATAAGTGGGAGGAGATGGGTGATAGGAACGGTGAGAAGACTAATAATAATAGTAATGCAGCCTAGAAAGATTGATAGAATAAAAAAAATATAAATAAATCAGATGCATTTTAAAATAATTTTTTCAACTAGTTTTATGTCAAAAATGGTTTTATGTGTATTTCTCAACCCAACGCATTTATTTTTCATATTTAGAAATCAGTGGATCCCCATATGATTCAGCGGATGATCAGAAGTGGAAACCTTTTTGCAAGTATACATTTTGGAGCTATAATGATGAAGTGATTTCTTAATTGAAATGGGTGGAATCAAATTTTCATGATTCTCTGTTTTTACTATGGGGAGTCTCAAATATCTTCAAACCATTAGCAACTTACTCTTTTTTTTTTTTTAAGTGCCCCCAGTTTATCCTGGGTGAACTCTGTAGCCTATAAAGAAAAAGTTGCTATGGACTGGAGAAATCTTATGGTCTAGCTCAGTATTTTTTCAAACTCGACAACTTTAAAATGTGTGGACATCAGCTTCCAGAATTCCCTGGCTAGCCATGCTGGCTGGGGAATTCTGGGAGCTGGAGTCCACAAATCTTAAAATTGCCCAGTCTGACAAATGCTATTCTAGCTCATAACAGGATGAATGCCTGTCAAATTGCATTTGTTCTGCATTTTTTTATTTTCACGTCTAAGCTATGAACCAGCTAACAAACTATTAAGAGCTTTTATAAATCATGAACTTGCTTTAATCAGAGCTGCTTTATTTTAATCACTTTCTCAATGTATTTTGCTTGATATGCTGTTAGGATAAGCAGTTAGCTAACACTTACTTGGACGCTTACCAGAATTTAAAGAAACTGGCCACAAATTCTTGAGTTGTCGGAAGTGTTAGTTTAGCTGCCTGGTTTTGGATTTGTAACTATTCTGAATAATTTTGAAAGAGGGCCCATTGTTCCAACAAGGACAAGTAACATGGAAATTTGCTCAACCTGTTGTGAAGAATATCTGGGCAAAAGACTGAAAGTAAAACGTTCATCTTTAGCATATTAAAAACCACAGTCAGAGCTGGAGAATTTAGCAACTTAAGTGCAGTCCACTGCTTATTCTGAGATGCGAATCTAAACTGCACATGTCTTCAATAAATCGAGAACAAGTGATGAAATATCAGGAAATTCTGATGTGTATATATGGTTTTATAGCATAGAGGCAGTTTGTGGAATATCAGCAAGCTCGCTTGATTTTAACATGGATTTCAAGCATCCCATCTTTATTTCTTAACAGAAGTAAAATACTGAATTTCAGTTTTCTCTTTCATCCTGATCATTGGCTCAAATTGTGCCAGGTAAAACTAACCCTGCTTTGAGCTGGGCCAACAGATGTGTAATTTTTAATTTGTCTCTTATTCATGACACTGACTTGAATCCAATGGGTGAGCATTACATAGGCAAATCTTAGTCAATTACTATTGGATTGCATTACTTCAAACGTACATACGAACATTGTCCAAGATGCCCTGATCTACAATAAACTATGGTTTGTCTAATGCTGATCATATGTCCTGACTTTGAAAATGTCACACTTTTGATCTTGGCCGGATTGAAGCTACCAAGGTTGTGCATGGTGGATTAAGGCAGCACAGTCCTGTGGATTGGCTAGGAAAGTTCATTTACTTCATATCACTGGCTTAAAACAGACACACGTCAGAGGCCATAAGTTAGGAGGGAAAAGAGCTGGAGTCACTGGCAAACAGATCAGTGTAGCTATACTTTAATCTGTTCACTTTGTGGCATTTACTCACTGCTTTATTGCCTGAAGGGCAAACACCGTCATAATGAGCACACACGGACAAATGACTTTTTCCAGGCTGTGATTAATTTTCACAAGCTGACTTTAATCACTGGTTAATTAATAGGAGATTTGTTGACTTACCCCAAAACTATAGTCCTTATAAGCAGTGTTATATTGATTTGTTTTTCTTGTGAATTCAGTGTGCTTGTAGTTTAATTTAGGAAGTAGCCCTGCTGAGATTCCATAGCAAACATAATTTGGAAGAGCAGAGGCTATGTTTTCGCCACTTGGTTGATTCAGTTTGTTTACTTTTTTGATTTGGGACAGATACCGAGCCACAAATAAGAGTTGTCCTAGTTTTCCTTACTTGATGTTTGAGCTCACGGTGTTCAAATAGATCAACCTTTTTATTAGCTTTTTGGGCATACTCTGGATTTGTTGGTTTGCCATTTCGGTGTAGTGGTTAAAACAGCAGCCTAGAAACCAGGAGACCTTGAGTTCCAGTCCTGCCTTAGGCATGGAGCCAGAAGGGTGACCTGGATCACTCTTTCAGTCCTAGGAAGAAGTTCAATGGCAAAACACTTCCATGTTTTGGAAAAATAGGGGCTTGTCTAGGCAGTTGTTAGGAGCCAACATTGACTCAAAAGCATGCATACATCAATGTTGAATTAATTCTAAGGAGGCTAAAACATATGAGGAATGGTTGCAGGCACTGAGTATATTTAGTTTAATGAAAATAAGGACTAGGGGAGACATGATAGCAGTGTTCCGATATCTCAGGGGTGGCCACAAACAAGAGGAAGTGAAGTTATTCTCCAAAGCACCTGAGGGCAGGTCAAGAAGCAATGGGTGGAAACTAATCAAGGAGAGAAGCAACTTAGAACTAAGGAGAAATTTCCTGACAGTTAGAACAATTAATCAGTGGAACAACTTGCCTCCAGAAGTTGTGAATGCTCCAACACTGGAAGTTTTTAAGAAGAGGTTGGATAACCATTTGTCTGAAGTGGTGTAGGGTTTCCTGCCTAAGCAGGGGGTTGGACTAGCTGGAAGGTCCTGTCCAACTCTGTTATTCTATTCTAATTCTCTTAATTCGTATAGGAAATTGTAATCCCAAAACATGTTAGAATGCTTATCTAATGATACTTTGAGAATACCAGTTTGTGGAAGATTATTCTAGTCCCTTTATTGAACAAACCAAAATCTGTACCAAATGACATAATAACAATGACTAAAATTTGACAGTAGTGAAAGCTTGAAAATTAAAATGCCATTGATTTAGATATGCAAAAGTGTATTCATTAAGAATTCTCATTTATGCTTTCTGAGACACTTCCATAAACACAATCCTATTTAGGTAGTATTGAAATAGATTAAGTTAACATAGGAGTTATGGATTGAACTGCTGTGAGGTCAATCCTGTATGTATAATGTATAGATAACCTTGGAGGTATTCATATATTCAAGAGAGAACCTGAAGGACTTTGGGGGAAAAAACACCTGTGATTATTGTCCTATGCAGACTTGTTGAGAGTAAATCTAGGATTACCAAATAATTAGTGATACTATGAACTCTAAGTGTAAATTGTATTTCACACATTATCCAGAAAAAAACCCTGAGAGTTCTTTTTTATATTTTTTTTATCCCACCTTCATTATTTTTAAAAGTAAGGCAGTAAACACCCCTAATACTCCTCCATCCTCTTATTTTTTCCACATAACCCTGCCTCTCTGGAGAGTATGTGTGTATTTATTACTTCCATGCTGTATATAGATTCAGAACATAGACTAAAAGCAGTAATTTGAATCTGTTTACATGAAACAACCAGAATAGGATAGGATAGGATAGGATAGGATAGGATAGGATAGGATAGGATAGGATAGGATAGGATAGGATAGGATAGGAGTAGGAGTAGGATAGAATAGAATAGAATAGAATAGAATAGAATAGAATAGAATAGAATAGAATAGAATAGAATAGAATAGAATAGAATAGAATAGAATAGAATAGAATAGAATAGAATAGAATAGAATAGAATAGAATAGAATAGAATAGAATAGAATAGAATAGAATAGAATAGAATAGAATTCTTTTTTGGCCAAGTATGATTGGACACACAAGAAATTTGTCTTTGGTGAAATGAAAATTTCAAAGTATATGTGATTCCTATAGCTCTCTATAACATGCCTCAGACTAAATTCCTTATAGTTTTCCCATTTTCCTGCCAACCAGAAAAAGCAAATAGCAACAGATATTTCATTTGAAAATTGGTCTTTTCTTTCTAGGGATCATTTAGTTTTATTGGAAGAGTCCACTCTTGACTTGCAATTTGACATAAAATGCATGGAAAAGAAAATTAAAAAGTGGGTCCCAGAATTTATATCTGTACCAATAAAGGTTAAAGTTTAATGCCATAGTCAGTAATAGTCTTGATATCAACCTAGCCCAGCAACCTGTTCTCCTAGTGAGTTTCATATGTCTCCAAGAAGATTGCAGGTTAGGAAAGATTAATCTTCCATGATGTTTCTGCTTTACATTATTTACATTACTTACAGTATAAAAATATAGAATCCAACCAATATTTATCCTTCATATGTATAATATAAAAATAATTGTATAGCAATCTTATTTTACTCTAAACCAAGCAACTAAACCAAATCCAACAAAACCAAATTCAAATTTATCTGTAATGTGAACAATGACATCTTCTCTTTTCTGAATATAACATCAGTCATTTTAAACCCTTTCTACAACTTATGCCCCTTCAAGAAGATGGGATCAAACTATTTTCCAAAGTCCCAGAAGGCAAGACAAGAAACAATTGATGGAAACTAAACAAGCAATCCAGAACTAAGGAGACATTTCTTAACAGTGAGAACAATTAACCAGTGAAATGGCTTGCCTTCAGAAGTCATGGGTTCCCCATCACTGGTGGCTTTCAAGAAGAGACTGGACAACCATTTATCTGAAATGGTATAGCATGTCCTGCTTGAGTAGGGGATTGGACTAGAAGACTTCCAAGGTCCCTTCCAACTCTGTTATTCTGGTATTCAATTGACTCTTATTATAGTGTCTATCCTGGCAAATAGATGGAGAAGAAATGGAGGTATGACAGATTTTATTTTCCTGGGCTCCAAGATCACCGCAGATGGGGACGCAGCCAATAAATTAAAAGACACTTGATCTTGGGGAGGAAAGCTATGGCAAATCTAGACAGCTTACTAAAAAGCAGAGACATCACCCTGCCAACAAAAGTGTGTATAGTCAAGGCTATGGTTTTCCTAGTTGCAAAGTATGGATGTGAAAGTTGGACCATAAGAAAGGCTGAGTGCCAAAGAAAAGCTCCCAACAAACAACAACAATCCTAAAGTTTTTATCAAAACCATGACTTCGTGGTCAAGAGACTGCAGGAGTTGATCTTGATTGGGTGGCACATTCATTCATTCATTCATTCATTCATTCATTCATTCATTCATTTCCGGAGACTCAGGGCAGCTTACAATGCATTAAGCAATAGCCTTCATACTTTTGTATATACCTGCTTAGTAGGGCTTTTGGCCCCTCCTAAGTTGTGTTCTTTTTTATACAAAGTCAGCTTATTGCCCCCACAATCTGTGTCTCATTTTACCTACCTTGGAAGGATGGAAGGCTGAGTCAACCTTGAGCCTGGTGAGATTTGAACTCGCAGTAATTGCAGGCAGCTGGCAGCTAAATGCTATTCCCATTCCACATGACACTGGAATGGGAATAGAAAGTTTGAGACTTTCCCAGATTTGCAGCTACGTGTAGATTTCTCTCACCGCCTTCTCCTTTATTCAGAAAATGAGTGAAAAACAAGCAGGTTAGCTCCGAATGAGCTCTAAACTTTTTCTTAATATAAAGGATAAATAAATATATGTCCCTAAATGTCTCAATTGAGGCATTTGAACTATGGTGCTGGAGAAGACTCCTGTGAGCCCCTTGGACTGCAAGACGATCAAACCGGTCAGTCCTAGAGGAGATCAACCCTGACTGCTCTTTAGAAGGCCAGATCCTGAAGATGAAACTCAAATACTTTGGCCACCTAATGAGAAGGAAGGACTCACTGGAGAAGAACCTAATGCTGGGAAAGATTGAAGGCAAAAGAAGAAGGGGACGACAGAGAATGAGGTGGCTGGATGGAGTCACTGAAGCAGTAGGTGTGAGCTTAAATGGACTCCAGAGGATGGTAGAGGATAAAAAGGCCTGGAGGAACGTTGTCCGTGGGTTAAAATGGGTTGGACAAGACTTCACAATTAACAACAACAACAACAAAAATGGTGTCTATACAATGAACTGTTTGCTTGATGGGCAGCTGATATTTGTTGGAAAACTTTAGTGATGGATAGCGTCTTCTCCTAATTATATTTCTGAGACTGAAACAAATTATATAGCATACCCCATGTCAAGGCGAACTAGCCTCACAGCTGCATCATTGATTTGTGCAAATGTATCCATTTCTTATCTGTTTTAGAGACCACCAGTTGGTTTACCGTAAATGCCTCCCCTTGATATTTTCTTCCTCCATCTGTGGCCGGTATATTATTTTCAAAATGCCATTTCACTAGTATTGTAATTTTTCACAACCATCTTTCTAAACGGCCTGTGGTGTCAGCTTCTGGTTAAGTATCTGTCAAATAGAGTTGTCTAGGTTGTATATTTGCACACCGAAATCCAGCTGGCTTGGAATGGATTCAACTCTTCATCAATGCTATCCTGAAGTGCTGGCAAAGAAGAAAAATGTCCATGTGGAATTATAATAGCTGTTCTCGTCCCCCCCACTTTTTTTAAACCAGTGGTAGCAGTGGGATGCTGGAAAAGCAATTTAACACATATCCTTGAGTTGTCTAGCAGGAGCATAATGCTGCCATTGGTACCATGCATAATTCCATTACATAATAAAACATCAATTAAAATTCCATTAAAATAATGTTATCCTGTTGTCTTTGCACCGATGTGAACTTGGAACCGCATCTGCCTAATACGATCAGCTGATAATTCTATAGAACTGGAGTCATTAAGGTTAATGTGCAACATGTTTTTTTAAGCATTTGTGCCTTGCATTAGTTAGCTACAACATATGTTGGAAATGAAACCTGATTATAATAATGATAATGATAGGAACACAAAGGAGTATAAAAAAAGATTGAAACTGCGTAAACTGGCTTTAAGACGAAAGATGAAAGGCTGACTTTTTTTATTGAATACTGTGCTTTGAAAAACTGATAGATGCACTACTTTCAAATATAATATCTTAGCATTGTGGCACAAAATTTTAGCTCGCCTGAACATTACATCCAGCTTTGAGGGCCCATGCTCCCTAAATAGATAATATTAGAGGGCTAGGCTGAAACTAACTACATTAAAATTGAATTCACATTCATTTAGATCAGGGGTGTCAAACTCATTTCGTCAAGGCAACATCATGTGATGAATCAGGAGATTTTCCCCCTTCGCTAAACTGGGCATGGGTGTGGCCAGCATGTGATGCATCCGGCGAGGGGTGAAATGCTCTGAAGTTTGCTACTGGTTTGCTTTGCACACATATGCGCGCCAAACTCATGCTTCGTGTGCATGCGCACTGCAGTCACTAAGAAGCCTTTTCTGAGTCTGCAAAGGTAAGTAGAAGGGGGGAACAGCTATGCCACGCGATTTAGATTCGCTAGAAAGCAGGATTTCCTGCTTTCTAGTGAATATAAATCAAGTGACACAGCTGTTTGTCACACAGCTGATCTTCGGAACTTTTTTAAAACATTTTTTAGCATTTTTTTACTAAATGCTTAAAAAGTAAAAAAAAAGTTCCGAAGATCAGCTGTGTGACAAACAGCTGTGTCGCACGATTTATATTTATATTTACTGGTAGTAAAAAAATGCTAAAAAAAGTTTTTTTTAAAAGTTCCAATGATCACATGTCACACAGGTGATTGCTGCACAGCTGATCTTCAGAACTTTTTAAAAATATTTTTACTACCGATTCCAGAGAAAAATGCTTAAAAAGTAAAAAAAAAAAGTTCCAAAGATCAGCTGTGCAACAATCAGCTGTGTGACGCGTGATCGTAGGAACTTTTTAAAAAAACTTTTTAAAGCATTTTTTTACTACCAGTTCTGCAGACTGGTAGCATTTTTTACTACCGGTTCAGGTAAACTGGCCTGAACCAGTAGCATTTCACCCCTGCATCCGGCCTGCCGGCTGGGAGTTTAACAGCCCTGATTTAAATGATTTAAAGTCAAAAGGAGAAGCTGAATTTGCTTAAAGACCTTGTAATAAAATGGTTATAAAATCAGCTCCAGTCATATGATGACTTGCTTAATAACCACATTGCTTTGCAACTGAAATTCCAGTCCCAGCTGTGGTCACACATTGAGGACTATCTGTATATTAGAGAGCATGGTTTGCATTGATTAGCATGGTATGCTTTGTGTTTAAACTGGACTTTGGTTGCACCTGTACAATATTGGCCCAAATGTGCTCTTACTGTTATCAGGGAATGCTGTATGTGTCACGCATATATCTAACATAGACAATATTGAAAATATAATTGAATGACATCGACTCTTCAACCTAGTATGCTCTATCATCATAATGGGGCAACAGGATGTAGATAGTTTGCTCTCTGCAGGGTGCATCTAGCTAGGCACTAGGCTTCATTTAACTCTGTAATTTATTATCTGTAAATACATCTCATTTTTGTTATAGTGATAGCATACTCCTATATTCAACATTGTTCAGATCAGATTCCTGTTCTTGGAATGTTCACATACATAAATAAGAATGCTTGAATATTCAGTGGGCTAGACTTTCCTTCCCTCAGTATTATTTGAAAACTTTGATTGACTAAAGTCATGAAGGCTGCCAGAGATCAGTATCTCTGGATCTGTATAGTGATGACTGGTGACATTAGGAAGATTGGGACTTAGAATAGAAGAAGAAGAATGGTAAAAAACAAACAAACCACAAGTTAACAGATAAAGAAAAACAGAACTGTTATGAATACGTGAAACTGGAAGGAAGAGGAGCAATGAATGAAAATGGTTGAATTTTGAGAACGGAAATTGATGATTGCATGTAGAGAAGTAAAGGAATAGGTTTATTTAAATGTAAAACTCTGCCATCTATGTCAAAAAATATTAATTACCGTATATACTCGAGTATAAGCCGACCCGAATATAAGCCGATGAACCTAATTTTACCACAAAAAACTGGGAAAACTTTTTGACTCGAGTATAAGCCTAGGGTGGGAAATGCAACAGCTACTGGCAAATTTCAAAATAAAAATAGATACCAATAAAATTACATTAATTGAGGCATCAGTAGGTTAAATGTCTTTGTCTCTTTCTTTCTTCTCTCTCTTTCTTTTTGGCCTTAGCAAGCCTCCCTGCAGCCCCTGGAAGCCAAAACAGGGCACGGGGGGGCGCTGCACCCCCCCACGCCCCATTTTGGCCTTAGCAAGCCTCCCTGCAGCCCCTGGAATCGAAAAAGGGTTGCAGGAAAAAAGGCATTTTTTCCTCACTCGAATATAAGCCAAGGGGGGCTTTTTTCAGAATTAAAAATGTGCTGAAAAACTAGGTTTATACTTGAGTATATACAGTAATCTATTCTACATTGTAATGAGTATTTAACAAAGTAGGAATGTGTAGTTTGATGATTGAATGTTATTGTCAGTGAAAAGTAATAATGGAATAACCAGAGGGATTTTTGGGGCGGGATCCAAACCATACTTCTCTTTTCTTCTGAATAAAAGAAAAAACAAAACTTCAAACCGAACAGTTCAAGTTAACTCTTAGAAACAAAGAGGTAACTGAACACAAAGGAGTAGTGAATTGTTCGGCCGCCTACAAAAGCCAGAGCATTCACAGCATAACATAATATCCTATAGAAAGGCCTCAATTATAACATAGACCAGGGGTATCCAACCTTGGCCACTTTAAAGACTTGTGGATGTCCACTCCCAGAATTACCCAGCCAGCCATGTTGGAGTTAAAGTCCACAAGTCTTAAAGTGGCTAAGGTTGGACACCCTTGACATACATGATGCTATTCAGGTATAACTCTTTGCAGTCTTAGAAGCAGCGTACGAAACAACAGGACATGTCACAAAGACCAAAGGAAACATAAGGCAGACAATCATACCACAGACCAAAAAACACAGAAGAGAGGAGAAAAATGATAAAGAGACATATTGACTTTAAACCAGAGATATTTTTATTAGGGCCTGGAAACCCTCCTGCACCACCTGGAAGCCAAAATGGGGTGCAGGGGTGCTGGGTGCATGCGTGGGTGACACTCGCATTGCATTTTGAGGGTTTGGGCATGCGCACATCCATTTGTGTGCGCAACCGTGCGCTTTGGGCTTTCGACACCAAAAAGATTAACCATCACTGTTATAGGGTTTCCTAATTGAGTAGGGAGTTGGATTAGAAGACCTCCAAGGTCCCTTCCAACTTATTACTCTGTTATTCTGTTATGGTATTAATGGTTACCCAGTTACATAGCACAGGCTTTGAAATATATCATCCACCCAAAAGTTGCATGCAGACTTTGACTCTCATTTGTGACCCTCAGATTCTACAGGATAACAACTTCAGAAATACGCTGGTAAATCACTTAAATTTAATAGGGCATTTTTTGTTTGGTTTTTTACTGATTTTGGGAGGAAAAGAAAAGTACTGTAAAATAGTTCAGTTTTTGAACAGGCTTCGTGCCCAAATAAACTTTCAAACTAGAAACTACTCAATCAATTTGACAAATCAGCTTTGGCCAAATGCATAACAGCATGGCGTTATGGTGACATTTCCTGTGGACCCTGGATGCCAAAAATAATATTTTAAAAAATATAGCCTGTGGTCATCAAAAGGTTGCCTGCCCCTGACATAATTAAATTAGAAGAGGAAATGCCGCTCATTAATAGAATAGTATTCACCTTCAGAAGGACTACTGAGAAGAGCAACCAGGATGATTAGGGGATTGGAGGCTAAAACATATGAAGAATGATTACAGGAACTGGGCATGGCTAGTCTAATGAAGAGAAGGACCAGAGGAGACATGATAGCAGTGTTCCAATATTTGAGGCACTGCCACAGAGAGGAGGGGGTCAACCTCTTTTCCAAAGCACCTGAAGGCCAGACAAGGAATAATGGATGGAAATTTATCAAGGAGAGATTCAACCTAGAATAACCTAGAAATTTTCTGACAGTGAGAACAATTAACCAACGGAACAGAAGTTGCCTTCAGAAGTTGTGCGAGCTTCACCACTGAAAGCTTTCAAAAAGAGATTGAATTTCCATCTGTCAGAAATGGTGTAGGGTCCTGCTTTGGCGGGGGGGGGGGGGTTGGACTAGATGTCCTACAAGGTCCCTTCCAACTCTGTAATTCTCTTATTATTATGATGCAGTCATACTTCTGTGTGTGTGTCTGTGAGGGGAAGTATCCTCTTTCTTTGCCTTTAAACAAACAGAACATCCAAAACAATAACTTTTTTTTTTACAGATTTAAGGATAAATAAGGTAACCAGTTTGGTGAAAGGTTATGGTACCAAGCTAGAAACTGGGAAACTGTGTGAGTTCTGGTCCTATCTTAGGCACATAGCCAGCTGGGTAACCTTGGGCCATTCATTCTCAGAAGAAGAAGGCAAGGGCAAACCAATTCTAAAATCTGCTCAACAAACCACAAGCATTAATCCAGGCAGTCACCATGAGTTAAAACTGACTTGAAGGCACCCCCACTCAAAAAAGGAAAGAGAAGGAAATAAAGCAAAACCACAATTAAATTATAAATAAAAATGAAAAAAAAACCCACTAATTTCTTTCCCTCCCTCCCTCCCTCCCTCCTCTGTGAATGAATAATTAATACATACGTAATCTGAAGGAGAAATATACATTTTAAACATCCATGTTCAAAAATTTTCTTCTAAGAAATATTTGTACAGATAATCTATTAGGAAAACACCGTTAACATAGCTGAGGTATTCTTACAAGTATTGTTAAGTACATTGTATAGAAATCCGTTGTACCTGAGATAAAAGTATAATGCTGCGTATATTATTATAAGTACCCTGATAGCATAACGTATTCATTTAGAGGCTCATGTTTTTACTTTTTTTCAAGCTTTAAGAAATAACCGTTACAGATAAAGAGGGTTTTTTGCTTAAAAGAAAACAGCAAAGGAGCATCTCTAATTTCAAAGGCTTGTCATTCCTTTCCTGTATTCTGAAGGCATTGTGAAAAATACAGAACTGTCTTAAACCGAGCAGAAATCAATTTATCCCAGCTAGTCTGGAACAGCTATTATCAATCAAAAGGTCCATTTTGTAGTCAAAAGATAAGCACATAGGTATATTTGACTTTTCTCCATTGGTAATAAAATCATTTCAGTATGTAATGGACGTTTGAATTCCATCCCATTTTCAGCTTCAGGTATCATGTGGATAAATATCTCACTGGCTTGCAAGTAATGTACCTCTTAAAAGATCAGAAAACATGTCACTGCATTTATATGGCATGAATTGATAGGAAACCATTTACCATGAGGCTTATCAAGGGAAGAATTAATTCTAAAAGACAATGTTTAAGGTAGGTGATTTTGAAGCGGTCTCACTGGCCCATACCCTTTTACAAGGTAGAAGGCTACCCAAAAGACAGATAGCTTCCCCGAGATTTGAATTGCTTGATTGAAGAGGGTTTCTGAACTAAGATTGAAGGTTGTTTGAAATGGAGTTAAGGATGCAAGTAGCCCTACAGCTGCCCACTGATCTACAGATGTTCATGTATTCTGGGATATCAATAAATCAGTAGGGTTTTAGGTTACCTTTAGAGTAGAATAGAATCAGAAGGATGGAAGGGACTTTGGAGGACTTCTAGTCTAACTCACTGCGCAAGGCATGTGATCTTATACCAGGGATGTCAAACTCACAGCGTCCCATTGTTGTCACATGACTTTTTCCACCTTCGCTAAACCAGGGATGGGCATGGCCGTGAGTTTGACACCCCTGCCTTATACCATCTCAGAAAAATGATTGTGATATCTTTTCTTGAGCATCTCCAGTGATGGAGTAATCACAACTCTGAGAGGCAGGCTGTTCCATTGATTTATTTTCACTGTCAGGACATTTCTTCATAGTTTCACGGTGAATCTATTTTTGACGAGCTTCCACCCATTGGTTCTTTTCTTGCCCTCTGGAGAATAAGTCAAGTCAACCCCCTCTTCTCTATGAGAGCCCCTCAAATATCACAAGACAGTTAATGATAGTTTACTGGGACGCTTAGATCTCTCTTGTAGTTGCTACTGCTGAGCCAGGTATCACCTTTGGTGCGCATTTGGTTTTTTCCTACCTAAGTGCAGTCCATTCCTTCTCATTCCTTCTTCTATCTTTTGGGTAACAAGGTTATCAGCTAGACATATCAAGAACCTGTCTGATCTCTCCTTGCTGCAGAATTTATCTTCCAGTTGATGTCAGTTCACGTGCTAGATTTCTTGCTTTACAGTTCATCCTTTTTGGATCGGTGTAGAAGCTTTAACGTCATAGTGTCAAGGACAGCTGCCTTCACTTTAACAGGGCAAAAAAAGAAATCTATTCAATTCATTAATTTATTAACATCAAGAGGGCATTCTGTTTATGCCAAAGCATAGCAGAAATCTCCTGGGACCATTAGACTAAGCAAACCATTTGATAGAAAGTCAATGGAATTAACTCCACATTTGTTACAAAGTCAATGAGTGACTTAGATCTGTGTTTGGTTAGATTTGTTTATATAATTGAAAGAAATATGAGCCTAGGTTAGATCAGGCTGCTATGCTAGCAACTGGACAAGGTCAGCAGAAGCACAATGACAGACATATTGTCCTATTTGAGTCGTCTGAAAGTTCTATAGACTTGTTTTGACCTAAGCTTCCCCAGCAGCGAAGCCAAGTCTTCGTCCCAATAAACCCCTTTTATTTAATTTACAGTGAATTCCTCTCCAGCAAAGTCTTTCCTCTCCCACAGTCTTTCAAGATAGTTCACAATTACTGACCTTTATCAAGCTTGGAGAGTGACCAGGCCGATATCGTTCAGACGCCACAATACTTGGCAAGAATGCAGGAATGAACTAATTCGTTCCTCTTTTATTCCCTATGGGAGTGGCCATTCATCGTCCACCTGTGGCCTTACTCCCAAGTTGACCCTTGTTCTTTAGCTGTTCCCTTCATCTGGCAACTCTGTGCATGCGCACACTGGGAACAGGCTCCAGCTGTTCATCTGCCTCACTGATGTCTGACTCCGAAGGCAGCTGACAACTGGCATACGGCCCTGGCCCCATCTCTGCTTCCGATGCAGAGCCCTCATCAGAGCCTTCCCAAGACTCCAGGAGTGGCCCATGTTCCCTCTAACCTCCTCACTGTCCGAATCTGCTACCAGCTCCGCCGGCTGCTGGCAGGCCACAACAAGACTTAAATATCAAAAACATATGCACTATGTTGTTTGAGAGTCAGGCACAATGCCAGATGTTGTTATGACAATTTCCAGAGGGTGTCTCAATCTTGTTGTGAAAATAAAGGCAGCCTTTTCACCACAGAGGTATCCCTCCCTCCTTCTTTGAGACTGTCATCTTCTTTAAGATAACCTTTTTGAAAGCTTCACTCAATACATTCATGGGGCTCTATAAGTAATACCACAGAGGTACTCATAGAATGCCCTCCCATGTCGAATTCTATTACATTTCACCATCTGCCCTTTCCATATTTTCTGAAAAAGGGAACACTTGAGTACTTTCAACTTCTTTGCATGTGTGCCTCTTCCTTTTCTCCTGTTTCATAATTAAACAGATGCTCAATCATTTGATTTAAGATGTCATTGAGTTTTCTCTCCATTAATAATTCATGATTGCTTTACTGGAAATGTTTAGCAAGGAAATAAGTTCCTTTTTCGCTCTGATGCCAAGAAGATAATATAACCATAACAGCACTTATAATGAATTATAATTGTGAAGAAAAAAATATGTACTATTACTATTAATGTATTTACATTATTGCTCAATCCTGTTGACTCTGAATGGTGAACAATAAAAACAGAACATCTAGAAATATGTACCACATTAAAATAACTTGACATAAACCAATATGTTCAATAGGAAAGATAAATGTCCTAACAGTGAGAACAATCAACCAGTTTGCCTTCAGAAGTTGTGAATGCTCCATCATTGGAGGTTTTCAAGAAGAGACTGGACAACCATTTGTCTAAAATGGTATAGACTAGGGGTGAAATGTAAAATGTGTTACTACCGGTTCTGTGGGCATGGCTTGGTGGGGGAGGGGTAATGTGACTGGGTGGGCGTGGCCAACTTTTTTTTTTTAACTTTTCAAAGCATTTTTTCTAATGCTTTGAAAAGCCTCTGGCGATCAAGCAACTCAGCTGGGATCATCAGAGAGGCTTTTTAAAAAATGCTTTGAAAAGCCTCTCTGACGATCAGGCTACTCAGCTGGGATCGTCAGAGAAGCATTTTAAAAAATGTTTTGAAAAGCTTCTCTGATGATCAGGCAATTCAGCTGGGATCGTCAGAGACTTTTCAAAGCATTTTTTTTTACCACCTCTTCGGCCAAGAGGTTGCAGAAAAAAATGCTTTGAAAAGCCTCTGAGGATCCCAGCTGAGCCACACAATCGTCAGAGGCTTTTTTTTTTAACTTTTAAAAGCATTTTTTCATCGGAAAAGGTTGTAGAAAAAATGCTTTTAAAGGTTAAAAAAAAAGCCTCTGATAATCGTGCGACTCAGCTGAGCATGGTGGGGGGGGGGCAGGGATTTTTGCTACTGGTTCTCCGAACCACCCGCCACCATTGCTACCGGATCGGGTGATCCGGTCCGAACCAGGAGCATTTCACCCCTGGTATAGACTCTCCTATTCAAGCCGGGGGTTGATGACTTCCAAGGTCCCTTCCAATTGTGTTATTCTATTTTATCCTATGTTCTAATAGAAAGCCAATGGATATCACATATTCCTAGTTTTCTTAATACTTCTCATAAAAATAGAGGCAAGTGAGTGAAGGAATGTGTGATTACACATATTTGTGTATATGTATGTGGCAAACGTGTAAAAAACATCTCAGAGTTGTATTCAAAACTAAAATATGAATACAAGTAAAGGCAATGAATTAAGAAATTCTAATATAAAGCTTAACCGTTAAATGAAAGGGAAAAAATATATTCTTATAACATGTTTCTCCATGCTAGGGGAAAAGATTGGCCTTCAACGGAAGTCTAAAGGCTCCAGAAAAGAGGAGTGGGAACAGAATTTCTGAGCTTAAATGTGATTACAGGGGTCCCCAACCTTTAGTTTGTGGACCGGCACTGGTCCATGGTCAGAAACTGGTCAGAACAAACAAGCAAAGCCCAATCTGTCAGGATGCAGGCAGCACATGAAACCATGCCTTCTCCAGTCTGTGGAAAACCCTCTCTCCAGAAAACCAGAGATGGGTTATTGCCAGTTTGGACCTGTTTGGGTAAAACAGTAGTTCCAACCACTGACTGGACCCGTCCACCCACCCGGGTGTTACCCCATCCAGAGGTGAGTTTCAGCAGGTTCTGACCAGTTCTGGAGAACCAGTAGCAGAAATTTTGAGTAGTTCAGAGAACCGGTAGTAAAAATTCTGACTGGCCCCACCCCCCATCTATTCTCTGCCTCCCAAGTCCCAGCTAATCGGGAGGAAATGGGGATTTTGCAGTAACCTTTCCCTGGATTGGGGACAGAATGGATATATTACAGTATCCTTCTCCTGCCATGCCCACCAAGCCACGCCCACCAAGCCACACCCACAGAACCGGTAGTAAAAAATTTTGAAACCCACCACCGATCCCGTCCTATATATTTCACTCTCTGGCTCACTCACTCTGCCCATGCAGCCCAGCTTATATCTGTGCCTTGCCCACTCTACTCACCCCGGCTCATCTGAGAAGGTATGCTGGAAGCCACATGCATGAAATCGCTTTGTGTTTGAAGCCATACCGTAGCGCGGAAAGCACACATGCTCACATTTTCAGTTCTGCACTAGGCGAACCGGTTGTTAACTTATGTGAAGCCTACGTCTGCATAGAATCAGTCCCTGGTGCCCAAAAGGTTGGGGGTCACAGACATAGAATATTCAGTAAGGAGCCCCCGGTTCACACCAGTTTGCAAGAAGCGGTAGTAAAACCGGCAGGAAGCCCCACCCACCACCCCGGATGTCATCATCAGCGATCTGCAGATGCACAGAAGATTCCCGTTATGAACCAGTAGTAAAGGTAAGTAGAACCCACCCCTGGTAAGGAGCATTTCCTCGAAGAGAAGTCAAAACAGTCAAAACTGTGACTGTGACAAAATAGTGACTACAATTGAAACCCCTCTCATTTTTTTTTTTACATTTGCCATTCATGAAACTCATGTACAAAAAGGGAGTGGAGCTTCACTTGCATAGTCATGGCTGCCACCTTGACTTTTTTTTTTTTATTTTTTACCAGCCCCTGTAGATTCAATTGTAAGCAATTACAAGATGACAATCTGAAAATCATGGTACAAACAGGAAGACATTACTGCATGAAATTGTGATCATCCAATTCTAGAATTTGCCTGGATTCCTCATCTCAAATTGTTGTCATCCTTATATTATGTCATGAGCAAAACCTTTTACTTGGCTTAGTAGCTGTTGTGACTCTGACCCCCGAGCCTGTCTTATCAGAGGGAGAAGACTCTGAAAGTGAAGGAGAGGAGTTGGCAAGGCCTCCCTCTCCAAGACCCTCCTCTCTGGCAAGGCCTCAGGTGTCCTCCGAAGGCCAAGAGATAGGCCAGGGGCCAGGCACTTCAGAGCAGCTGCAGTTGGACAGCGATGGAGATGAGTCTTGGTTGGACCCCCGATAGTGTCACAGAGATAAATGCGCACAGCAGAGGAAGAGGCGCGCCAGAGATTAAGCTGAGTCACTGGACCACACCCCACACGGGATAAAAGGGGGGGGGTGGCCTTGTGACGAACAAAACTGAAAGCTAGCAAGTCATTCTGCATTTCTGGAACTTTGTTATATGCTCTGCTTGGATTGATTTTTGGACTGGACTTGACTATTCTTTGACTTTTGTGGACTTACTTTGATGTTTCGGATGGAGGAGAAAAACCTCCCTTTGTAAGTAAAAACTTTTGGCAAGCAGCCACTGGGTTGCTGCCAATTCTGTTATCAAAGGAAATTCTTGTCTGCTGGTTTATTTTAACTCTTGGTCGACTGCTGGCGTGCGTGTGTGAGACGGGGACAAAACAGTAGCTAACAGGCAGCCTCTACTGTTTCTTCAAGGTTAGTATAATGTTTATGACACTTTATGGTGGAAATATATATTTAACATTTGACATTAGGAGAGGGGAAGCCACGGGAACAGCAGAACAGTATCAAAAGATTCAAATAAAAACAGCAAGACACTTGTACTCCAACACACCCATTTCCCCACCAACAGATGAATATTCCTTCATCTCAAAAATGTCCACATCACTCTATCACTCTGGAATACTTTTGTGTATCTTATAGATGTACTAGTCTTTTCTCTGTTTTGAAACTACTTCCCAAATTACTTCCAGGGAGAAGAAAATGTGCCTGACACACGGAGAGAAATTCACAAGGGGCTTCCACTTCTACTGAATATTTCTGGAAAATCAAAATAGGAATGTTTACAAAAAGGAGAATATGAGAACATTTGCTCCTAAAGCAAAGGGAAAGGGTTCCACCTCCATCACACCATGTACAGTAAAATAAATTACCTGAATCAGCCTAGCAGGTTTGATAAGTACAGCTATTATGGAATTGAGACCTATAGATTGAAAACCAGCACACAGAAAGCTACCATCAGACTTAGTCAGTACTCTGATTAAAAGATCACACCAGTCATCTGTTTTACATCAGAGGGAAACTCTGAGCAGTTCTTTCTGTTAGGCTAAACCCCTAAAAGAAAGTGTGTGATTGCATTGTTCCAATGTGAGGCTCTAAACAAACCTGCCACTTTACTAGAAATGAGCTTGTAGTTATGTCCCCTCCTTCCCAAGTTAACTTTTCTTAACTAGGGCAAAGAGAAATGGCAATGCTCCACATGATCTGCACATTGCTAACATTTTAATCACCTGCATAATTATGAAAATGAAATGAACAATAATTATCCCTCTAATTATCTAATTAAACTTAATAATTTAAAGATAGGAGCAACGATCCAGGTTTTTGAATGTGCATGTGACTGTCACTGTCTATCAGGAACAGTCTGTTTTCTCATACGTTCACGTGTAAAGCCACTGCCTCTGCTTTTCATTCTTTAGAGATGGATTATTATAAGATAAAGGTAAGGCTGATGTCTCAGCTTTAATTGCTGAAAATGAGTTGTTTGAATCTCAGATTCTCTCCATTTATGAAGAAGTTTTCAAATTTTGCATCAATAAAATATAAAGTAAAAAAATGGATTAAATTAAAGTATCGTTATGAAAAGAGAAAGCAACAAGAAGAAAATGGAATAGTATAAAGGGAAATGGGGAGAATGTAAATATTAGAAGATGATCACCACGAAATAGCTGTAAAAAGAATATATATATGTTTTGTTTTTTGTGTTTGTCATATTGTGTTATAATAAAAATAAACAAAATAAAGTATTGTTATGGCCAAATTTGAGACCTAGACCTGTTCTAATCATAGTAATAGTACTTAGACTTATGTACCATTTCACAATGTTTTACAGCCCTCTCTAAATCAGCATATTGCCACCCAACAATTTAGTTCCTCATTTTACCGATCTCAGAAGGATGGAAGGCTGAGTCAACCCGGTTAGGATTGAACCACTGGTAGTTCAGAATTAGCGTGCAGTATTGCATTCTAACCACTGTGCCACTATGGCTAATCATAGAAAGGATCATGTGCTTATACTTGCAGTCATGTAAATTTAAAAGATGAGGATCCTATCAGAAAAAGAAAAGCAACTCTGATTGATATTGCAAACCTAATAGAACAATACAGTGAATACGGACTCAAAGCTGTGTGTCTTGGAAAATCTACCCCAATCTCTCTTGCTTATTTGCTCTTGCTCATCTGTAGGAGAAAGATGAAGTTCGGCAAGTTAGGTTAAAAATTAACTAAATGAAATCCAATTTTCACCCATTCTTGTTAAAATTTTGGTTTATGTTATCAGTCCATAGATTTATAATTTATCCCAAAAGTTTTAGGGATGCTTCCACATGTGGATTCTCATCTTAACATCAGATGCTACAGAGAACAAATTCATACCCTCTACCCTGTGACATTCTCCATGTATTGGAAGATTGCCATCAGGTCACCCTTTAGTCTTCTCTTCTTTAGGCTAAGCATACCAAGCTTCTTTAACTGCTCTTTGTAGGGTTTAGCCCAGTGGTGAAATTCTATTTCTTTTACTACCGGTTCTGTGGGCGTGGCTTGGTGGGCATGGTGTGGCTTGGTGGGTGTGGCAGGGGAAGGATACTGCAAAATCCCCATTCCCTCCTCACTCCTGGGGGGGGTAAGGATATTGCAAAATCTCCATTCCTACCTCACTATGGGGCCAGCCAGAGGTGGTATTTGCCAGTTCTCCGAACTACTCAAAATTTCCACTACTGGTTCTCCAGAACCTGTCAGAACCTGCTGAATTTCACTCCTGGTTTAGCCCTCTACAAAGCCCTTGTATTTTACTCGTTATACTTTTCAGTTTCTTGGCATTTTTATGTATCATGGCATTCAGAACTGGACCCAGTAGATGTTTGGTATTTCAGTTTACTTTAAAAATAATAATAATCATGTCCATCTAGTATTTCTTATTACATGTGTTCAGTGTTTTGCAAAGGGGTGATACATCAAAATATCAGTGGGATATTCCAGAGAGTCTATGGACTAATCAAAGCAACTCCATTTTACCTCCATCTCCTAATCAAAACATTAAATATAGGGAACTTGCTGCAGTAATCAAAAGACTTGAATCACAGCTTGAATGAATCCCTATAGCAAAAGGTAGCTTTTCATTCTCTTTATATGCTAATTTCAAAGTCTGGGGTAAGAGGTTTTATATAAACATATGGTTGCTTACCATCTCCACTTCCTAACATATTTAACGAACACAAATAAGGGATCAGTTTTTGAATATGTTTTAGTTCTATGTGCCCTTGAGGTCCAAACCAAACAGGTGCTTGGTTTTTCTGCAAGACCAAGACATTAACTTACCATGAGGGTATCTCTTGAGTTTTCCTGTTTTCAGACAAACAGCGCTAGCTCATTCAGCCAAAGGCTGTTAGGTTAAAACTTTCATAATTTTTGTTCGCCTTTAGTAATCTCGTTCTTTATGAGTGTTGTAGGAAGAAGTTTGCAAACCTTCAAGAAATATAACCATTTTCTGAACGTAGATCAGTTAGAATGAAGAAATTAGATGTTTGTGCTGCCACCAATATGAATAAAAATGCCACAATGCAAAGTTCTACAGTGAAAGTAAATTGAACCAAAGCTGTAAGAGTAAGTATTACTTCTGTAAGCAGACTGTAAAGGGGTGGGGGTGTGGGGGGGAGACAAAAAGGAAATAAACATTATTTTATGAATGCCAAGACATTGATCTGCTGAATGTCAATGCTGCCTCTGACAAGGAACAAGAGAATGCAGACAAAAGAATGCAGTGAATGCAAATTGTAATGAAATCCTTTCTTATGAATAGGGTTACTGATAAGGACCAGATAGGTGGATATTTGAAGTAAAAAATTCAGGCATGCTGGACAGTATGATTAGATAAAGAGAGATACTAAGTGTGTGTACAAAAAGAAATGGGAAGGGAAAAAAAGATAATTTGAATGCTAGTATGGCATTTAGGAATGGTGGAAATAATAATGTTTTGAATATCAGTTGAAGCAATTTTGAGCAGAGGTTCTAAAATGTCCATCTGACATTGATCTACATATGGTCTGCTTTTCTTACACTAATACACTGCTTCAGTGGGAGAAAGCCTGTCCATGTATCCCATTTGCCTTGGCAAAGCCAGGAGGTGGCACTAATCTCTCTCTCTCTCTCTCTCTCTCTCTCTCTCTCTCTCTCTCTCTCT
>WNWU01013616.1:5619964-5692687 GCA_012654045.1 Ptyas mucosa
TCTCTCTCTCTCTCTCTCTCTCTCTCTCTCTCTCTCTCTCTCTCTCTTTCTCTCCCCTCCCCACTCCCCTTCCCTCCCTTCCTCTCTCTCTGTCCCTCCCTCCCTCTCTCTCTATCCCTCCCTCCAGTGGGATTCAAGTAATTTAACAACCGGTTCTCTGCCCTAATAATTTCTTCCAACACCCAGTTCACCAAACTGCTCAGAAAGTTAACAACCGGTTTTCCCGAAGTGGTGCGAATTGGCTGAATCCCACCACTGCCTCCCTCCCTCCCCCTCTCTCTATCCCTCCCACCCTCCCTCTCGTTGTCATAGTCATGCTGGTTGAGGATTCTGCAAAGAGTCACTCCAAAGCACCCAGAAGCTGCTAGTCAGGGGCTGCCCCAAAGAAGAGGGAGTCAAGCTATTCTCCAAAGCACCTGAGGGTAGGACAAGAAGCAATGGGTGGAAACTAATCAAGGAGAGAAGCAACTTAGAACTAAGGAGAAATTTCCTGACAGTTAGAACAATTAATCAGTGGAACAACTTACCTCCAGAGGTTGTGAATGCTCCAACACTGGAACACTGGAAGTTTTTAAGAAGATGTTGGATAACCATTTGTCTGAAGTGGTGTAGGGTTTCCTGCCTAGGCAGGGGGTCCTCCACCCTCCAAGGTCCCTTCCAACTCTGTTATTCTATTTCTATTATAGATAATTTCCAGAGAAGACTTGATATTCTGGTCAACATCCATGTCCAGTCTGGAGAAGATTTATTTTTGTAGTAGAGATCTGAAGCTTCTGGCATTGACTTAAAAAAGAATGATTCCCTTGAAAAAGGGGGAACAGGTTTCAAGTTAATAAGTTAAAGTCATCTAATGACCTCAGGCTACTTGTCAATAGGATATATTGATTTTTCATTCCTGAACTCCATACTGGTGTCCTTAAAAGGACACCAAAGACCTGGTGTTTATAGGACTAAATTGAAATCCTCGCAGATTAGTTTTCTTTTTCAGTCCAAATTTTCCCAATTCACCTCAATTTCCTTCTCCTCCCCACAAGAACCTATGTAAGCAGGAGCTGCTTAAAATCTCTTGTAGGTTTTCTGAGGGTAGAAAATCTGTGCACCTTGTAATCTGTCCAACCCCAGAAGAAGCCCACTTTGGGCAACTTTTTGTTTACAAAAATACAACTTCCATTCTAATATAGTATTATCCATGCACTACTTCCTTTTTATTTGTTAAAAAAGTATGCAGAGTAATTGATGATGCAAAAGAAATTAATGAAAAGTTCACTGTTAATTTGTGAGTAGGTATGATAATGGTTGTAAACACCATGATGAAGCAGCTTTTTCTAAGCACTAAAATTTCTACTTTTTGTGACAATAAAAAAACAATAATACCCTTGTGTTATCTCAGAGGAGCAAAGGCACCAGTATTTAGAATGAATCCCAACAATAAATACAATATGAATTGAGGAGACAGAAATCATTAAAATTGCATGATTCATTTCTGCTCTGACTACAAGGCCAATGGTGTGAGCTGAACACCTCAATTTTTCACAGCATGAATGCACGAAGTATAAACAAAGAAAGTTGTAAATTCACAGGTGGATTGATGGAAACATTTCTGCTATCAGAATGATGACTTGCATGTGGGTAGCTGGACTTTTAATTATGCACCCTTCCTTATTACTTACATAGCTCAGGGAGAGCCCATGGAAGAATATGTGCTTTGAGAAATGATAGTGGGATTTCTCGTCTTATTAAAACGAATAAGCAAGCAAACAAACTAAGTTATTATTGACAGAAATTGGAGGCCTGTGCCCTTGCTAACCTCCACAGTCCTCTCTTTCCTTGATACCAAATTGTAATTTTAAATGTTAGACCTGTGATGGCGCAGTGGTTAGAATGCAGTACTGCAGGCTACTTCTGCTGACTGCCGGCTGCCTGCAGTTTGGCAGTTCGAGTCTCACCGGCTCAAGGTTGACTCACCCTTCCATCCTCCCAGGGTAGGTAAAATGAGGACCCAGATTGTTGGGGGCAATATGCTGACTCTGTAAACCTCTCAGAGAGGGCTGTAAAGCATTGTGGAGCGGTATATAAATCTAAGTGCTGTTGCTATTGCTAGAGAAAGAGAAGATGATTAAATATAGGGAGAGTGATCATAGGCCACACTGTGCATCTGAGGAACTGAGTTTAGGTCTTTTAATAAAATTTGTTAGTCAGAAAAGAGGCCAACACATTTCTTTTGAGGTCTCCAAGACAATGTTGTCTAGGCATTCCTCAGCTATGCTAGCCCTGGTTTAAAAAAAAATTGTAAAAGGTGTATTAGAAATAAGTGAGTTTAGCATATCTTATTCCCAGGTAAGTAATTACAGATTACAGTCCTATGATTTTTTTTTAATGGAAAAAAGAACTACATTTGGCAATTCAGCTTTTCCAGTGCAGGTAAACAATTACTCTTTCCCTTATACACCTCTTTTGATGAAAGGATCGTTCCTCTTTAATAAATAAGAATATTTCCCCACCATTTGCTGTTTTCCTCCTTTAAAAGATATTGTTAAAAATGCCAAGAACATCCCACTTTTTCCTTTCCCATTTCTTCTTTCCCAACAGGTTCATTTTTATAGTCTTCTGAGGGAGCTGTGGCATATAACCTGCTCCTGGCCCTCATTTCTGTTTTGTAGGGATATTTTCTTCTCCTTTCCCAACCTTCAGAACCATTGAAAAATTGGCAGGTTAGTGATTTTCTGCATCAGCGGTTCTACCTTTGGGGCATGAAAGCAGATTTTTTCTCATCTTGTCATGCGGAGATTTAGAGTAATCCCTGAGCCCTATTTCACAAGATTAGCAGAAGGGGGGGGAGGGGGAGGAAAGGAAAAAAAAAAAGACAAAGAAGACATACCTGTTGAAGCAGCAATTTTTCAGACAAGGTTGAGTGCATCTGCTAATCAGACTAGTATCTGAGTAACAAAAATATCTGGACTGTTAGAAACGGGGGTGGAGGGAACTCTACATAGCCCTCATAGCTGATATGTGGAAAAATATGTCAGCCTTCTATGTTTCATTTAAAATGCTGAAAAATAAATTACACACCGTCTTTTAAATTCCCCTCCTTTGTCATCCAATTTTGGTTGGCTTTTTTTTTTTTAACATTCCAATGAAAGGAACAATTCTGAAGCAATTTGTCTTCTTTTTTCCCCCTACTGCACAAAGGTACTGGCAGGAATAGTCAATACCCCAGAAGATAAGCTCAAGATCTCCACAGACTTGAACACTAGACCCTAACAAAATGAAATTAAATTGGTTTTATACTTAGGCAAGAAAAATCAAATATACAGGTATAGAATAGGTGGAACCTGACTTAATGGCAGTAACTGTGAGAAGGATCTTGAAATTCCAGTGAACAATCAATTAAATATGAGCCAACAATGTGCTGCAGCCACCAAAAAAGCTGATGCAATCCTAGGCTGCATTAATAGAGAGGTAAAACCAAGATCACATAAAATGTTAGTACCATTTTATGTCGTCTTGGTAAGACCACACTTGGAATACTGCATCCAGTTTTAGTCGTCACAATATAAAAAAAGATGTTGAGACTCTGGAAAGAGTGCAGAGAAGAGCAACAAATATGATTATGGGACTGGAGGCAAAAACATATGAAGAACAGTTACAGGAATCAGTTATGTCTAGTCTAGTAAAAAGAAGGACTAGGAGAAATATGATAGAAGTGTTCCAATATTTGAAGGCTGCCACAAAAAAGAGGGGATCAACATTTTCCAAAACACTAGAAGACAAGTCAACAAACAATGGATAGAAACCAATCAAGAAGAGAAGCAACGTAGAACCAAGGAGAAATTTCCTGACAGTGAGAACAATTAACCAGTGGAGTGGGTTGCCTTCAGAAATTGTAGGGGCTCCATCACAAGAAGAGATTGGACAGCTATTCTGGACAGAATGGTATAAGGTGTCCTGCTTATGCAGGGGGTTGGACTAGAAGACCTTCAAGATTCCTTCCAACTCTGTTATTCTGTCAAACAAATCATTAACTCTCCTTCACCATAAAAGAATATGAATTTCCCAAAGGAAAACCATCTTGTTATGTTACACTAATATGGAATTCTGTGAGATATGTCTCTGACTTTTGTAAAATATTGAATGGAAAGTGCACATTTCAGAAGAGTTTGATTTCTCAATCCAAACTTTCCCAATCTTATTTCCCAATTTGAATTAAACCATTGCGAAAGTCAGAAGATTATACCATTTTAGTGGAAAACCATTATTTCTCTACAACTTCTATCTATGTGTGACAATATATTTTTCAAAAACCAGCTAGTTTGCGGTGCTTAGCTGACTTTACCAGATCTTGCAAAAGTTAAGAAAAGTTAAGTATTAGCCCTGGGATGCTGATGTTTTCATTTTTATTGGATCAAATCCAAACTGAGCTGATATTAACTTCTACTGAAATCAGTGGGCAGGCTTATCATGTGGAGCTTTCTTCCATAACAAGTGAGTTTAACTTCCTTGGTTTGCCTATCATCCTCTATCCTAATTTGACAGTCCTTTGCTTAAAAGCAGTCTGAGGTTGAAATAGAAGCAAAGCTATCTTTTCCTATCCCATGTAGGTGACACCATACTGGACCACCTTCTCAGAACAACTTTGTTGGCTCCTTGTCCATCTATCACCCACAATTGCTACTATTATTGCTAAACTAACAAGAGAGATCCTGTTATCCTTTATGCAATCTATGTTCTCTACACTTTCCCACTGTATGCCATCAAAATGTCTGCAGACTTTCCCACTATGACAACAGCATTCTTAAAATTGATGGCCCAGATCAGTACATACAGAATTTACGCAAGCGTAGTAGGATATATTTAGGCTTCTGTTCATATTTACTGAGACTGCTACATGTCTTCAGTGAATTCCTGTGCAAATAAGGTACACATTATGTCTAGTATTTAATGCAAAGGATCTCTGCAGAATTTAGAATTCACTGTTCCCAGAATGGGGATAACACATTCACAGATACAGGTAAGTGTTCTTCAACAATTTCCGAAAGCAAAACAGACATAGTTACTAGGCAAGCAAATTGCTGTAGAGTACAGTAAACTGCACTGTGATTATGCAACAGTGATTTAGATTTCTACTATGGTGCATAATGTGACATCTTTGCTTTGGAACAAAGAATGCATTGATAACTAAGCCTACTGTGAATGACAATAAATAGACAGAAGCGATTCAAATCTGAAATATATAGCAATAGCAATAGCACTTAGACTTATATGCTGGTTTATAGTGCTTTACAGCCCTCTCTAAGCGGTTTACAGCATATTGTCCCCAACAATCTGGGTCCTCATTTTACTGACCTGGGAAGGATGGAAAGCTGAGTCAACCTTGAACTGATGAGAATCAAATTTCTGGCAGTCAGCAGAATTAAACTGCAATACTGAATTCTAATATGGGATGCAGTGGCTCAGTGGCTAAGATGCTGAGTTTGTTGATCGAAAGGTCAGCAGTTCAGCATTCAAATCCCTAGTACCACGTAATGGGGTAAGTTCCCATTACTTGTTCCAGTTTCTGCCAAACTAGCAGTTCGAAAGCATGTAAGAAATGCAAATAGAAAAATAGGGACCACCTTTGGTGGAAAGATAACAGCGTTCCATGCCCCCTTGGCATTTAGTGATGCCGGCCACATGACCACGGAGATGTCTTCCGACAGTGCTGGGTCTTCAGCTTTGAAACAGAGATGAGCACCACCCTCTAGAGTCAGAAACGACTAGCACATATGTGCAAGGGGAACCTTTACCTTTTACCTTTACCTTACTGAATTCTAACCACTGCACCAACACAGCTCAAAGCAGGTATACATGTTCTGGCAAAAAAATTATAAATATTCAAAAGGCATAAATGCATCCACATAATTAAAGAGCTAATTATTCCATCTTGCTGGTATTTAATACAATTGTTAAATAAAAGTGTTGCATACTTTTTATACAGGCTGACTACCAAAATGCCCTTTGTCAAATTTGGTCCTCTGGACCACCATTTCAAAAATAGATGCAGCTGAGTTCAAAATAATAATTACACTTTGGAAGCTGGATTGGAAATTACTCAAATCGCTTCCAGGGGCAAAAATGCCACCTAAAGTTATAAACCTTTTCATTCAGTACATGAAACAGACTCCTGATGTATCAGAATATTGCTTTATCTAATCCAGTTTTATCTACTTAGATTTGGACTCAACATTTCATTTATTTATTTATTTTGTCAGATTGAGGTCGCCTAGGAGTTCAAAGCACTTACATCTTTCTGTATTTTTCCACAAAATAGATATATATGTTCATTCTGATGATATATATGACTCTGCATGCATGTGCCAGAAATCAAAGCTGAAGATCCTATACTGTAAAGAAGTGGAAGAAGGAAAAATTACCTCAAACTGGACTGACAGGTCTATTTGCTTCAGACATTATTTATTAAATGTATATATGTACTACTTAATAGTTTTGCACCTTGCCTTCTTACATCATTAATTTTACGTTTTGTTCATACTTCAAAATAATGAACATAAGTTTTCCCTCTTCCTATTTTTCTCCACTACAACAACCCTGTGAGAGGGATTGTGCTGAAAGAAACTGGCTCAGTGTCAGTTACTGAGTTGCCATGGCTGAAGATGGACTAGAACCTAGCAACTCCTGATTCAACAACCTAACTACAATGCCATACTGGTTCTTGGTAGGTTTGTATCAGTGGTGGGTTTCAAATTTTTTTACTACTGGTCCTGTGGGTGTGGCTTGGTGGGCATGGCATGGCTTGGTGGGCGTGGCTTTGTGGGCATCGCAGGGAAAGGATACTGTAAAATCTCCATTTCCTCCCCACTCCAGGGGAAGGTTACTGCAAAATCCCAATTTTCTCTCAATCAGCTGGGACTCAGGAGACAGAGAATAGATGGGAGCGGGGCCAGTCAGAATCTTTACTACCGGTTCTCCAAACTACTCAAAATTTCCACTACCGGTTCTCCAGAACTGGTCAGAACCTGCTGAAACCCACCTCTGGTTTGTATGCACTTAATCCATCATCAATGTAGAAAAGATGTTGAGAAAGAGTGCAGAGAAGAGCAACAAAAATGATTAGGGGACCAAAGGTTAAAACATATAGAACATATTGCTGGAATTAGGAATGTCTAGTTTAATAATAATAATAATAATAATAATAATAATAATAATAATAATAATAAGGATGACATGATAACAGTGTTCCAATATCTAAAGGGTTGCCACCAAGAAGAGGGAAGTCAACCTTTCTCCAAAGCACCTGAGGGTAGGACAAGAAGCAACGGGTGGAAACTAATCAAGGAGAGAAGCAACCTAGAACTAAGGAGATATTTCTTGATAGTTAGAACAATTAATCAGTGGAATAACTTGCCTCCAGAAGTTGTGGGTGCTCCCAACACTGGAAGTTTTTAATAATAGATTGGAAAACCATTTGTCTGAAATGATATAAGGTTTCCTAATTGAATAGGGGGTTGGACTAGAAGACCTCCAAGGTCCCTTCCAACTCTGTTATTCTCTTTTATAGAAACAGCTATTTGTGGATTGCAACTCTGGAGGCAAAAGCCTTCTTAGCAAAGTTGCCCACCATTCTCGATTCTTTGGAACCAAGTCATGAATTTTTAATTTTGGTAGAACATCTGGGGAACATTTTATACTTTATGTGTTTATGAAGATCTTTATTTCTTTGTGATTTTTTTGGTGGAGAAGTGGGGGGAGATTCATTCATAGCTGTTATTCCTAGTATAAATTTAGCCCAAAAACAATTAGGTGAAAGGATTCTTTCAGTTTCACCTTCAGGGTAGTTTTGGAGATGACAGGGTGGTGGAGTCAGCTTTTTCCCTAAGTATCTTTCTTTCCTTTCATATTTCAATATTTCATAACCAAAAACATCTCAGATGTCAATACTGGAATCAGAATGGCATACGTAAGAGAAGTTTTCCTTTAGTTACTCCAAGTTCAGAAGGGCTTTAAAAGCCAAAATAACATTTTAAACAAATTGCAAATGGGGTTTTTTAATCGAATTTTAAATTGGATTTTGATTTTGTATCGTTTTTAATAAGGAATTATGCATTTTACCGTTGTGAGCCACCCTGAGACCTCGGAGATAGGGCGGCATATAAATTGCATAAAATAAATAAAATAAAATAAATAAATAGATCAGGAACCAATACAGTTGATAAACTGTGGCTACTGTTGTAATCAAAACTTCCCCAATTTATTGGGGAATGTAGAGACTCTGGAAAGAGTACAGAAAAGAACAACAAAGATGATTAGGAGCTGAAAGCTAAAGCATATGAAGAATGGTTGCATAGTCTAGTGAAAAGAAGGACTAAGGGTCACATGATAGCAGTGTTCCAATATTTGAAGGACTGCCACAAAATGAGAGGGTCAATTTTCCAAAGCACTAGAGGGCAAGACAACAAACAATGGATGGAAACTAATAAGGAGAGAAGCAGCCTAGAACTAAGGAGAAACTTCCTAACAGTGAGAACAATTAACCAATGGAACAGGTTGCCTTCAGAAGTGGAGGCTCCACAACCGGAGGCATTTAAGAAGAGATTGGACAACCATTTGTCCAGAATGATATAGGCTTCTTGAGTGGGTTGGACAAGAAGACCTCAAGATCCTTTCCAACGCTGTTATTCTGTTATTAGAAAATTCATTACTGTGTTCTGAACAAGTTTAGGTTTTTAGATAATCCTCAACATATTATAGTACATAATTTTTTGGACTGCTGTACATACCTAATACATAATTTCATAATGATGTTGTTGGATTACAAAGGATGGGACTAAGGACTAAAATGTATAAAAAGCTGGCTTTTTATAAGTACTAAAGCAAATCCAGTGCTACATTAATCTCATCTTAACTGGCATGCAAGAGAATACAATATGGAGTATTTGAATCATCTTTTTGACTGGCTTAAGTTTAGATTTGTTCCTATTAGAGAAATATCTCATAAGCTAAGTACAAAGATCTCACAATCTGCAAGCCTTATGGTGTCAAATATTCCTATTGTTCAATCCAGTTATTTCTGGCCAACTTGCATTCAGCCATCTTCACTACAAATAATTGACTTTGACAGCATTGAAATGAACTGACAGAGCGCTAGCAATCACTGTAAATGCCATGTTCTGTTATCACACCTGGGATTTAGAATGACTGGTGTGCATTGTATATATAAAGCTCTATGTAAATACTGAGGAAAAAAAGAAAGATGATATCTAAACATACTGTATGTTTGCAACAGCATAAGTCCCACATCTAAAATGTTAGCTGAAGAATATCCTCCTTTTTTCATCAACATATTTTTTTTCATAATTTTCAACATCAAATAATCTATTTTTTATGTCATGATCCCCCCTCCCCAAACTACTCAGTGAAATCTAGGAGATTTTGACAAGTTCTCTGAAAACTGATTCAGAGATCTTGTTTAAGATCTCCTGAATTTTTAGGAATCTTAGTTTTCAGAGATCTTTTTTAAGACTTTGGGCATCTCAAGAAATTTCAGGGAAATCTTGTAAAAATTTGATGTTCTTGTATAAAATCTCAGGAAATTGCCACCACACCATCTAATGAGGTATTGGAAGTTTCTCTCAAAATTTGGATAATCCCTTGACATATTGACATGTAAGAAGATGTATGGGAGATTTTAATCCTAAATGTTGAAGGTAGCACCAACAGCACTCATAGATTCTGACAGTTTGATCAAAATGACAAAATGGGATGTAATGTCTGCCTATTTTGACTGTATATATGATGTCATAATGCATATAAAAAACAGAACAACCTTGTATTGCCACAGCACAATGCTTGTTTTGACATTTCCCCCTTCCACCCACTTTCCCACCTACCACAAATATACACATTTAATCAGGGGGGAAATGTAAAATTTGTTACTACCGGTTCTGTGGGCGTGGCTTGGTGGGGGAGGGGTATTGTGACTGGGTGGGTGTGGCCAACTTTTTTTTTTTAATTTTCAAAGCATTTTTTCTAATGCTTTGAAAAGCCTCTGCCACCAGGCAACTCAGCTGGGATTGTCAGAGACTTTTCAAAGCATTTTTTTAACCACCTCTTTGGCCAAGAGGTTGCAGAAAAAAAAATGCTTTGAAAAGCCTCTGACGATCCCAGCTGAGCTGCGTGATCATCAGAGGCTTTAAAAAAAAAAACTTTTAAAAGCATTTTTTCATCGGAAGAGGTTGTAGAAAAAATGCTTTTAAAAAAAACCCTCTGATGATCGTGTGGCTCAGCGGGGCATGGTGGAGGGGGGGGTGCAGGGATTTTTGCTACTGGTTCTCTGAATCACCCGCCGCCATCACTACTGGATCGGGCAATCCGGTCTGAACCAGGAGCATTTCATCCCTACATTTAATACTTTTTTAAAAAAGTGTATATGTCACAGCAAAAGCTTAAATTTACTGGGGACTAACTGCACAAAATTGCAACTGCAAATACTGGATGAAGCTAATAGATGGCTATGAGGTTTTTGCCCATTCAATAAACGGCCCACCTATTTGAATAGAAGTTAAAAGTTTTCTGTGCAAACAACTTTTACAAAGCAATGTTTGTTGTGTGATTTCTTCATGCCCAGCATGTGAGCATCCATGGAAGTAAACTTCTTTGTTTTTAAAAGGTGATAATGAAGTGCTGTTTACTGGAGCTGTAAATGACAACTATTACCTAGCAATGTGTGATGTGCATATTAGCAAATGCATCTGATTGTGTAAAACAGTAGTATGGCTGAATGCTCAACTGAGTATCAAAGAAATAAGAGGCCTGTCTTCCTCATTTACAAGTAGAATATGGAATATAGAATAACAGACATGGAGGGAACCTTGGAGGTATTCTAGTCCAACCCTTTGCTCAGGCAGGAGACCCTGTACCATTCTGGAGAAATGACTGTCCAAACTCTTCTCAAAAATGTCAGTTCCTTAACTGTTCTCACTCTCTGGAAATTACTCCTTAGTTCTAGGTTGGATCTCTCCTTGATAGGTTTCCATCCATTACTTCTTGTCCTGCCCTCAAGTACCTTGGAAAATCGATCAATCCTGTCACAGAGACAGGACACATCGATCAATCCCGTCACAGCCCCTCTGTGACAGCCTCTCTGTGACAGCCCCTATCGGAAGATTGCTGTTATGTCACTCCAATCCTTCTCTTTGTTAGACTAGACATACCCAGCTTCTGCAACCATTTGTCGTATGTTTTAGCATCCACCCCCCTAATCATCTTAATTAAGGAGCCTGAGTGGCGTAGGAGGCTAATTGCCTCCTACTAAGGCAGCATTTAACATCCAGCTGCCTGCAATTACTGCGAGTTCAATTCTCACCAGGCTCAAGGTTGACTCAGCCTTCCATCCTTTCTAAGGTGGGTAAAATGAGGACCCGGTTTGTAGGGGCAATAAGCTGACTTTGTATAAATATATACAAAAGTATGAAGGCTATTGCTTAACACATTGTAAGCCGCCCTGAGTCTCCGGAGAAGGGCGGCATATAATTTTTTTTTTTAAATGCTCTTCTCTGTACTCTTTCCAGAGTGTATCTACATCTTTTTTGCATTGTGGTGACCAAAACTGAATACGGTATTCCAATTACAGTCATACCAAAGCAGTATAGCATTTTGCAATGAGTTCCAAAGGTGCTTTTTCAAAAGGGAACTAGATTTTCTGTTTTTGCTTGAAGACATTTTGCTTGCCATTCAAGAAACTCCTTCAGTTTTGACTGGAGAATGCAAGAACTCTCAGAAAGAGTTCTAACGATACTTCCATTTTCCACCATTCATTCAGAACTGAAAAAGTTTCTTGGATGACAAAGAAAGTTGCCTTTGGAAAAAAAAACTTTGGAACAACCATGACCTGGATGACTGAGAATTACCATAGACAGGTTACAACTCATTTTATCTAAAGGTACCTACAACGAACAAATGTTACTGTATTTTTCAGAGTATAAGATGCTCCGGACTATAAGACACACCTACCTTTTTTGGGAAGGAAAACAAGAAAAAAAAATCTGCCTCCCAGCAATTTGCTTCCTTCCAGCAAACAGCAAACAGACTGATTCAGTTTCAGTTTCATTTTCAGCACAGCCTGATTAGCACAAGAAAAAAAAATCTGCCTCTACCTCCCAGAAATTTGCCTCCTTGCAGTAAACAGCAAACAGCCTGATTCAGTTTCAGTTTCATTTTCAGCACAGCCTGATTAGCACAAGAAAAAAAAATCTGCCTCTGCCTCCCAGCAATTTGCCTCCTTGCAGCAAACAGCAAATAGTGGAGGCCAATAGGCAATAGCAATCCCTGCAGCCTGAAACAGCTGATGGTTGGGAGGCCGATCCAACCGACAATCAGCTGCTTCTGCTAATCAGGCTCTGCTGAAGCTGAAATGGACTGTTTGCTGTTTGTTGCAAGGAGGCAAATTGCTGGGACGCAGAGGCCAAAGGGTAGGGGCCGGTGGGTGGGCGGGGCTACATTTGCACCCAAATTTTCACCCTCTTTTAGGGAGGAAAAACTGTGTCTTATACTCCAAAAAATAAAATAGGTGAAACCCATTTTTGTCTTTTATATAGACATCCTTTATTGTAACTAACTCTTCTTGGAAGTATACAACAGTTTATCTTATTTAATATAAGGGTGTCAATATGTTTCTTTTGTTTTTACAATTTATATCAGATATGTGACTAAAACAAAGTAGCAATATGCTACTTTCCTTTGACTATAAACAATAAGGTTGCTTTGTTCTTTAATTACTTCATTATTTTTATATTGATTTATTGATTTTCAAAAATAGTTCTGGAGTCTATGTGGTATTCTGAAAATGGTCCCCAAAAGATTTTGATAACACCAGTACTATAACCTTTTCTGTAACGGCGATCACCCTAAAATGGACATGAACCAATACAACTAATGAAACAGTAGAAGTGCCAGAGCAAAATATAAAAGAAAGTTTTTTTAAAAAAATAAAGCAAGAGCAATAGTTTGGTGGGTAGAACTGAGAAAGAAAAGGGGCCTGAGTGGCGCAGTAGACTAAGCACTGATTAACATTCAGCTGCCTGCAATTACTGCAAATTCTAATCACACCAGTCTCAAGGTTGACTCAGCCTTCCATCCTTTCTAAGGTAGGTGAAATGAGGACCCAGATTGTGAGGGCAATAAGCTGACTTTGTATAAATATACAAAAGTATGAAGGTTATTGCTTAACGCCTTGTAAGCCACCCTGAGTCTCCGGAGAAGGGCGGCATATAAATCAATTTTTTTTTTAAAAAAAAAAGAGGAGGAAATGTTAAAAACATCAGATTAAAGAAACAAGCTACTATAGTTCTTGAGACATGCAGATTAGAGTAGATCCATTTTAAAAGGTCAACTTGATTCATATAGTCAAAAGTGACATCATAAGTTCAATTCAATTCATATTTCCTAATCAGATGATAAATTGGGTCATTTAGAAAATTGATATGACTCAGAAAAAGTATTTCTGTACCTGCACAAAGATCATCAGGTTCAGAGGCATCCAATTAATCTAATGATCTGAAAAAAAAAATCCAATTCAGAAAGCTGAATTTAGAAAATTACTTTCATTCAAATATCTGAATCTTATCTTTACTACAGGTAATATTTCTATTATGTTGAAAATTCCCAGGTAAAAATGATACCCTATTTCCCAAAAGGAGTTTAGATTAAAATCTTATTTTGGGATATTTTATCCAGGGGTGAAATGCTCACGGTTTGGACTGAATCGCCCAATCCGATAGCGATGGAGGCAGGTGGTTCGGAGAACCGGTAGCAAAAATCCCTGCCCCCCCCCCATTGCCCAGCTGAGCCGTGCAATCATCAGAGGCTTTTTTTAAAAGCATTTTTTCTACAACCTCTTTGGCTGAAAAAATGCTTTTAAAAGTAAAAAAAAAAGCCTCTGATGATTGCGCGGCTCAGCTGGGATCATCAGAGCCTTTTAAAAAAAAAGAAAGCCTCTGCAGATCAGGTAAGTCAGCTGGGATCGTCAGAGGCTTTAAAAGCATTTTTTTTACAACCTCTTCAGTGGAAGAGGTTGTAGAAAAAATGTTTTTAAAAGTAAAAAAAAAAGTTGGCCACGCCCACTCAGTCATATTAACCCCCCCACTAAGCCACGCCCACAGAACTGGTAGTAACAAATTTTACATTTCACCACTGATTTTATCCCCTTCTGTTCACCACAATAATAGATGTCACTGCTCTATTGGGGCCCAGTAGCTTCCCAATGTACTTTAGTAATTAGTTTCCTGCAAAGACTGGGAAAGATAAATCTATTATTCAACATACGACAGAACACTGATTAGAACATGCAAACTGAGTATCACAATAAAATGGAATATGTTTACTTCGGATTGTATTTTGCTGAAATGGGAAACTCATAATTGGATTTCAGCTTTCTTGGTCCAATTTTCAGTAAAAGGTGTACAGAATTATGGATCTCCATTTGTCCGTTTGTCCCTTTTTTCTTTTCTTTCTTTTTCCCTGTGATTAAGATGCAGATTATTTATGCTGAGCTCACAAAAAAAGAAGGAAAAGAATTGTCGGGAATCTTAAACTGTTTGGTGGTTCAGAACTAGACACTTTCAAATAATATGAACACAAACACTTGATCTCCCTGTTGCCATTCCTCTAATCAGTTCAATCTCCTCTTCAATTTATTGTGTTTTTCCTCCCTCAAGCACTTCTCAACACTGAAACTTGACTGAAGGTTAAAGCGTTTCAGAAATAATTCATACGGGTTTCACTCCTTAAAAAAAAAACCACAAAAACCCTTTTTCGTTCAGTTTATGACTTATTTGTTCTTTTTGGCTTTGTTCTTCTTTTGGAAAGAGGGTAAACCCCCACCCCAAGGGTGATTTTCTGAATTTGTGGATATACCAGGGTATCCATGTGTTCATTTGATATGTTTT
The DNA here is from genome assembly GCA_012654045.1 of Ptyas mucosa. Lineage (NCBI taxonomy): Eukaryota > Metazoa > Chordata > Lepidosauria > Squamata > Colubridae > Ptyas > Ptyas mucosa. The sequence goes on from WNWU01013616.1 coordinate 5,634,904, forward strand.
ACTCTACTTTCCTCATAGTTTGAGGATTCAACCACTTGTTTGCTTACCACAATAAGGCCACATGAAATGGTTCAGTACCATAACAGTGTAGATATCAGGTGAATGGGTCTTGATAGCATAGAGAGATAATAGAAAGACAGGCAGGCAGACGGACGGATAGATTAGCTTTGGGCCCTACAGTATGGTGAACTCAACAGAATGAGACAAAAAGAGTGAATCTATCACTAAGAGTGATTTGAAGCAGAATCTGTTCCAATATTCTATACCATTGATGGCGAACCTTTTAGACAGTTTGCACGCAAGCATGCCCAAATGGTAAGGTGTGCGTGCATGCACATGAACAGACATGCATATGTGCGAACATGCATGAACGTGCGCATACACTGACATGCACTTATGCACAGCAGAGACCCAAAGACCATCTGGGCAGCGGGAGGCAGGGCATCCCAACACTAGCAGCGTGGCAAGAGGTAAGATCTTTTTCTTTTATGAACTTCTGTTTCGCTGTTTGCAGGGAAACAGAAGCTCATGAAAGAAACGCCACAGAGATCTGACCTCAGGCGTGCCATACGTTCACCATCACAGTTCTATACCAAGGTTATGATAAAAAATATATATATTGTTAAATATTATCCTGGAGGAGGAATCTTATTTCCTTGTTTATTTAAAATAAAAACATATTAAAACAGTACATGGATACTAGTAGAATACTAGTAGTTTCAAGTACTCATGATCACAAATAGAGCCTAGTATGTTATGGCATTGGGTTCACCTTGTCCGAGTTGTATCTACTGATCTGGAATACTGACAGTCTTCAGTCCACCACAGACTGTGGAGAAGCTCTCTCTGTTGTGGCCTGTGTACTCTGAAACTTTCATTCAGAAATTTGGCCATGTCTCCCTGGCTTTTATAAAATTGTCAAAAAATGTTTATTCCACCATGATTTTTACCTGAAAAGTGAAAAGTTAGGACAGATTCCTGAGACTGCTTATTTTAAGTGTATACAGTAGTTTTCTTTGTGTTTGTTCTCTGTCTCTTTTGTATGATTATGGAGAAGAAAGAAAGAAAGGAGGGAGGATAGGAGGGAGGGAGGGAGGGAAGGAAGGAAGGAAGGAAGGAAGGAAGGAAGGAAGGAAGGAAGGAAGGAAGGAAGGAAGGAAGGAAGGAAAAATTGTTTCTCTGAACCAGCTAATGCTCAGCAGCCTGCAATTATATTTTTGCATAAAAGTTTTCATTATTCTAAACTGTCCTTGGTTGTCCATTCTTCTCTTCCAAGAAGAATTTTCCCATAATATCTTCCTAGAGAAACTGCAGGCCATTAGACAGATGCTAACGTGGTTAAAGACATATCAAAAGAAAGTCATATTACAAATGTGCTGATGATACCCTCCAACTTGGATATTCATTCCTTTTTAAATGCATATTTCCATTTAGCCATCAATCATCTCAAATATGATTTCCAACTGTGGTATCATATATATGTTCTAAACCTACTTGAATTTCTTTTTTAAAAAATTGTATCAGAGCATTCAAAAAATAAATAGATAGCAAAGTCGCATGCATTATTCTGGGATATACAACTCAATGATTTCCTCAATGAGTTTCCCAAAGATCCTTTTCTATATTTTCACACTTTGGTTACATTGCTCAATTCTAGTTACAGCCATTTTAGCTTTTCTGAGTTGTGTTAAAACATTTTACAGGTGATATATGCTGCTCTTTGTCTTCAATGAAACATCTGGCAGCTTATGTGCTTGTGTGACAATGTATACATGTCATGGTAGCAGGGGTGCAGAAGAGATTAAACATTTGCTGGCATGTGCCAATGTTTCATAGCAGTGCTGGATACTGATGAAGGCAACGCTTGTTTCTAATAATTACATTTGGCTTTCATTCTGATGTGCCATTTAGAACCACTTCTCAATGCATAAATAAGGTCCTGAGATTTATAATGGAGGTGTTAACATACTGCTTTTTCTCCCTGATATATAACAGGAAGGGATTCGAGCATACCGTGTATGCATTTCAGAGAGCTAATTTATTGATGAGACAAGCTCTCAAATATGAAATTTCCTTTCTCATTAAATTTGAACCCCTGAATGCAAATCTAACTTTGGAAAATTAGAAAACCGGCTGCACTCATGAAATAAAAGATGCATGATTGATGGGTCTAATATCCTGCCTTTGTAATATTCCCTATTACAGGTAACTTTTTTTCCCATTCTTATCATTAATTAAAAATTAAGACAATAAAATAGTCAGTGAGGCAGCAGGAGCATCGTCAATATCTATTTCGTTGACAGGGATAATGAATACTGGTGGTGCTGACAGGAACTAAGTTCAAAATGTCCTGAGTCACTTGCCAGCATATTTTCAAATCTGGTCTTTAATAACATTTCAATATCATCTATCAAACCTTGTCTATCCGGTATGACTCAGCAGTCATTGTGAGGGCCAATTCTGGTATAGTCCAAAAAGCCATCATTCCTATCAATTGGGATGCAGGCTGAGCAATTTGAGAATTATTCTTGCTGGATAAGGCTGTGATTGAGCTTTTCCAGTTCATTGGTTTTGCTCTGACGCCTTCCCATTCAGCATTTATCAGACAGGTGCTCACACTGGATGTGGCACAACCATAAGGATCCCTTTGCTGCTAGAGTAAATAACAAACATTCAATTATTCCATACGAGCAGCGCAAACAAATGATGGCAGATATTAATTAAGTTGTTTGCAATCAGGGCTTCTCTATGTAGCTCTTCATAGCATTCTAAGGCCATTACCTTCCATCCTTCTGAGGTAAAATGAGGACTCAGATTGTTGAGGGCAATATGCTGACTCTGTAAACTGCTTAGAGAGGGCTGTAAAGCACAATGAAGCAGTATGTAAGTCTGACTGCTACTGCTATTAAGTCTTTCACACAAGATCATCTTGCTACTGAAATTTGAATTCTGAGAAATTGGATTCAGGATACGAGAGAAGAGCATTTTTCTTTCTGACTTTTGCTCTCTCTTTCGTATGTTGACTTTATGACCTACTTTACTTGTGGTCTTCAAAGCCTATCAGGTTAAGAGATGCTTTAGGGAAACAAAAGAAAATCCAGAGAGTCCAATTTTTCTTAGGAAGTCCAGTTTAGCTTAGGAAAAAGCAAAGTCTAATTGCCTTTTGAAAAAGCACCCTTGGGATAGTCACAGTGAATATCAGAAATGATCACATCAGGTAAAACAGAGATCCCCAAAGTGATCGATATCAGTCCCAAAGTCCCAAATGTCGATGGGACTATCCAAGTGACTATCAGTGTTGTTATTATGGTTGGTAGCACAGTCAACCAGACACTAATAATGATAGGTGGTTTCTGCTTTTTCTACCCTGTATGGATTTTTTTTAGCACATGCACAATTCTCTCTTTTTCAAGTTTTTTTAATCATGACAATTGCCAGGATTTCTTTTCCCCAAAGCACATACTTATGCAAAGTTGCGTGCATGAAAATTGTATGATTCTTTTCCCAGATGTACAAGCCATTGCGCTAAGAATTAATATGCAGGTGGTCATTCAAATTCTCAATAGACTGACACAAAAAGGGGGGGAAAGTGTGCCAACAATTAAGCATCACCACATTTGCAGATTTATTTCTGCCACTTGCTTTGTAGCGTTATTCAAGGCCTCTGAAATATATTTCTGTTAATGTTGGATTTGTTTCAGGGGGCACAAAAAATATTGTTAGAGATAAAATTTCTCCAGGGAGAAATTTCTCCAGGGAGTGGAGAAAAAAAGGAAACAGTTTCTCAAGCATGGACTCCCCTTTGCTGGTAACATTAGCTTGCTACTAAAAATGCCTTATGGAAGAAAGTACTTTACTATATAGAGGAAATGAGAGAAGTCAAGAAGGTTGCAGACTATTGGAAAAATGATTATACAACGAAACATGCAGCCCTTGATGATCTTGGAACTAAATTTATTTTCTAAAGCAAATTCTGTTTTATCACATTCAATGAGAACAGGTGGGGGAAAAGGCAGGATAATTTCTCTGCCCAGCAGGGTTTTTTTTAAATTGTATTTATTTTACTATATTAGTATGGCCTGTCCCATTACATCTTGCAGACCTCCAACCATAATAATAGAGTTAGAAACTAGAAAACAACAACAACAAAAAAAACACACACTAATATTCTTCAACCCAATCCTCTTCCAGGAGGAACAGAAAGAGTTCTTCAAATTCCAAAGTCTTGCTGTTATTTAAATGTATATATATATGTGTGTATGTGTGCAGTTTTTTATATAAAAATAGAAATACATTAAATTCCTGATTCCCATGGTAAACCAAGGTGAAACAATGCTTTGGGGTAGGTACCAAGTACCTATTTCCTTTTCCATAATTCAACTGTTTTATAGGAGATTATCTGTCCATTTCTGTAGCTGAATGCTGAAAAAGACTAATTTCAACTTATTTTGAATTCATATTTGGCTTCATACAACACTGATCAGTGGTAGGTTTTTTTAAATCTATTTATTTAGTACTTTATTCATAACTCCTCCTGGCTTTGTTTGCATCATATTTGATGCCCAAAAGGGAAATATTTGTGCGGATGAAAGTGCTTCCTTTATTGTGTATTAAGCTATGAATTTTGAAAGATCTTTGCTGAAAATGACCTATTTCCTTCCTGGAAGGACATTTTTGTCATTTCATTTCTATCCTATGTTTTCCTAAAGCTCCTACAAACATTAAACATAACCCAAGATCTTCAGACTGTCTGGCTATTTTCCAAGATAACAATTCATTTGATTCTTGGCTGACTGCATGCATAAATATTATCAGCCAACTAGACTATTATGGCAGTTTGGGGGTGAAATGCTGACTAGATTCAGCTGCATCTATTTCTTTCCATTTTAAGAAAAAACTAGGCTGTCATGCAATTTAAAAAAGGTCAACATTAAAACAGTCTAAGCTGAGACTCATTGTTGGCCCTAATTTTGCTTTTATAATTTGATGAAAACTATTTAGTTTATTCCAATACATTTTCTTTGATTTTCTTTTAGATTTTTTTTAAATACAGCTTTCTATTTTGAGTGGGTTCCATACAGCTGTCAGATCACAAATGACAGTGTAAAATAAATGAATAAAATCTTGGTTAATATATATATAAAACCCACTAGGGTTGAGGAAATAATTTCTTCAAAATGGGTTGACAAATGTTTTTTTTTTTAATTATTTGATTTATATGCTGCCCTTCTCCGGAGACTCAGGGCGGCTTACAATGCGTTAAGCAATAGCCTTCATACTTTTGTATATTTATACAAAGTCAGCTTATTGCCCCCACAAACTGGGTCCTCAATTTACCTACCTTAGAAAGGATGGAAGGCTGAGTCAACCTTGAGCCTTGGTGAGATTCGAACCTGCAATAATTGCAGGCAGCTGATGTTAATAACAGGGTGCTTTAGACCACTGTACTATCCAAGGTTTAATTATGTCATGTAGTTTTCAAGTCTTGTCGAGACCTTACTAAATCACCTGCATTTTAAGAGAAATGTTTGGAACCAAAACTCACTCTCCTTCTTTCCCTCCCCCGATTTGATTAAATGTTATAATGAAATTGTTAGTGACATTATCACTAAATCTCAGATTCAGTTCTGTGTGGCTTTTCTTCCAGCACCTTCTGAAGCAGCCATATGATAATTATCATATGGTAGTTACAACCATTTGTTTAGCGACAGTTCGAAGTTACAATGGCACTGAAAAAAGGTGACTGAAAACCATTTTTCACACTTACAACAATTGCAGTATCCGCATGGTCACCTAATCCAAATATGGACACTTGTAACTGGCTTAGATTTATGACGGTGCAGTGTCCCAAGGTCACATGATCACCTTTTGCAACCTCTGACTGACAAGCAAAGTCAATTGGGGAAACCAGACTCACATAACCACTATGTTAATAACTTAACAACTGCAGTGATTCACTTAACATCTGTGGTAAGCAAGATCATAAAATGGGGCAAAACTCACTTAATAACTATCTCAATTATCAACAGAAATCATATGCTCAATTGTGATCATAAGTTGAATATACGACTTTCCTGTATACTCTTTTGGTCTATCTAGGAAGTTTGTCGATTGAAAAGTCGGCAGTTCGGTGGTTCGAATCCCTAGTGCCACGTAACGGAGTGAGCTCCTGTTACTTGTCCCAGCTTCTGCCAACCTAGCAGTTCGAAAGCATGTAAAAATTGAAAGTAGAAAAATAGGGATCACCTTTGGTGGGAAGGTAACAGCATTCTGTGTGCCTTTGGTGTTTAGTCATGCCAGCCACATGACCACGGAGACGTCTTCGGACAGCGCTGGCTCTTCGGCTTTGAAACAGAGATGAGCACCACCCCCTAGAGTCAGGAACAACTAGCACGTATGTGCAAGGGGAACCTTTACCTTTATCTATCTAGGAAGCATCAAAGAAAGGATTCATGTCCCTTACAGAAAAAAATGTAGCACTGTTTTAAGTATGCTAAAGCTGACTTTGACTTTTTAAAAGCCATATTGTATGTTAGAAGGAGCAGGAGGGAATCTCTTTTTGGTCCCCGACTAAATGAAAGAATATCACTCCAAGTGTCTTCCTGTTAGTAGACAACCATAAAAACAAACTGAAGAGAATCCTGCTTTTAAAAACCATTTAATAATTGGCCAGCCGAGTGTTTTTCAAACTTGGTCATTGTAACAAGTGTGGACTTCAGCTCCCAGAATTCCCCATGCTGGTTGGGGGAATTCTGGGACTTGAAGTCCACACATCTCAAAATGGCCAAAAGTATGAAAAACAGTGGGCTAGGCCTATCCTGAACTACTTATTTATTCAAGGAAATTATATGATTAAAAAAAAACTCCTCAAAGAAATGTATGTATGTAGCATGAAATGATTTTTTTTAAATAAAAGCTGGATGAAGTGCAATGATTTTCAAGGTGCTACCACTCCCTCCCCCCACAATTTTCTGTTTTCATTCCAAGTGCATGATTTCTTTACAGACTTTGAACCAAATGTGATAGCTGCTGCACAGGGATGAAGTACAATTAATAAGTGGAATAACTTGCCTCCAGAAGTTGTGAATGTTCCAACACTGGAAATTTTCAAGATGTTGGATAACCATTTGTCTGAAGTGGTGTAGGGTTTCCTGCCTAAGCAGGGGGTTGGACTAGAAGACCTCCAAGGTCCCTTCCAACTCTGTTATTCTATATTTTTTTCCCTATTTTAAAACTAGTCACTGTCTTCAGGCTTAAGGAATAACCCCCCCCCCAAAAAAAAGGACAATATCTAGAACCTAACCGCAATGTATGTTGATATGAGATAAAATGCCTTACATTTATTTGATCTCCATCTTTTATTACATTGATTTGATCTTTATATACCTCAGTTTTTCATTTTCCTTACCCCAAACACAACAAAGGGAACAACAGTCTTTCTTATCGCTGGCAGCAGGAGATTGTTCTCTTTTTAATCAAGTGAATCACTTTTAGCAGACTTTAGCCTTCTATTTTTCACTTAAGCATTGTGAGGTGAGAGAGCCCATCTTCCTTCTCAATTATCTCTGCACTGAAGAAAATGCTTGATCTTCTTCTGGGTTACCTAATGAGAGAAGTGGCCTTCTTTGGTGCTTAATTCAATGGTGGTATTCAGCTGGTTCAGACCGGTTCAAGCGAACCGCTATGCTGTCCTATTTAGCATTTTCTAAGCCGCGTGCATGCGTGCAAGCCACGAGCGCACTCACATTTTCGTTGCGCTGTGAACTGGTGGTAAAATTATGTGAAATCCACCTCTGGTTTAATTGTGGAAAGACCTCTCCCCCCTTCAAGAATGAAATATTTTGGAGTTAAGCCTTTGTTAAATAATGGCTAAATGAGTATAATAAATATAAAGGGATATACAAAACTGTTAAATAAGAGTTAAGCAATTGGTAATTCTGGATATGGGATTGTGCACAAAAGAATTTTAACCGATCGACACACTTTCTGTGATTGTATTTGAATGATGGTGGTTTTATGTTTTGTTTTTGTTTTAAATAAAAAAAAAAGAATGAAATATTTTGGGAAATATTAAAAAGTTAGAATATTATATTTCCCCAAAGGGAAAAAGAGAGAAACATACTCTTAAAGACAGAAATACTCAGTCTTTCTTAATAGCCCCCCCCTCCAAGCAAATCTTTTGTGCCCATTAAGAAAGATTGGGCCAGCCTATCTACAAAACAAAAGACCTTCAGCTTTAGGGTGATGGGATTAGGAAGAACAGGACCTAATAGGATTAACCTACTACCATTTAGCAGAAGACACAGAGCTCACTACATTGCACAATTTCCGAAGTGCATTTTTGGATATTGCACAAGGCTCCTAGCAGCATCTCTGAAACGTATAAAAATCCATGTACATATCAAACTGGTTATGCATCTGCACCAGTACCACAGACCCTGGTGATTCTGTTCATCAATAACTGGACCTTCTTTCCAATCGGCCTCCAGCATCTTTTCTCCCAGCTTGGAACTGAACCAGATGGCTTTTCCTTTCAACAGGTTGCTTGGGCTCCAGTGAAAATTATCTGGGTTTAATTAATCAAAGCAACTCCAAATCATATTGTCTCTTCATGGCACTACACAGATGCCATTAGCCTCCACCAGTAGGACCAAAGAAAAAAGATCATGGAGAAACTATATAGTTAGAAAATAATATCGTGGTAACACCAGAATGCCAAATGTATTCATTTAAGAGTTTGGAATTCTATGCAGAACTGAATAACCTATTTTGTTCGTATTTAACAGTTTTTTTAAAGTTGAAGAACGCATGGAAAAGTAATGGAGCTAGCAGAGATGACAAAATTAACCGTTTTAATTAAAGAAAAGAATATATCCAGTTTTATTTCTACTTAGAAAATGCTTCTAGACTTTGTGCTCAGAACAGAAAAAAAAGATGAAATGGGTTCATGGGTTGACATGGGTTTTATTGATTAGATTAGTTTATTGTTACAGGAATGGCTAGTATCTAGTATTTACTAGATATGCCAAAGTAAAAAGCTGAGGTTGCAATCTTAATTTGTATTTTACTGCACAAACAAAAATTTGAAAGTCAATGCTTTTTTTCCTTCCCTCATTCACTCCCAGATTCTTCTTCCCCCTTCTTTTCCTCACCCGCTTCCCTATAATTTTCTCACTTGTATTTTACATTATGACAAACGTTAATAAAAATTATTTAAAAACATTTTTAAAACGGTAAAAAATAGTTTATAGGTGTAAAGACATCATAATTGTGTGCAAATACCACATTTGAATTGTATACAAATATCCATTGATTTAAAACAATATCATGCTCCTCATTTGAAATAGCTCCTTAATATACATTTAATATCATAAAATCTGTTAGATATGTATTAGATGTTTTCAGGGGTGGGCTTCAAACATTTTAGCAAGGAGTTCTTTGCCCAGTTTCTGGGTGGGGATGGTCTAGTTGGCCTCCTGCACCATGACATGGGGGGGGTGTATTTTTGCCCTCCCCTGGCTCCAGAGGCTTTGCTTGAGCCTCCGGGAGGGTGAAAATGGCCTCCTCAGGCTCTGGATGCCCTCTGGAGGCCAGAAATGGGCCTGTTTCTTGCCTTCCCAAACGTCCAGTAGGCCCATTATTCACCCTCCTTAAGCCTCCATGCGTGCCCTGCAGTTACCTGCATCAAAAATGGCCGTGTGGGGACTCCTGGGAGGAGCAGAGAGGGGTGGGCAGGGCCAGCCAGGAGTGAGATTTGGGGATTCTCCAAACTGCACAGAATCTTAGCTAGAGGTTCTCTCAAACCCCTGCTAACACCCAGCAGCCCACCCCTGGATGTTTTCTATTGCCTTAAATCTTTTTCATATTCTTCCAGAATGGCAAACCCTCCACAGAAACTATGATCATCATGGATGCAACAGCCATCTGAAATTGAGCGACACGGCAATCTAGTTACCACTTCTTCATTGAATTTTCCTCTAAAGTAGATTGAGTATGAGCAAAATCTGGATTGTCTAATAGTCATGACCCCTCGATGAACGGGATATAAAAACTGGTTCAGTATTTAATTGCTTATATTATGATGGAGGTTTACGTTCTTATCTGAGTATGATCTACTTAATTACTTTTTTAAAAATAATTTTAAGTTAAAATTTGTCCCAGATGAATACAGTGCAGCCTATTGATAATGGATCTCAACAGGAGGTAAATTAGTCACTGAAAGTGATTGTAATATAACTGTTGTTCTTGCAAATCATATGAATTATCTTTACATTTATTGTATTTGTCCTGAGCTGTCAAAATCAATTCAAATAATGCTGGTCAAACTTCAGCATTTATTTTTTTTAAAAAAATGCAAAGCACTGTGCTGTTTCCGAAAAAACAAATTCATGCATGTGTATATTGTTGAAAATGACCATAAAACAATGTATCAATTATGTAAAAATGTTTCCCCAGCTTTATTAGTTTAGAAAGAAAATTGAAAATGTTAATATTAATAAAAAATAGGAAAATGTGTGTGTGAGTAGGTATAAATGGAAAATCATTAGGAAAAATATATACATTAAGGATGACATTTCATAAAAAATACATGCACAAATAAATGGGATAATATATATAAAATATTCAAAAGTTATATAAATGGAAGGCAAAAGCTATACTATTGGAAATTATATAAGCAAAATTGCATTCAACAGAGTTATCAATCCTTAGGGTTCTCTATGTTTTTTTTTTCATTTACTTTGTTCAAAGTTAACTCATAAACTTTTCCTTTAATTATTTAGGGATGCTGAATCATGTTTCTAGTTTTCTGTAGTATTACTTCTCCGCCATTAAGTGGGCTTCTCCTTAGTGTTTCCCCTTAATTGTCTTGTTAATTTGCTTTTTCCAGTTGTATTTATTGCCTGCCTGCCTGCCTGCCTGCCAGACAGCCAGACAACCAGTGTGCATCGGTAATGGGATTTAATTTTTTTTACTATCGGTTCTGTGGGCGTGGCTTGTAGGCATGGCATGGCTTGGTGGGTATGGCTTGGTGGGCGTGGCTTGGTGGGCATGGCAGGGGAAGGATACTGTAAAATCTCCATTCCGTCCCCAATCCAGGGGAAGGTTACTGCAAAATCCCCATCAGCTGGGACTCGGGAGGCAGTGAATAGATGGGGGCGGGGCCAGTCAGAGGTGGTATTTATCGTATCTCCAAATTACTCAAAATTTCCGCTGCCGGTTCTCCAGAACTGGTCAGAACCTGCTGAATACCACCTCTGGTGTGCATGAGACTAAGTTTTCTTGGCAAGATTTCTGAAGTGGCTTGCTGTTACCTCCTCTTGAGAGGAATGGACTGACCCAAAAGTCACTCTGATGACTTTTCTCTAAGGTGGGACTAGAATGTATAATCTCCCAGTTGGTAACCTGATGCTTTAAATACTTTACTAAACTGTTTCTTACTGTACTTCTACAGACTTCATAAATAAGTAGAAATCATTTTCGTCTTGAGCTTTTCTTTGGGATTGAAATAATTGCCACATTTGGGCCAGAGGTAGATACAAGCAACTTCCATTTCTTTTTTTCCCCTTTTTTTATGAACACTATTGAACTGTGAAGTATATTAAGCTGTCCACACATTGTCACGCACCATGCTCTTCATAAAAGACTGTCACACAATGACAGTGTGGCTGGCCTTTAAATTTGATACGTCATTTACTATCTTGCCTGACTTGATTTTTCTCTGGTCCAATTTCAGTTCGACTCTTGACTCAAGGTAGACATGTCTCACTTCCCCACCCCAATCCATTCTCGTTGTCTTTGGGATTTGGAAAACCTTCCTATGAAACATAAATCTGATGCATCAACACATTTCATTTAGTGAAGAAGCTGTCCAGTAGCTTTTGATTACCAGCTAGCATTGAGCCCATGATCTCCAGAGACCTTTTTATCTTGCTTTCAGTTTCAGGACACATATAAATAGCTCCTTGCCTGAACTGTGCAAAATTTCCACTTCACCCTATTTCTTCCAAGCAGGTTAAAGACAGTTCTTCTAACCTGGATCACTTTATGGCGAGAGACACATGCTGCATCCCCTTTTAATTTTCCCTGAAACTAATTAATCCTCCATGTTAGCCAACATGAGCACATGTTGGCTAACATGGAGAATTAATTAGTTTCAGGGGAAAATTAAAAGGGGATGCAGCATGTGTCTCTCGCCATAAAGATACTACCTCAGATTACAAATGCTGCACAAAAGCTGGACAGTATTGCAAAAAAGTTACTATACGTTTTGCTTCACTGATATAGCACCACTTTCACGTTTATCCATGGAGAGGATTGAAAAAGTCAAGGAAGTGGCTGCCATTGCTGGATCAAAAGCCACACCATCCTTACAAGAACTGCATATATAACACTAGGGGTGGGCTTCAAAAAAATTAGCAAGGGGTTCTCTTCCAGGTTGCTGGGTGGGCATGGCATGGTGGGTGTGGCCTAGTCAGCCTCCTGCACCATGGTGGGGGGGGGTTTTGCCCTCCCCGGGGTCTGGAGCCTTTCCTCAAGCCTCCAGATGGGCAAAAATTGCCCCCCTAGGCTCCAAAGACCCTCTGGAGGCCGGAAATGGGCCCGTTTCTAGCCTTCCTGAACTTCTGTTAGGACCGTTTTTCGCCCTCCCCAAGCCTCCATGTACGCCCTGCACTTGCCTGAATTCAAAACGGGATGGGCCACATGGAGACTCCTGGGAAGGGCAGGGCGGGGCCAGTGAGGAATGGGATTGGGGGTTCTCTGAACTGCACAGAATCTTAGGTAGAGATTCTCCTGAACCCCTGCAAAACCCCAGCAGCCCACCCCTGTATAACACATGAAGAAAGTGGTGGGGCTCTGTTTTCCCAATCATAGTTATCATTTTGACTTTTTTTAAAAAATAATTTCACCCCCATTTCAGCTTATTGCCCCCACAAACTGGCTCCTCATTTTACTTACCTTAGAAAGGATGGAAGGCCGAGTCAACCTTGAGCCTGGTGAGATTCGAACTTACAGTAATTGCAGACAGCTGGTGTTAATCACAATGTTTTTTAGTCTGCTGAGCCACCAGGCCTCGAACCAATCAATCAATCAATCAATCAATAATGCTTATAAATAAGATGACCATTATAATGTATAATAGAATTGGACAAAGACTCTGCCTCTCTTAATAGTAATTCATATATTTTAAATCTTTAATAGAGACAAGCAATATTACAGCCAAAGAGCCTTTAGGTAGAAGGTTAATTTATGGTTTTAATAGATTTATAGGGCCACTCATTACATTAGGATGACTCTGAGAAACTAACAGTTAAGACTTCAATATCAAACAATAATTATGAAGAGTTTTATAGGTTATATAAAACTTAAGGCAGATATCCCGAGGCTTCTATAATGTCTAAGGTTCAATTGTCAGTATTTTGATATCCAAATTCTTCTATTCTTACGTTAAGACACTTTAAACAATAGAAATCGTTCTGCTGCGTTTGTCTGGATTTCCACCTCTAGATTTGAAGTTTATTCTGGTTGGAAAGCAATACTCTTGTTGCAAAAGTCATCCTGATATTTAAGCCTCAGAACCATTTACTTCTATTTCAATTGTGGTTTTCAGCTTGCAAAGTATCATAAAAGGAAGGGTGCTTGAACCTGGAATTGTCTGCCCTCCTATAAGCATTTTATTCCTAATGCCAGTATCACTACATAGAAAGGAACTCTGTTGGGCTACATAAATTTGGAGTCAGCAAAAAACGTGAGGTATGGGACGTGAACCTGCATAAATCTGTTCATAGGGGACAATGATAGTGCTTGAGGTGTCCTGCCCTGACAGCTAGCATTCAATCTGAAGTAAGTGTGGAGATCTCAGTGTCCTCCCGTAATGCCAGAGCATAATTGGATGGAAAGTTATATTCCTGTCACACTGTCTCCTGCAGCTGCCATAAGTATTTTCCCAACTCTTCGGCTATAACTGACAGTGGCGGTTACTGAATTTTAATTATTTTCTCAGTATCTGACACAGGAAAAGAAAAATCATAGTAATGCCTTAAAAGTAGATGAGCCTTCCTCGCAATTGTTGACATTCTCTTTCAGGCTTTCCATTGCCCAAACTGGCAATTATTTTTTTAAAAAATAAAATAAATCTTTCTCAGTGGAAATGTTTTGGTTCACTACCTCCATTTACAAGAAGAATAGTTACCGGTAAATGTTATAGTCTGAAATCCATTAATTCACAATACATAAGTGCAATGATTTATACTTATATATTTCTTAAACTGCCACAAGGACAATCATATCTTCTTGGATCTAAGATCTGCATTGGTGGTAAGATATGCAGTGAATGAGTAGCACCATACATTTTAAATGTACTCTTTTATTAAAAGTAGAATTACATTTTTTAATTTTAATTTGGGACAAGGTACTTCTACATTTTTAGAAAGAACATAGCTCCAATTTTCAGCTGTTCATCTGAAGTCTAGAATGTATTTTACTTCACGAATGGATTTCTTTGTGATGTTTGTTAGAGGTTATCACCATCTAGCAATAAGCAATGCTAAGGACTTCAATGGGAGTAAAATTATACAATCTTCATCATAATGCAGAGCAAAATAATATGAATGAATCCTGCTAATATCCAGTATTTCCTGGACAATACTTTGCTGAAAAAATGCATATATTTCAGAAAAATGCTAAAAGAATAACATGTTTGGGAAAATTGTCTTCCAGAGGTTATATAATTTAGCATAATTTAGGATTAGTATACTTTACAGAATACTGTATACAAATTAAGTCTTTAGGAAAGGTTGCATATAATACCGTGCTTATTAGAGTAAGCTACAAGATGTACATGCTAAAAAGTTATGAATTACACTAATATGTCACAAATGAACGAAATAATGCATTTTTTTAAAAAAACCTGACAAATTTAGTTTAGACTGGGGTGTCAAACTTGATTTCATTGAGGGCCGCATCAGGGTTATGTTTGACCTCAGGGACATGGGTGGGCGTGGCCATGGTAGGTGTGGCCAGCTTGATATCACTCCTGTTGGGGCCGCCTGTGCTGGCCCGAGCACTCTGTCAAGAAAACGGGCTCCCAAGCTCTGTTTTCAGCTGAAAAGGCCTCCTGCAACCCTCTGCCGGTGAAACGGAGCTTGGATGGGAGGGCTGCATACAACCTCCCAAGCTCCCTTTTTGCTGGCAGAAGCATCACAGGCCAGTCCTTCCCTGTTTCCAGGGCGGCCCCGAGGGTCAGATCTAAGCACCCTGTGGGTGACACTCCTGGTTTAGAGTGATCTGCACAATTTTAGTCCCCGAAATTGTGGTTTAGACAGAGACTAAATATAAAATATAGGTGCAACATCAAAAAGTTAACTTAGTGTTATCTAGATTGATTAGGGATTCCTCCCAGGTTGAAGTAGAAATGCTCATAATTGGACATTATGTAACACATGTTCAATTATAGAACCTGTGCTACTCCCCATGGTACCTGTTATTGCTGGAAAACAAACTGTTATTCCCATGTTCATGTTCATTTTCATTTATTCCTTGTACATTATATTTCATTCTGAAAGAAACTCAATGGAGCAGACTGTAAATGCAAAACAACAATAAAAAAAAATACAATCAATGTAAATAAGTGCATTGATTCTAAACTGGCCTTGAACACCATTGTAGAACCCACCAGTATTCATTTAATGGGATTACAGAAAGACCATGACTTTGGAGGCAATGAGTGTCTACTTCAAAGCCAATTTCCCCACCATAGAATATTCAAGCAAAAGTTTGGAGGATGATCTAACAAACAGAGAATAATAGCTAACACTATTCGACTGTAGGAAAGCAGGGCTAGATAAAAATTACCACAATGAGTAAAATGATAGAACTCAGAATAATCAAGTTGAAAGGAGCCTTGGAGGTCTTCTAGTCCAACCCCCTGCTCAAGTAGGAGACCCATTTCAGACCATTTATATCATTTCAGACGCCTTAAGGCTAAATTCAATTTAGGCAGGTATTGACAAGTATGAAGCTTGTTAGACTCTTTGACAGCCCCCCCCCCCAAAAAACCTATTTATTTTCTAATCATAATTCTAAGAATTCTCTCTAGCAAAGCATATTGAGATGAATAGAATGGGGTTGAAAGAATCCCAGCAACTATTTTAAATTTAGAATCAGTATATCCTCATGCACTTTAGGGGTGAACCTCTCTGGTTTTATTTCTAATAGCTTTCCTGTGATCCAGCAAGGAGGTAGGTCTCTTCATTGATTGTGCAGAACCTTGCAGTTCTCTGATCCATCAGCCAGGGTACCAATTCTTATAACATTTATGCATAGGTATGCATTGTCGGAGGTGTTGAATAGTTTTACGTCATTAGCAAAGAGAATGTAGCTGCTTATAATATGATTGCAAAAGTCATTTATGTAAAGTATAAAGAGTGTGGGTCCTAAAATACTGCTGTTAACAGTTGCAGGGTTTGATAGGGCGCTCCCTATTTTTTGACTACTTGTTGCCTGTTTGACAGGAACGCAGTTATCCACTTATGCAGGGAACCAGAAATGTCATAAGATTTTAGTTTTAACAGTAGTTTGTCGTGTACCACTGAATCAAAGGCTTTGTAGAAGTCTATGTAAATTGCGTCTACTGCTTTATCTTGGTCGAGTTGTGTAGTCCATATGTTTTTGCAGTGTAGAAGTTGCAGATTACAGGACAATTTTTTCCTGAAACCAAATTGCTTGTTAGAGAGTAGGTTGTTTGTCTCTAAGCGGAGGGTAATGGATTGGTTTATGATTGATTCCATGACTTTGCAGGTGACACAACACAGTGAGATTGGTCTGTAATTTTCAGCTAGGCTGGGTCACCCTTTTTGAAGACAGGGATGACCATGGCTGGAGTGTTGTATCACTCTTAAGGAATATAGTTGAACCTTAAAGTAGAGACGAGATATGGGCCTTTCTCCAAAATCAAAAGCTCAAAATCAAGCCGAGGAAGTGTTTTTCTAGAGTTGTAGTATACCTCCAGACAGTGACTGAAATTATAGGGTGAGTGAGGATGGGAGACATAGATGATAGCAAAAGATTTAAGAGGGCAGAATGTCTTTGTATGACAATACTCTGTGGGATTTCAAATACCCCGTGATACATCTGAACAGCCAATAAAACAGTTTAATATGACTCTTGCAGGTTAAAATATACGCTGATTTTTTAAAAAAGTCTAGATTTCAACCACATTCTCTTCTCTTTTACTTCAAAGTTAATGAAGAGGGAAAATGTTTTCATTATATTGTATTAATAGTCAGTAAAATGTGGAGTTAATAAAATTGTTACAATGGATCCTATTTCTACGGTGGGCAGCAAGATGACTGTTGCGTTAGCTTATCTGGTTGAAATTAGAGAAAAGATGAGATGCGAAGAATGCATTGCATCAGAAATGAATAATTAAGAAATGAATAATTAAGAATTAAGAAAAAATAAACAATACCTGCAAAATATTTGCGGAGCCTAAAATGTAAACATAGAATATCACCTATGTGCATTACAAATAGGGTTTTTGTGATACCTATATTGACTGGGGGAAACTTGGAAACCTATATTTCATTTCGAGATCAATAACTTGGAAGAAAAACCTTAGCTAGTGTCCTGTCATCTCTGAACTGTTCATTTCCTTGGGCACTGTGATGACAGGTTTAATGATAAGATTATAAAGAAGCCTTTATTTTCTATCACAGACTTAGCGAGAAGCATAATTTCTCAGTGATTGCTTCTAGAAGACTCACCATTTATCATTCAAAGAATAGAGAGGTGAGGAGGCATTCATTTAACACAAAGGGTTTACTTCTTGCAATCCAAACAAAGTCTTTGCAATCCAGAAATCAATATATTTATGTGTGGCTATTTGATTAGAAGTCCCAGTGTTATATGTGAGTTAAGCTGCTCCAGCTGAAAACAAGAAGTGAGTCCTTCAGATATTTTAGATGCTCCGTATAAGGTGATCAGAGGAGATATACATGAGCACACAATAGATACAAACTTAAAGTGAATGGCTCCAAACTCGATTGCAGAAAATATGACTTCAGCAACAGAGTGGTCAATGCCTGGAATGCACTACCTGAATCTGTGGTTTCTTCCCCAAACCGCCATAACTTTAACCTTAGACTGTCTATTTTTGACCTCACCCCATTCCTAAGATGTCTGTAAAGGGCGTGCATAAGCGCACCTGCGTGCCTACCATCCCTATCCTAATGTCCCCATTTATTTGTATCAATTTCCTGTATTCGTAATTATGTTTATACATATATCTGTTATCTTATACATGCTTGACAAAATAAATAAATAAATAAATAAAATAAATAAAAATAGAACTGGTGTAAAAATATTTGATTTGCAAATATGGCCAGTTGTCAAATTTGCTACATGTTTTAGATTTAGAATATGTAGAATCAGTTCCAGGTTGCCTTTGAAATCTCATTTTTTTAAAAACCAGAAATAACAACTCAATCTGTTTTTGTGTGAAGAGTAGTAGAGCATAAGTCTTCTCCACATAGCTCCCAGCGACCAGTAAGATCCCACAGAGTCGGTTTCCTCTGGGTCCCGTCAGCTAAACAATGCCGGCTGGTGGGCCCGCGGGGGAGGGCCTTCTCTGTGGCTGCCCCAGCTCTCTGGAACCAATTACCTCATGAAGTCCGGACCACCCCTACCCTATTGGCCTTCCGGAAAGCGGTGAAAACCTGACTCTTCCAGCAGGCCTGGGGCCGTTGATCTCGTTATAGTGAACTTGCGAGACCCAGCCACAAATTGGAGTGTATGTGTTTTAACATTTTAATATCTTCTTTTAACTTTTGTATGGGATATTGTTGCATTGTTTTAATCTCTGTTGTAAGCCACCCAGAGTCCCTTGGGAGTTGGGCGGCATAGAAATGCAACTAACTAACTAACTAACTAACTAACTAACTAACTAAATAAATAAATTCTGCATACAATGAATTTGAACTGAGAATAGGTCAGAATTCATGAAACTGAACTTTTCTCCAATTTCATTGCCCCATGGCTGGTTCTCTTTCTCCACTGCTGTACCTGGGGATGTTAACTTGAAATCAGGACAATAATTCCTTCTTTAGAAAGTTAAGTGCTTAAATGTTAAAATGCCATTCTTACAGTAATTGTTCTGTTAAAGGGGTCATTTAACTTTTAAAAGTTCCAATTCCCTGCTTAGTGCAGGAATCCCAAATTACAACAATGGCAGCAAGCAACTCTCTAGCCTCTGTGAACAGTTTAAGAGGAGTCATAACTCTGTGATTAGGTTCCCCTGTTAAATTCTTCTTACAGTTTGGGTGTTTTCTCTTATGTTCAATGAGATTCTGCTTTCCTCTAATTAAATCCATAGTTCTCTGTTCTGCCCTTTAGAGTGCAGACAGCAGACTAAATGTCAGCGTTCCGAGTAATGCACCCATTGAAAGCGGAACTCCAAGGCATGTAGATTTCTCTAAGAACATGTTTATTGGATACATCGTATTGGCACAGCTGGTAAAAACCAACTCTGAAAGTTCCCATGGTTTTCACCTAGTTAAAAGAAACTTTCCCCCTCCACAATGTCATCAGTCACATGGTC
Organism: Ptyas mucosa; assembly: GCA_012654045.1. NCBI lineage: Eukaryota > Metazoa > Chordata > Lepidosauria > Squamata > Colubridae > Ptyas > Ptyas mucosa. The sequence continues at coordinate 5,654,498 of WNWU01013616.1, forward strand.
CAATGAATACAGCTGGCAGGCACCTCTCCTCCTTCACCAGTTTTAAGTTTTTGGGTGTTATCATTACCTGACCTGGGGCGCTCACATTGCAGCACTGGTCAAAAGGGCCCAGCAAAGATTATACTACCTGAGACTTCTCGGGAAACAACAACTGAATGAAAAACTGCTGGTGACCTTCTACTGCTGCACCATAGAGAGTTTTTTAACTTACTGTACCTGTGTATGGTTTGCCAGTTGCACAGTGGCAGATAGGACAGTGCTCCAGAGAGTTAACATCATTGCCCAGAGGATCATTGGTTGCCCTCTCCCCTCCTTGGAAGAATTTTATAGTTCCCGCTGCCTTAAGTAAGTTCAAAACGTTCTTAAAGATCCATCTCATCCTGGGCTTCCTTTTTTTTTGAACTATTACCATCTGGCAGACGGTACAGGACAATAAAAACAAGGGCAAATAGGCTGAAAAACAGCCAGAGCAGTAACTATATTGAATTCTACTGTATAGTGTAATACTAATGCAGTATCAGGGGTTTTCAATTCACCAATTGTACAGAATGTGAAGGATGTGTGGTTTTTTTTTTTAATTTAAATTTATTTTATTTTATTTTATTTTTATTATTATTTTATTTATATGCCACCCTTCTCCGGAGACTCAGGGTAGCTTACAATGCGTTAAGCAATAGCCTTTTACAGTTTTCTTATGTATGATGTACACTGAAGATGGCATTTAATTTCGTTGTACGAGCTGCAATGATAATAAAGTAAACTAAACAGCCACCTGTTACCCTGACTTTGGTTCCCACAGGAAAACTTATTATTTTGACTGTAAGGTGGGCTATCTACTTTTCCCCCTCTCCTTCTTTCTCAGGGTTTGTGGCAACTTTGAGGCAGCACAAGATGGCTTCAGGCAGGTTCCCTTGGAGTTGAAACTATGTTTTTTTCTATGTAGCATCCTTTCAGGTACTTGATGACTGCTATCCATTTTTTATGGCCCAAATTGCCAATTTCTTCAACTGTCTTTCATAGAACTTCTTTCCCTCTAATTTTTCCCTCTAATTTCCTGATCATCACATAACTAATTTATATAACAAACTTATTTTGTATGTCTGAATTCTGCTTGAAGAAGGATATCCAGAATTGGTCACAGTTCTTTAGCTGGGATATGACAATGAAAAATAAAGTGGAATTTAGACACAAAACTAAATATGAATTTGCCTTAAAAAAACAAAACATAATAAAGCGATTATATTGCTATCCCATAACAGTATACCACCAATTGCTACTCCAAGATTTTTCCCCCCACAAATGCTATGATCAAGCCAGATTGATCTCATTCCCAAGCATTTTATTTCTTTTGCATTTAGCTCTATAAATTTTCACTATTCTTTGCATTCCATTTCCCAACTGTATTCATGCCATGTTTAGTTTTAATTTTGACTTTTAGAGCATTAGCTATCCCAAGCAATTTTGTGATACAATTCAATAGACACTGATTATCTCCACTTCTGCAACCAAATCATTAATAAAAATGTTAGAGAGATCCCTGACTAACCCTTTGACATTTCCACTTAATATCTCATTCCAGGCTGATGAGTAGCTACAATTTTAAAGTCAAATATATACACACTCAACGTTAATTTTATCCCACACTTAACTACCTTTCTTATCAGAATGTCATAGGATACTTTGTCAAATGCTTTGCTGAACTTTGATTGCTTTATATCTACTCCAGAATATTATAAATATTTGTATATAAATGTCATACTGAGTCTCTAGTTTCTTGTTTTTGTTTTTCTGACGATAGGGACATTTTACCCACATTCATCATCTGTTACTTTGCCTGTTTCCAGATGTTCTCAACAGTAATATGTTCAAATTCAGCAAGACCATCAGAAAGTTTCCATAATACTTGATGATGGAACCCATCTAGTCCTGGAAATTTGCTGTCAAAAACAGATCATCATTTATCTTTTTTCTATTAATATTGATTCAAACCAGCTGTGGGTTGCTACCGGTTCAGTCTGGATCTTGCGAACCATCAGTAATGGGGCAGGAGGCTCCGCCCATCCACCCAGCCATCATCATGGACAATCTGCGCATGCGCAAAAGCTTCTGTGCATGTACAGAAGTGCCGTGCACGAGCGAAGCAAGTATGCACACACGCACACTCCCATTGCGAACCAATAATGAAGGTAAGTGGAACCCACCCCTGATTCAAACTTACCCCTTTGTTCTGTTCTTCAGAATTGGCTAGTGGAACAGAGGGAAGACTGAACCAGAATAAATGTACAATAGTTACATATGTTTCATTAAGTTCTTCAAGCCATGGACTGAATGCAATTCTCCTTATCAAAGCAAGCACTTCTTCAAAACTTTTCATAGTTGCGCTATTAAACCCCATTGTGATAAACCTCACAATGAATTTCACAGGCCTCCATCCAAAGACAGCTTTTTTCATACAAATACCTCCAGTACAATGAGACTTAGTACATTCCAGGGATGTTGCAAACTATCTGAAATATATGATGATGGTTTTTTTTTTTAAAAAAAAGTCAAAGTGGTATAGAAATGCTGGAAATAATGTGGGAATAACTACCATTTCATTTACTGTCAAGGCTTTAAATAAACAATAAAGGAAAAATGTATTTAGTTTTCAACACAAAAGAAGAATGGACTTAGAAACAAGTCTGAAAACCTGCCTTTTATGCAAGGTTGTTAATTTCGTAAACAAACTAATTTGGTAAATTCTTCTAGCTCCTGGGATTTGGCTTTTTCCAATGTCTATCTGTCTATCCATCATCTATCCATCATCTATCTATCTATCTATCTATCTATCCATCCATCCATCTATCCATCATCTATCCATCTGTCTATCTATCTATCTATCTATCTATCTATCTATCTATCTATCATCTATCTATCATCTATCTATCCATCCATCCATCCATCCATCCATCCATCATCTATCGATCTATCATCTATCTATCTATCCATCCATCATCTATCTATCATCTATCTATCTATCTATCTATCTATCTATCTATCTATCCATCATCTATCCATCCATCCATCTATCTTTCTTTCTATCTATCTACCTATCTATCTATCTATCTATCTATCTATCTATCCATCCATCCATCCATCTATCTACTTACCTACCTATCTACCTATCATCTATCATCATCTATATCCTTCTTCTAAATCTATTTCCTTAGAAATATGCTCTAGTAATTGCAACTGGAGTTTATCCCATGCCAGAGAAAATATGTTATGACTATGAAAATGTCAAGTAAATGTTAATATTAAAATTATTCAAAAACGCAAAAACAAACAAACCACCCTATCTTAGAAGTGCACAAACAACAACAACAAAAAAAAACAAATGTAAAATTGTTTGCTGTAGTATGTTGACGGTGTCCATTAACTGACGTCTCTAGGCTCACAATAAGTTATGCTGAACTTTTTTCATATCGAACACATGAATTTTGAGTATTGATCGAATGAAGCAAGTGTACATAAATCACTGCAATGAGTGCTGTGAAGGGCTGTTGGCCATTTAATTAATTTTAATCCAATAGGGGTTGCCCTTCTCCTTTCATCTCATTCCCTGCTGACTTCCTTGAAGACTCTGCTGGAATACCTGAGGCCGAGTTTATCAAGTAGGGCTAAGTCTCTTTAAAAGAACAACATGCCATTAGCTGATTTGGAAGGGGTGACAGAAAGATCAATTTTTGCTAAGATTGCCCTATCAGTCCCATATAACTACATTAATGTTGCTTCACTGTGATCTTGTCACCAGAGTCAATTGTCACTGCCATATACGCAGTGATGCAATGATTATGAATGGAGGAAAGAGTCTGCCTTAGATGAAAGAGGAGACCTGGAGTTAGCAGACTAGTTCTTCTGGCAAGAAGAGATGAAGCAGCAGATATTTGTTCTGTTGTGCAGACCTGGAGTTCATATTGATTAAGCTTGGCAAGCAAAGGCAAGGATATGTGACCTTCTAAAGCTGAGTAGCAAACATCTTACTTCAGTGCAAATAAGAACGAGTGTCTAGAAAAGACATGCTGTGGATTCTTAATGTGTTGGCCAAACTGCCTTAAGCTTTAATTCCAGTTTACCAGTTATTTTAATAGGGCTGCGCAAAAGCCGCAGTGAGTATTAGAATAAGCCAAGCAGGAGCTGAGGTGGCGCAGTGGTTAGAGTGCAGCACTGCAGACTAATTCAGCTGACTGCTAGCTGTAATTCTGCAGATCGAATCTCACCGGCTCAAGGTTGACTCAGCCTTCCATCCTTCTGAGGTGGGTAAAATGAGGACCCAGGTTGTTGGGGGCAATATGCTGACTCTGTAAACTGCTTAGAGAGGGCTGTAAAGCACTGTGAAGTGGTATGTAAGTCTAAATGCTATTGCTATGTCTCATTAAAGCAGCCATCTTGGAAAATCTTGTGCAATATCTTTGAAGCCTGACTCAGGTTGTTCGCACAGACATGTGCTGTATGTAGGCAAAAATCATATTTCTGCTGGGACTACCAGGAATAGGCAGACAGACAGGGTCAGGTTTTTAATATTAAAGTTATTACAATATAAAATATAAATGGAAACAAAAAATGAGAAAGGTAGAGGGAAAATAGAGAAGAGATCATTATAATTATAATTATCAGTTATCTACTTATCAGAACCTAAAATTAAAGGTTTTTTTCCCCATTTCAAGTATAAAATCCAGAAATGGTTTCCAAATGGAAACAAAACTAAAAAAAATTATTATCTTTAATTACAACAGCTAATTTTGCCATGTATTGCCAATTCCATCACCTTTACCATCCATTCTTCCATTGTGGTAATCAGTGTGTCTTTCCATCTTTGTGCATGTAAGTCAACCTATATAATGATTTTCATTCAAGCTTTTTAGCTATCAAAGCTAAAAGGTTCTTTGTCCTGTGGGAATAGAGGAATAGGTGCAAGAATTGAGTCTTATTTCTTTTATATAAATAACTTTTGAATTTTATACTTGGCAGTCACTAGAATTTGTTTTCTTCAAATAGTTTCAATTATTATAGATCTGTGTTTGTGAATTACTGCCTGTGGGGCTTACAGTAGGAGAAGCTCTGATAAAATTCTTCATGGTTGAGAAATGAAGTCCTGGCATTTAGCTGAATTATAAGATAGGACCATATGCATAGGTGGGTATTTGTGTGTAATGTGGTGACTTTTATTCCATAATGACCTTTCCAGCAATTTGCAACTCTCACTTTCAATTAAATCCCAATACATCCTTCCTTGGACTTTGTCACATCAAATATGAGCAGTCAGGGAAGGTTGCTTAGCAAAGAAATGAAAATTGATGACTAATCCTTACTTAAAAACAAAAGCTTTTTATGTACACGGCAAAAAAATTCTTTAATTTCATGGATACAAATGCAATTTTAAAAAATTTAATTTGGGGATCATTTTCTTTTCTATGTAAAGGAGACTGAGTTGATCAGTTGTTCATTTTTAGCCTCCTGCAAATTTTAAAATATTTTATTTTTTTATTTTATTTTTATTTTTATTTGATTTATATGCCGCCCTTCTCCGGAGACTCAGGGCGGCTTACAGTGCGTTAAGCAATAGCCTTCATACTTTTGTATATTTATACAAAGTCAGCTTATTGCCCCCACAATCTGGGTCCTCATTTTACCCACCTTAGAAAGGATGGAAGGCTGAGTCAACCTTGAGCCTGGTGGGATTCGAACTTGCAGTAATTGCAAGCAGCAGATGTTAATAGATGTTAATAACAGGGTGCTTTAAACCACTGTACTACAGGCTCTGTAGTATCATATATATCAAGAAAGTTAGTTTTCTGTTTGCATAGAACACATCCATTTAATACATTTCCAGTTCAGGTTTCAAATAACCACATATTCTCTTTGTAAAGCTCTTTAAAAAATTAAAACAATATAGATCTGCCATGGCTTCAGGTTGGATTGTTATAGTGTCCAGTAAATTGGCATTGGGTTTTATAGTTTTATTAAAATTATATTTTGCTATATTTAATCGATGTGGGGTGAAATACTCTTCTTAACTACCTTGAGCCGACATCTGAATATCAAATTTTTAAAAGTTACACTTTGTAATGAAAAAAAATGTATTGTTTCCTTTCATTATGCAATTTTGAAAAGTTAGCTGCTAATCCTCATTTAGGCTTCTTATTTGCTACTATTGTCTGCCTGAAGTCAAAAGAATTGCTACTATTTATTCATTACACAATCTTTTGCTCCCCTGGTTTTCTATTTTTAATTTTTTAGGAATGACAATGAAGAAAGGTGATTGCAAGCAAGTGAAATGATTTGAACCCAACCCTCCTTTCAAAAGCTGAAAAGAAGGGAAAAAAATAACAGTGAAAGATTATTTGTTCTTCTGTGTATTTTTTAGCAGTTACGCAAACACAGCTGAAATTGCACAAGATTATATGATCTGTGGAGCTGCTCTAAGCAGTATCCATGGTGACAAGTTGAGGGAAAGGAAATGGGAAAATATTATTAGACTGCAAAATGGTTATATTAAAATCAGTAGCGTGGCCATTAAATAGAAAAAAAATCATTTGTAAACTTTTTTCTTTTGATATGAACACAAATGCAGAAATATAAACATTGCTAAGAAAGTGCAACAATTTGGAGAACGAAAAACATTTAATAACCTGGGCTTTTTCAGAAAAAAAAGTCTTATAACTAAAATCCATCCAAATTGTTCAATTAGAAAAATATTTTAGACTAGAAATTATTTTTTTACTTTGAAACTAATGATTCATAAGAGAGAATAAGCCTGGGACAGAAAGCTCAAGTTTAAGACTAGATTTAAGTCTTACACTGGAGACTTTAGGGAAAAGTGAATTGTAATCAATCAATAGATTGATTGATTGATTACAAGTCAATAGATTTGTGATTTGCTATTTTCTACTGTTGGTCCTCAGACATCTGACTGATTGCATGTATGCATGTATGTGTAAATTGAATTTATTTGAGAATGTATTTCATATCTTCCATTCAGGAGCTCACTGTGTTGTTAATAATGCTAGTAGATTTCTGACAGTTAGATGATGGGGCCTAGGCAACAGGCCTTTTCTGAAATGGTGTCCATGTTGTGGAAGTTTCACTCACTCTCTTAGGAGATGTCTGCCTAATCTCTTTTGAGTTTCTGAAGGTCCCTTAACATTTGGTTATGCCAGCAGGCCTGGAGACACAAGGGGTGAACTTCTATGGTGGCTCCATTATTATTAACATATCTTTGTCTGTTGTTTCTTTATTTGTTCTGTTTTTGTACTTTTTAATTTTTTTTATCATTAATATTGATGCATGGTTTTATGTACTTATTTACTGTTTTAGCTTTGTTGTATGTCATCCAGACATGTTGGTGAGAAGGGCAGCTATCTAAATTCGATATACACATAATATTCCCTCCACTTGTGTTTCTTACCACAACCCTGTGTTATAAATTGACTCATTTAAATGTTGCATTTAATGTGACCCTTTAGAATGACAAATGAATTTGCATGGTTCTAGTCCTGATTAGGTTAACACATTGCCCTTGGTTATAAACTATGGCTTAACAAACCACAATAGTTGAGTTCACAAAATAAATCACAAATAATATGCTACCCTGCTTCTAGATAGAAAACTGACAGCTTTGTAAAATTTTAAAATAAAGACATAAAAATCAATGATAACTAATAATTGAAATAGAAGAGAGAAACAATAAAAAGCAAAGGATTTAGAACAGTCAAAAGTGCGGGGGGGAAAGAAATACAAATACAAATACAAATACAAAGAAATGACTTCCAATTTTCTTTTACAACAGATATAACTATAAATTTATACTAAGCATTTATTTTAAGTTTACAACATTTTTTCTATTAACTAGATTTTTTTCCCCCTAATCATCAAATCCATAGATCATAATTTCATTTTTTTTCTGTTCTGTTTCAAACAAAAGGTTAAGAAGGGGCTTCCAAGCAGCATTGAAATGAATCTATGACTTTTTCTCTAATTGTTACTTCCAGCCTCTCAGACAGCTACTTTAACTTCATCAACCATTCATTCATTGCAGGTAATGCCAAATCTTTCCTCCGTTGTGCATATGAAAATTTTGCTTTCCTTATCATATAGAAAACCAAAGTTTCATAGGATTTTTCAGCTGTTTGGCCATCAGTCCCAAAAGAAATATTTCAGGTTTCAATTACATATTAGTCTTTGAAATCTTCTGAACCAATGTATGCATCTGAATTCAAATTGCTTAGCTTTTTTACATGTCCATCGAGCAAGGTAAAAATCCCCTTTGTTGTTCACATTTCCAACATAGATTTAATATACCTTGTACATTTTAACACAATTTTCTGGCGACAAATGCCAATGATACATCATATTATAAAAATTCTCTATAGCATAGCGCAGTGTAAATGCCATCCTTTTTCATCCACATATTCTTTCATTGTGCCATTTGTAGAGTATTTTTAGCCCATGTTATCATACATTCTTTCAATGGCTCATTTTCTGTTTCAAATTTCAATATTTTTTTTTTAGCAATAACATATTTATCATTCATGCATAGCTCTATTTTAAATTCAACCTTACCATATTCAAAACACAAAGTCTCTTCATCTAGTTCGAATCTTTCTAGTAATTGTACATAGGAAAATTGTTTATATATATGTTCTTTTGGATATCGTAACCTCTCTTGATTTTATTTTAAGATATCCCCAGAAGAATTCAAATATATCACCATAGGTTAACCATTTATATTTAGTTATCATTTCTATTCTGTATTATGCTTCTTGTGGAGACACAACTTGGGTTTATATATTTTCCATTTGTTCAATTTGACACATCTGATAAAATTATTTTAAAAATCTACCTTAACTTTAGCTTTGTCATAACATAAATAGCCATGCCACCCAACTGTCATACCATGCCCTTCTAGTTCCAATAAGCTCCTAATTCTCAGCATTATCCAAATTAGACAACAAGCTACAAAATACAATTTCTAATCAAATAGTCTTAAACCTCCTCTTTCCTTAGCATCTTTTAACATCTTGTATTTAATTATTTTTTACTACTTTGTGTGTGTATGTGTATTATCTTTTTATCAAAACCCTTTAATATATTTTTTTAAAAAAAATAAGAGCTCTTTTTGACAATGCTCCCATCTTGATTGTGCAAACCTGGTAGTTTTGTTGTTTTTAAAGGTGACTTAAAACTTTCTTAAAGTTACTTACAACCCTTTGAGGTTCTGAATTCATAGTTTGAGAACTGCTGTATTAAGGTAAAATGCTCAGTAGGTTTAATTCAAAGTGTTGATCATTCTTTAGCAAGTATTATATGACACACTACTAGGCTGTATAAAGACATTTATCTTGGTGGTAGTACATCCCACAACCATTTCCACACTTCCAGCATGCCGGAGAAACTCCCGGGAACATTCTTGCAATTCTTGCTGGGGACGTGCCCCAAAGCAGGCAAATATTGGTCCAAGGTTCGGAACTGGATAGTGGAAATTACAGGATATAATATAGAGCTGAAACCAGAGATTTTTTTATTAGTAATGAAACCAGACAAAATAACTAAAGGAAAAATGGTACTTGATCCTCCACATCACTACTGCAGCTAGGATACTATACATGCAAGAATGGAAAAATGAATTAATACCCACAGAAAATAAATTGATTTGAAAAATTACCCAGAGAATGCCCAGAGGCAGACCAGTTAACGAAATTACTTAGGAACCAAAAAGATTCTGATTATTACAAACGTTGGAATTTATGGTATAATTGGGTGAAAGAAAAGAGAGGGAAATGAAATGGATTGTATTAGTGGTATAGGCACAGATTTGTGTACGTTAGTTGCAATAACCTTGTATGTATATATGTAAAGTATTGTATTTTTAAAAATGAAAATAAACTTTGTAAAAAAAAAAAGACATTTATCTTGAACTTCCTATCCAATAACTGCATTGCAACATGGTCTCTGTGTGAAATTAGGGAAGTGTGAATTAAAGGACTTGCCTTTCCTGTTGTGGCCCCCACACCTTAAGATTGCCTGTCCCCATATAGCCCTCCTAGATATTTTATGAGTTCATTCAAACAAACCTTTTCCAACAGACTTTAAACTCAAGGTGATAGTTTTAGTGGTGACCATCTTGGATTAGGAGTTACTAAATTCACAGTTTTTTGCCCCTCCCCTTCTATGTTTTACTCTGTTGTATGCCTTGAGATGTGGCATCTGGTTAAAATAACTCAAATTAATTAAAAGGGTGAGAAATCAGTGGGTTTAATGATTGTAGTGTGTGAACTTCAATTACATTTCCCTGTCCTAATTCCAGGACTAAAACCACTATAACAAAGTTGCTGGATATCAGCATCTGGGCTGTTCAGAAATCTTATTACTGTATGTTTAATGCTTATTAAGTGAGTTAAAGACATCTTGCTAATTGGCATTTATTATAAATAAATGTGAAATATGTTAAAGTTATTACAGACAGTCATCTCTACCAGAATACCTTAATTAAAAGCCTACTTTGAAAAGAAGGCAGTGGCTTAGAGCCAGCTTTTATTCACAGTTCTGCATATGAAACATTATTATAAACATATGGTCACTTTACATTTTTCAACCTGACAATAAAAGCAGGATAGCGAAAAATGAAGGGAAATACTGAAGTAAGAAAGCAAAACAAACAACAAAAAATCTTAAATAGTGGACTTTTGATAGCTCATTTCCCCTTCCCTTCCATTGTCCCTTGCCACTACTCACTAAAACTATTTGTAATTGTATTTGTAGTTGTACAAATATTGTATTTGTAGTGGTCTATAATTTCTTGAAATATTGGAGATTTTTCTTCAATTTATCTAAATTATTATTATTTTAAACAAAGTCTTTATTCTGTATTTTGAAACTCATATTCAGATTATCTATACCTGCCTTGCTGTGTGATATCTCATATGTAAGGAAGATATTCCTGCTCGAATTTACTCAAAACGTGTATGATGAATATACACAATCAGTTTTGTCATTGCCACATATTCCATTCGTGTATTGTCCTCTCGTTCTTCCATTCTACAAACCAATCCTTTATCCACATATTTAAGAACAAGTCCTTTTGAATAACTGAGACTTATTTCTGAGAAGTCATGAATAGGACTACAATTTATTTTTTAATGGATATACTATGTTGCGATAGCTAGTCTATAGAATATAACCCAAGAAAAGGATGGCTGTAGGAGTGCTATGTTGAAAATGTATTCTGCGTGTATTAATCCATTCCTATTTCATTGAGAAATAGATGTTTATTTTTAAATTGGTAAATTCTCAACGGTGGGATCTGGTGATCTTGAACTTACTTTTATTTTAAGTGGTTGTGCATGTCATTGCTTCTACAAATTTTTCTATTAATCAGTGAGTTCCCAACTTCAACTGCATTCCAAAGGAGGGGATTATGTAGAAACTCATATTAGAAAATAAAATGAAATAAAAAGGTCTAGAAGGTGACGATAGTAGGGTAAGAAAATATATTTTTACCCCTGACATTTTTAGAACAGCATGGTATGCTCATAAATACCATTAAAACATTCCAAAGAAATCCTAAAGCTTTCTGAGAATAAGGTAGAAAAACATAAACTTTTATTTGTACTATTTGCAGGGAAGGCAGATTTTAGTATAAGAAGAACACATTTTGAAGAAAGACATGACTTTAATGCTTTAATATATAATAATTAATGCTTTATATTTATTTATCTACAACCTAAACAGGCTGTCAAAAGATGTTGTGTCTCTACAAGTGAAAAAACTAGGAGCTTTTTGTGAGAAATTAATAAGTGGCAGCTGTGCACTTTGATTCTCTGAGATTTGTGGGTTGGCTTGAAGTTTCATAATGGACAGGACCGGTCTCACTAATTAATAGGTTTTCCCATTGCAGGCATCATTTTAGAAAAGAAATGACAGATGTATCTTCTAACAGCTGGATATAACTATGAACTCCATCAAGGAGGTTTCCAGGGGTTATTGAGGGATAGTAGAAGCCAAAATATTTCCCTCTACTCTTCCTGCTACCCATGCATCTGAAGAGAAAAGGAACAACACTTCATGAATCACCACAAATTAATTGTCAAACAATCACAGTAGATTAATGTCTGAGTCTGAATTAAAACATTTAGCAAATGGTAGGTGGCTTCACCTGCAAAGAGACTACTTATTTCCAACCAAGGAAATGAAGCTAATTAGGAGGAACAGCAGCTTTTCATCAGTCTGTCCAAAACTCTAAGTGCTATTGTACAGACCATTTTTAAAGGGATTTTTCACTATATAGTTGGCTTAGCATCTCTACCATACAAGGATTTCATAATCACATATACAGTATATATAATGGAATTGGAAAAACAATGGGTACCCATTAATCCTGCTTGCTCAGCATACTATGAATTATAATTCACTAACCTCTTGGATATGTTTCTTGATGTTCAATCCAGTGGTGAAATTCAATTTCTTTTTACTACCGGTTCTGTGGGTGTGGCTTGGTGGGCATGGCAGGAGAAGGATACTGCAACATCTCCATTCCCTCCCCACTCCTAGGGGAAGGATATTGCAAAATCTCCATTCCCATCCCACTCTGGGACCAGCCAGAAGTGGCATTTGCCAGTTCTCCAAACTACTCAAAATTTCCGCTACCGGTTCTCCAGAACCTGTCAGAACCTGCTGGATTTCACCCCTGGTTCAAACATAACTCACCACATGGCACCTGGGAAGATTATATCACTTAGCATGGCTCAACCAAGCTTGGGACTCAGGACAGCCTACCGAGTTGGCCCTGCATGGCCCCATGGGAGTCTGACAACCAATCAGAATACAAGCTCAAATTCAAAAGCCTAGAGAGGGTATAAAACTCAGGCATTCTCAGCATCTCTTTCCTTTTTTTTTTCTTCACCCAACATCATCAAGGCATGTGCTCCTGTCCACCATTAAAACCATCTTTCCACATAGCCACCATGTTTCCAGTGTCTTTCTCCCCACTTGGAACTGAACCCAAAAGGATAGTTCTTCCCACAGTATAGAATATCAGGAACAGATTCTGCCAACTACCCAGCATTTTTTTCTTTTTAAGAAAACAATCACTTTTGTTCCAAACTGAACCATTTACAGTATAGCGTTGAAGCACAGACCATCTTATTCATTGTAGCTGACCTGCACTGTTATTTAGGCTACAGCTTGTTCTATATATGGGTATTTTGGCACTAATTATAGAACAGATTGTGTGGGGATTTCTACGAGACTGCACTATGGCAATACAGATTAAGCAATTAACCTTGATGTCACTGTAATTATTAAGATACTTTAGCAAAAAGAACTAATTTCCCCACAGGATGTTCTGCTGAAATCAACTTTTTCTCTCTTTAAGTTGCCAAAATAGGGAACGCTAATGGAAAATTAAGTTTGCAATTTTTAATAAATCTGGAGGGTATACAGTTCTTTTTCAGTTTAGCAGTTTCGTGCCACGTAATTCCGGTTAAGGCTTGACAAATTATATGTGGAAGGACCTTTTTCTTTATCTAGAATTACAGGAATGCCTTTATTTTGTGAAATATATTTAACAGCATGTCTGTTATTGAAGATATGTGGAAATACTGGCCTTATATTCCTGTGCTTTAAGGAACTACAAATAATATTTCCAGACTGCTTTTATTTTTTCCATATTCACAGACCTTAATGCTATCATACTTCTGCTATCTTTCTAACCAAGGCAATTACCTTTACACTGTTGGTTACTATATTTCCATGTGATTTCAACATATTATTCTCATGTATTTCTTACTTGGCCTATGTAGTTTGGCTGCCTTTAACAGTAACACTGCTTCATACAGTCACTCTACATAAAAGACAACCAGTGAATAATCAAAAAGAGTTGAGCTATTTTGATTGGTCACTTTGCTTAGCAAACAGGAGATTGAGTACATATGGCTCATGCATTAAATTATTGTTTTCCTACAGGATTTTTAGGAAGTGTACCAGTGGTGGAATTCAATTTTTTTTACTACCGGTTCTGTGGGCGTGGCTTGGTGGGCATGGCTTGGTGGGCATGGCAGGGGAAGAATACTGCAAAATCTCCATTCCCACCCCATCCAGGGGAAGGATATTGCAAAATCCCCACTCCCTCCCCATTCCTGGGGGAAGGATATTGCAAAATCTCCATTCCCACCCAATTCTGGGCCCAGCCAGAGGTGGTATTTGCCAGTTCTCCGAACTACTCAAAATTTCCGCTACCGGTTCTCCAGAACCTGTCAGAACCTGCTGAATAGCACCCTGAAGTGTACCTAGGGGAGCTATGTAAGGTGTCAGCTTTGGAAGCCATATTAGGCCGGAAGCTTCCATGCTGCCACCTTCTCATGTGTGGGAAAGTAGGAGGGGGGGATTTAGTAGAGGGGTTGTCTTTAGACATAATAGCATTCTTCCTGTCAGTCAAGGTCAGGCCGATCCTGCATCTGGAGAAGGAGTAGTCGGAGTGATGTCTCGAGATGGGACAGATGGTGATTGGAGCATGTGATTGACTGAGGAGTGAGGAGATGGTTTGGGGTTTTTTGATTTACTGAGGGAAACCCCGGACCTCTCAGATTCGGGTTTTTCCAGATATTCCAGTTTACCTATTCTACTAAATAGAACTTTGAAAAATGCTTTCTTCAGAGTTCTTACTTGGAGTTGGGAGGTTTTCTGGAACGCTGACATAAGGCTTCAGTGAGATGCTTTGGTATAAGGTGTTACAGAGGAATTTCTCCTTTGAGACAGATGAGCAAAGCAGATAATCAAAGCAGATAAGCAGGTATTTCTGGGATCTTTTGAGCATATGCAGACAACCTACAGAAGATACTTGCCTTTAATTATTTTAAATACTTGTATGGCCACCCATCTTAAAGCATAGAACTCAGGACTGCTCACCATCATAATATAAAAACAATGTCCAAATAAAACTACAAACCAACAAATAAAAACAATAGTCTGGTGTCATACCAAAACTTTCCTTCTGTAGCCGCTTGCAACACCCCATCACAGTGCTTGGGGGAAAAGACGGCTCTTAATTTAATCTTTCCAAAAGGTTCAGAGAATAGAGACATGTTAGATGCTCAAAGGAAAATGTGTCTTACAGCTTCTGCAAGATGGGAATATTTAATGGAAGGTACCTGTACCATGTCTACTTTACCTGTGGACTTTACTTTACTTGTGGACTTTGACTCCCAGAATTCTCCAGCTAGCTATGCTGACTGGAGAATTCTGGGAGTTGAAGTCCACAAGTCTTAAAGCTGCCAAGTTTGAAGACCTCTGCTTTAAAAAATGAAGCAATGATGCTTCAGACATAACATGCACTATTCCTGGATTAAATACTTCCACATGAGAGTAACCTTATGAGGTGAATTGGGCTAGGGTGATACAAAAGAAACAGGGAAACTGGAGATTCAATGAAAATTCTCCAGATCAGCTGGATATAAGCCTCCTGAACAGGAGGGCTTCAGGAAGGGGCTTTGTTTGAAAGGAACCAAATTGTATTATCAACTTCTAAGAAAGAAAGAGACAAAGAGAAAAATGGATGGATGGATGGATGGATGGATGGAGGTTATTCTGAAGAGAATGTGAATCTATTTTATGATTTGTTTTCTTGAAACAAGTATGAGTCAATATGGATAAACTCTTGGGTTATATGTAGCATAAGCTACTGTTAGAGTCTCAGGTACATCTACAGAATGGAACAGGAACTGCCTTTCAGCATAAACTCAGTAAAACATCTAGCAGAATAAGTAGCAGTTAGGTAAAGAAAGAAAAAAGTATGCCATGACCTACAGAATCTCCTTTCCTAGATAATGAAAGTTACAGAATAGATCTGAAGTTCTTCAAGGTAAGGCAGATGGCTTAAAGTAAATTTATACAGCCATTTTCAGCTTGAGGGACATACTTGGTCTCTGACCTACTAGTGGGAGCTGGATGGGTGACCCATAGCAAAACAAAACAAAACTATACTAATTAAATTACAATGCAATGCAAATAAAATAAATATAATTCAAATAGAGGATTGGTTGAGAATAGAAAAAGAAGGCCTGGTTGCATTAAAGCTTTGCAAAAATTTGAAAATCCAAAAGAACGTAAGTGAAAAATCTAAATTTCAGAATAAGTTGAAGTTAGCAAATTAGTCTCTTGTGAACATTGAAAAGGCAGAAATGTTTAATTCCTCTTTAGGCTAATATTTTCTAAGCAGGGGATATATATTCTTTTCAGTAATTGCAAAGAGCTGCTGAAAGGAATAGAGGTCCAGGTCTACCATGGTAGAAATATCTTTACTTTAAAATGTGTTCAAAACTCCAGAGTAAATGGATTGTAACTAATTTTTTTTTTGCTGATCCTCTGGCTGACACTGCATCTATTATACCCGTGATGGCGAACCTACAGCACGTGTGCCAGAAGTGGCATGCAGCACCTTCTCTGATGGCACATGAGCCGTCGCCCTAGTTCAGCTCTGCTGCATATTCGACCTCCTGCCAGCTAGCTGGTCTTTGGGTGACTGCCATGCATGCACGGGGGGGGGGGGGCACATGCAGGGGGCCACGTGTGCATGCACAGGGGCGCATGTGCAGGGGCGCATGCAAATTGCACTTTGGGGGTTTGGGCGTACGCAAGCGCACTTTGGGCACTCAGTCTGGAAAAGATTAGCCATCACTGTATTATGCATTATCTTTCAAGAATTCAAGACGTTGAACAATGAGGTTTTTAGGGAGAAAAAGCATCTGTTTCATGCTGGGAAAGTAGAAAGTATGAGAAAGAAACTCCAAGTAATCCCACCTTTATTCTGTTTGGTATAAGAGGGAACTCTGGAGGCTTTCAAGTTTCTGTTATTACATCCTATAAAAATAAGATAACATTGCTTTAGGCTTGTGCTGTCTTGTTTCCTGACCTAATCTATGTTGAAGGGCTAATATTAATCCCAAAATATATTTGGAAAAATATAGTCTTCAGTACCTTACAGAAGACCAACCTGTAGGACGGAATAAATTCTAGAGTGATAGCCAGTGTTTTAGGGTTCCTGTCCAGATCATCTCATACAAATCAAACACTTAAAAGTACCCCTTTAAGAACTGGTGAATATAATCTAGTTCTGCTTTCCTAGTCCAAAGTCGTCTTCAGAGGCAACCCATATAAATACAACCCTATGAAGAGTTTAGCAGAGCAGGACTAAAGATAAACCATCTATCTTTACTAGGAACATTCACAGCTGTTCAATGTCTATATACAGTTCAGTGGTGGGTTGCCCCCGCGTGGCCCCATTGCGAACCGGTAGCAAAGGTAAGTAGAACCCACCCCTGATACAGTTGCTTAGTAAGCATCCATTGCACACTGTGCTGGAACAGTACTTGGAAAGCCCAATTCCATATTGACATTTTTACAGAATACGGTATGCAGAATCCCCTGTAGATTAGAAACAATGTAATCCAGGGGTGGGATTGAAAAATTTCAGCAACCGGTTTGCTGCCCGGTTGCTGGGTGGGCATGGCCATGGGGGCATGGCCTACTCAGCCTCCTGCACCATGGCGGGGGGGGGGGGGCGTTTTCACCCTCCCCAGGCTCTGGAGGCTTTCCTGGAGCCTCCAGGAGGGCAAAAACGGCCTTTTTCCGGACTTTCAGTAGGCCCATTTTTCACCCTCCCAGATTCTTTATGCACACCCTGCACTTACCTGGCATCCAAAATGGGGTGTATGGAAACTTCTGGGAGGGATGGGGCAGGATGGGAGGGGTCAGCCAGTCCTTGGAACAACCGGTTCCGAGAACCAGATTAAAATTAACATCTGGTTCACCTGAACCAGTCCAAACTGGCTGAATCCCACCCTTGATGTGATCTCAGAAGGACATTGCTCATCAATTCTGCCTGCCTGCCTGCCTGCCTGCCTGCCTGCCTGCCTATCTATCTATCTATCTATCTATCTATCTATCTATCTATCTATCTATCATGCCTGGTCTCCTGATTTCTCCTTTCAAAGTGGAACGGTTAGAGGTATTAGGGTTGAGGTTGGACAGTGCTTCTCTATTTGATAATATCCAAATTATTGTCATATATAAATGAAACAGATTAAAAAAAAGCCCCAAAGACATAACTTTGATAACAACGGGTGTTTGTAGGCAAAACCTTTCCTCAAAGCTAACATTTATGATATTGTCAAAAAACAGGAGAAAGATCAATGGAGACACAGATGATTAATTGATTCCTCCCCCGTGTGTTCTATCCCACTCCTTGCAATCTGGTGTCTCCTAGCCAAATACTAAGTGAAATTAGTTTTATATGAGACAGAAAAAATCTAAAACTGGTGGAAATAGAACAGAAAAGCAGTTCAGGGAATTTGCATTTATGAATTGTGGCACATTCTTTTTACTTTATTCTGCCAAAAAATTAAATAATTTGAAAGCTTCATACTGAATACTTGACTGACTGGGTTCACAAGTTAGCTAAACATTTTTTTTTAAAAAAAATCCTTTTAATTATGATAA
Organism: Ptyas mucosa; assembly: GCA_012654045.1. Classification (NCBI taxonomy): domain Eukaryota; kingdom Metazoa; phylum Chordata; class Lepidosauria; order Squamata; family Colubridae; genus Ptyas; species Ptyas mucosa. The sequence goes on from WNWU01013616.1 coordinate 5,673,029, forward strand.
TATGCATTTCGCATAGTTAAAACTGGCATGAGATAGATTTATTTTGAAACAGAATGAAAAGCCAGCCTTCCTTTTCATCTATTCCTCTATGTAAATTAGACAAACAATTTTGAGAGGAGGGGGGATTGTTTGAATATTTATTTTCTGTTTGATTCATACATGAAAAAAGGTTTTAGCTATGTATTTTGCCTTCAAGAAGTAGTCACTACTTTAATTCATTAAGGGAAATTGTTTTCATCAAATGCATACTCTTAAGTAGAATAAAATTGATCAAATCAGTTCTCACTGTAGATATTTCAAAAAGTCCTTCACAGGGTTTTAAACTTGCAAAGATTATAATGGGGTTAGAGCAATTAAATTTATTTAATATTATAATTCATAACTTCTTACCCTCATTGAAACCAATTACTATTGTACTGCAGTACAATAATTTGACTTATTATTTGGATCTGTTAGGAATTCAAGGGTCTGTGTACATTTTCCGCACAACAACAGTCCTGCAAGATAGACTCTGCTTAGTATCAAAATGGTTGTCCCAAAGACACCCAGTGAGTTTCTATGGCTGAAAATTGACTAGTTGGCTGTTCTCATTCCAATTCCTTAACCACTAGACCTCACCACCACTCTATTCTACTCTTTTATATTTGTATCTTCATATTCTTCCTGATTTGAAATGGGCCAGTGTCTTGCTCAAAATCTGAACGAATAATGTCCCTCCTTCAGTTCCAAAGCAACAGAATCCTAAGAAAACATTAATAACAGCTTCAATAGACCTTAATTTGGGGACATTATTGCTGATGCTATGCAGCAGCTTGAGGTAAAAGATTAATGTCTTTTATGCTCAAATAGAAGTTTTTGTTCCCTGCAAAAAATTGGAAAATATCACTGAGTTGCTGGAGTCTTTTCAAATCAATTTAGTTAGCCAGGGCTTTGTGCTGCTCAAATGGCCATTTTTTAAGAATACTGCTAAGGTGCACAAAGAAAGTTGCATGTGTTACATTTACCTGGAAATCAGCAGGTGATGTTTTCAAACACTAAGTAATCAAGCTGAAAGAGTTAAGAATGTCAAAACCATTATTGAAACTCAGTTGCTTCTATGCCTTTATTTTGTGTTCCCCTAGATCTGTTTATTTTTGAAACTGAGTTCTTGCTGCTGTTCCCTAAACATACATACATTCATTCTATCTATCTATCTATCTATCTATCTATCTATCTATCTATCTATCTATCTATCATCTATCTATCATCTATCTATCTATCTATCTATCTATCTATCTATCTATCTATCTATCTATTGGTGTGATTTACATGCCGCCCTTCTCCGGAGACTCAGGGTGGCTTACAATGCATTAAGCATTGTAAACCTTCATACTTTTGTATACACCTGCTTAGTAGGGCTTTCGGGCCCCCATAAGCGGTGTTCTTTTTTATACAAAGTCAGCTTATTGCCCCCACAATCTGGGCCCTCATTTTACCTACCTTGGAAGGATGGAAGGCTGAATCAACCTTGAGCTTTCCATGAGCTTTCCCTCCATTTCACCATGTTAGTATTCCTGTATGTTCCCCTGACTCTCCAAATTAGTTTCACATATATTAACACAGTTTATTTCCTTGAACATATTCAGCTGACACATGTGAGGATTTACCAGTAGAATCTCTGCATGTAAACTGTCCTCTGATGAGTTCTAGAGTGTGAAGGTACTTGTGAGTTTGTTACTTGTTTAGCACAAAGGTTGACTAGAAATTGGTAAACATTTCCAGTTGAACAGTCTTAAAAGATTAACAGCAATTAAAAGTTCTGTTTTCTCAGGAGTCCCAGTTCTTTGGAAGCATGGTCTCTGTATAAAGGAGTCCAGCAGGGCTCAGTTCACAGTTGATCTTGGTTTAATTAAAAAGCTAAGGGTCAGTACTAATTAATACTTGGTTATAACTGTGTTGGAATAGGGTTGGCTAAACTGAGAAGCTGAATAAAAACCAACTAAGGAAATAAAGAACGACTACCACATCATAAATGTAAAGGTAAAGGTTCCCCTCGCACATATGTGCCAGTCATTCCCGACTCTAGGGGGTGGTGTTCATTTCCATTTCAAAGCTGAAGAGCCAGCGCTGTCCAAAGACGTCTCCATAGTCATGTGGCCGGCATGACTAAATGCCAAAGGGGCATGGAACGCTGTTACTTTCCCACCAAAGGTGGTCCCTATTTTTCTATTTGCATTTTTTACATGCTTTCAAACTGCTAGGTTGGCAGAAGCTGGGACAAGTAATGGGAGCTCACCCCATTATGAGGCACTAGGGATTCGAACCACTGAACTGCTGACCTTTCGATCGACAAGCTCAGCTTCTTAGCCACTGAGCCATCGTGATCCACCACATCATATAAATCAGCAAAAAGTCAAGAAAATTTTACTACTTCCTTCCACTATCTATATTTAGAACCTCAATGAGGATCTTAGCTGTGAGGTTCTAATAAGATTTTATGCATCTTGATCTGCAGAGAAGCTGGGTCTTATAGAAGCCCTTGCTTGCCCCTTTGTTCAGGTTGCAATATATAAAAAATAAAATCATTTAAAAAAAACCTACAGAACCTAAAGCCATGTAAGAATACCATAACAACAACATCATAAGTAATATTAATTCAACCAAAAGCCCAGAGGAAATGACAACTGCTAATGGAATGCCAAGAGGTAGCAAGCACTGACCATAATTGAACATGGAAGGAACTCCACACTTGAGCTTATTGTGTTGTGATAAAAAAAATACCAGGTCAGAAATGATCTATATTTATATATATAATTACAAGGGGTTTGAACTTGACTACAAAATGAAGGCCCTTCAACACAAAAATATAACATATTTACAATAGGTCTCATACCTTTATGTGCAGGCTGAATTCTGATAGAGGACTTATGGGTATTTGATTGGCAGCTTAACCTCCTTCAAGAAACATTGGTAGAATTCAGCTATTCAACCAAGTCCCTTTGTTTCTTTTTCAGGATCGGCTCATACAATCAAAGCACCTATTATAGTCACATTTTGATCACTACACTTACATGTGAATTACAATTCATTATCATGTAACATATATTATCGCAAATTGACAATTAATGTGAACATGTTCTAGGCAGGATTTTTTTTTCCTGCTATGCTCAATTTGTTATGAACAATCTATACACACACACACACACAAACAATACAAAAAGCATTTTGAAAAATAGTGGACGTTCTAAAAAGGTAAAGGTAAAGATTCCCCTTGCACATATGTGCTAGTCTTTCCCAACTCTAGGGGGTGGTGCTCGTCTCCGTTTCAAAACTGGAGCCAGTATTGTCCGAAGACATCTCCGTGGTCATGTGGCCGGCATGACTAAATGCCAAAGGTGCACAGAATGCTGTTACCTTCTCACCGAAGGTGGTCCCTATTTTTTCTACTTGCATTTTTTACATGTTTTTGAACTGCTAGGTTGGCAGAAGCTGGGACAAGTAACGAGACTTTACCCCGTTACACGGCACTAGGGATTCAAACTGCTGAACTGCCGACCTTTTGATCGACAAGCTCAGTGTCTTAGCTACTGAGTCACTACATCTCTAGTAGACATTCTAACAAACCAATAATCCCTATAAGATGTCCACTCTAGACAAGGGGGGGTCAAACTTGCGCCATCACATTGTCATCACATGATGTATTGCAACTTTTTCTCCTTCACTAAACTGGGGCTGGTCATGGCCAGTGAGTGACGCATCCGGCCCATGGGCCATGAGTTTAGACCTACCTCCTGAATCCCATCAAATGACATTTGAATGAATGGGACCTGGATATGGGATTGTCCAAGACAGCCTTACCCCTCAAAGAATGTTTTGAGGAGAAGGCATACCATCATCTCCATTAAGGGAGGCAAAATCACCCTCTTTCTTGGCAAAGTAGATATTACTTCATGTACTTAATTACATGCAGATTTTCCAGCTTTGGGGGAGATATAATAAACAATCGGGTGAAATCTACTTACCTTCCCTCCAGTTTGGAAGTGCACATGCTGCGCACATGCACAGAGGGTAAAAAACAGGTTACTTCCTGGTTAAAACCAGGAAGTAACGACGACCAGGTGGGTGGGCGGAGCCTCGCACCACCATCGCTACCAGTTCTCCAAATCACCTGCCGCTATCACTACCAGTTTGGCTGAACTGGTCCGAACCGGTAGATTTCACCCCTGTAACCAACTCAATTAACAGATTTAAGGACTGTACTTTCTCAGAAGTAACTGGTTCAGAGTTATTCCCAGTAGTTATCCAAGACTTATTTCCATGCCCCAATAGGACTTGCCCAATCATAGCCCATCTCTGAGTGTATCTGAGCGACTTTATCTATCAAATGCCTAGAACAGTGATGACTAACCTTTTTGCCGTCGTGTGCCAAAAGTGGGGGTTGTGCGGGGGGGTCACGCGTGTGCGTGCCCACACCTATAATTCAATGCCCCGTGCCCCCCCGCTTTTGGCACAAGACGGCAAAAAGATTACTGGTGGGCTCGGTAGGCCTGTTTTTTCACCCTCCCCAGGCTCCAGGGGCTTTCTTGGAGCCTGGGGGGGACAAAAACAGCCTTCCCCACCCTCGAAGGCCCTCCGGAGGCCAAAAACGGCCCGTTTCCCAACTTCTAGTGGGCTCAGACAGCCCAAAAATCAGCTGGCAACTGATTTGCTAGAGCAATGCTCATGTGCCCACAGATATGGCTCCGCATGCCACTTGGGGCACCTGTGCCATAGGTTCGCCATCACGGGCCTAGAATATTTTTCAGTGTGGCCCTCCAGTTGAACCTGTTGCTCATCCTTCCCAAGTAAAAAAGAACAGTTTGAAGAGTATTTCTGGCTGTTGGTATTATAAGAGTGGAAAATCTTAAGCGTAAACCTTAAAACTGGTTCTTTTTCATGTTTGATTGGATTTACTGTTCCTATTCCTTCATTTTGTGAAGTTTCATAAAGTACCCATGGGGCATTTGCATTGGTTTGAAGATTTATGCAACTGAGGAGTCACTTAGGAACAATCCTCTCCAATATCTGTGTTACTTGCTCATTCCAGACTATGATCAAAATTTATTCAACACTCACTCAAAACTCCACATTTAAATGATATTGTGATTAGCATTGGAATAATATATTGAAACATTGAGCAATTTAATAACTAAAGAACATACCTTAATATAAACATGTGTATTACTATCAGAATTATATAGATTTGATGATTGTAAAGAATATGATTAGAATAACCTTGTATGTTTAAACAATATTGTGATTGGTATCAGAACCGTGTATTGAAACATTGAACAATGAAATAATGAATGATTGTACCTTAATACAAATAGATGCAAAGAGTGAAATATGGGAGGTAAGTTAAAAATGAACAGGATTCAAAGTGGGCGAGAGATGTTGGATAGAAAGAAAATGTCTTTTAATATAAGGGTGATATGATTAAAAGTTAGAATAGAGACAGAAATAAGAGAAAGGGAGAATATTAGTATACACAGTTTTACATAATAAAATGAAAGCAATAACAAGAGGGAAGTTTAGAAATTAAATGGCGGTATAATTATGTACCATATTTTTCAGAGTATAGGATGCACCTTTTTTCCCCTAAAAGGGGGTGAAAATTTAGGTGTGTCTTATACACCGAATGTAGCCCCACCCACCTACTGCCCCCACCCTTTGGCCTCTGCCTCCCAGCAGTTTACCTCCTTGCAGCAAGCAGCAAGAAGAAACAGCTCTTTTCAGCTTCAGCACAGGTTAATTAGCACAAGTTGATTGGATTGGCCTCCCGACTCTCAGCTGTTTTGTTCTCAGCTGTTTTGTGCAGGCCTCTGCTGCTTGCTGCAAGGAGGTAAATTGTTGGGAACAGATTTTTTTTTCTTGTGCTAATCAAGCTATGCTGAAAATGAAAATGAAAGTAAAGCAGGCTATTTGCTGTTTGCTGCAACGAGGCAAAATTGCTGGGAGGCAAAGGCAGATTTCGTTTTCTTGTTTTCCTCACTAAAAAAGGTAGGTGCATTTTATAGTCCAGAGCATCTTATACTCCAAAAAATATGGTATGTTTAAATAATATGGTGATTGGCATTAGAACAATATATTGAAACATGGAATAATTTAATAATGAAAGACTATAACTTAATATAAATGTGTACTATTATTAGAAATACATAAGCTGGATGAATGTAACAACTATGATTAATATTACTAGTTTTATCTGTATTAAAATATGCCACAAATGTGCCAGGTGCCACACTGTTCACGCATTGATATGTATATGTAAAATAAAATAAAAAACCTGAAACAAAAAAAAAAATGCACTCACTCAAAGCTCAACTCGGCTCCTGATTCCTACTAACAGAAACCTTCCAGAGGTCATCTTTCCAAACTATATTATTATCACTGTTAGGAAATGGCTATTGTCTAACTAGTTGGTCAGGCAATATATAAACTATCAATACATGTTTGTCAACAGGTATTATATTGCTTTAAGACTGTATTGCATCATCCTGTATCCTGATTGGCTAAGCTCTGCAGCCAATGTACTTAAGGGGAAGCCTGAATCATGGCTTGTGGACACTACACCATTTTATCTGCTTATTTGCTGTTACTCTCTACCTGTTCTCTCTGTATGATCACTGTTTGATCATTGCTACTTATTGCTATCTATTATTTATTGAATGTTTTAATACTGAACTTGTTCCTGTTTGAAACTCAAGAAGAACTGTTTTATTATGTAATGATAACAACTGGTAAAAAGACTTTGTACTTGGAATATCCCTGAATTGATATTTTAACTACCGCCTTATCTGTGTATGACTTGGATTGTTATTGGACTTTGCTTTATTTTTTTTTCTAAAAGGTAAAAGACTACCACAACTCAGTGTGTCAGTATATTAACTGTGTTTATTCACTCTCAGCCGCTTTCATGTGCAAACTCAAGGGGTACTCTCTCAATAACTCATAACATCAGTTATGAGCCAAGAATATCCTTAACAATCACACTAAATGTCATTAATAGTTCTATGCATGCAATGTCTTTGATTTCTTCTAAGAGTAAAAATATTCCACAAGCGAATTTGGAACATTTTCAAGAAAGGATTGAAAATTTCAGTAGCTGTCTATAAAAAAAAACTCAGAAATGAAAAGTCCAAACCTTATGAATATGAAATATAAGAACATTTCAAAGATTTATTCTTTCTTGAATTGACACATGAGTGACGATGTGTTGGGATGTTCCAATATTATTTTTGGAATATTATCATCCAAATTTTCTGACATGTTTATATCTGCATCTGATGAACTGTTTTATTTTAACAATGCAACATGGATGCATAACAAAGTTAAGATAATCTGAATATTACAATAACTTTAATACTGTTTAATAGTCAGTTCAAGCTATTAAATAATATTGAAATATTATTTTTAAATAGCAACAATAAATACTTTAGTGCACTAGAGACTTCAGCAAACTAATTAAGACATGATGTTGGAAGTTTGGGAATTGTTGATTAACAACCAGGCAACTCCATCATATTAAAGTTATTGAAAGTCATACAAAACCTGAAATTGTTTATGCAATATACCCTCCTTTTTGTGGCATAACCATATATCTCTATTCTTAATCAAACACAAATACAGTTATAAAATTTTGCTGACCTAGAAAGAAAATTTCAGCATAAAGATGTGTGATTCTGTGCATTTGAAATAAACCAGGTAAGTATGAGATTATATTTAATCTATGCTTCTAGTATGGGGTTACACATGCGTTTACAATCAGGTTTTAAAAACAAACATTCCATTGAGAAGACATATTTAAAATACGATTAAAATATATTGCAGAGTATGACTTTGCAACATATTAATATTATAATTGCGGTGCATAAATTATCGCTGCTCTAATTTCAATTTCAATCAGGGTTGCTTTGCCAGAAATGCTTCATAAAATTGCACTTTCAGTAGCTCTCATTTGGCAGTGACAATTTTGCTCCAGGATACTTCTCATATAATAGGCTTTAGAGCACAATGCTAAGTTTTTTTCATTTTGTTAGAGAGTCTAAATAGAATATGGTTCAGATAAAAATGTAATGTTTAAAGTTAGGCTTTTGTTTTCTGCTGTCAAACTTGGAGAACTATGGAGTTCTAGTCTAGTTTTTTTTTTTTAAAAAAAGTACATACCAATCTAAAAATAGAAAAGAGGAATGAGCTTGAGATCACCCAGTCAATCCATCATTCATTCAGTCAAGAAATCTAGGGCAAAATGAATAATTTTACAGCAAGAAACATCTCTGTGCAGAAGTTATTCTTTTTGAAGTGGCATGTTTAGCATTAATGTATTATTATCAGAGAATTGTATTTTTAAAATATAATACATGAAAAAAGCTTGGTTGGTTTCCCCTCGTTACCATCTCAAGTTGAGTGAGAGCCAGCTATTTCAATTTTCAAATCTATCTCAACATATCCTTTTCTCCACAAGCAAGAGTTCTCTTGATTTCAACACCGGACCAACAAAGTAACTCCAAAGGAAATTTAAAACCACTTTATTGTATTAGCTATAGTAACAGAGGACGCGGTGGCTCAGTGGCTAAGATGCTGAGCTTGTCGATCGAAAGGTCGGCAGTTCAGTGGTTCGAATCCCTAGTGTCACGTAACAGGGTGAGCTCCCGTTACTTGTCCCAGCTTCTGCCAGCCTAGCAGTTCGAAAGCACGTAAAAAATGCAAGGAGGGACCACCTTTGGTGGGAAGGTAACAGCGTTCCATGTGCTTTTGGCATTTAATCATGCCGGCCACATGACCACGGAGACGTCTTCGGACAGTGCTGGCTCTTCGGCTTTGAAACAGAGATGAGCACTGTCCCCTAGAGTCAGGAATGACTAGCACATATGTGCGAGGAGAACCTTTACCTTTACCTTATAGTAACAGGATCTTGCAAATCTGATTGTGCTTCACTTCTACATACTCCTTACTCCTGTGAATTTAATGAGGTGTCTGAACTGTTTCCTGCTGCCCTCGGATTGTTTTGAATGGCACTTCTCACTACACTGCTCTGAGAATAGATCTGATTCTCTACACTTAGGAGTAGGGTTCTCTACACTTGGGAAAAAGAAAAGTTGATAGGGCACGGTATCTGTTATGTTTCCATTTCAAATAAGGAACTCCAAAATGAACAAAGCAATAGTAAACTATTTTTACACTGTTGCTAAACTGGTTGTGTGTATGTATCAATAAGAATGTTGTTTGATCACAATTCTGTTTTCAAACGTATTTTCTGATGAGTCTCTTTTTAGTGGAAAAAAGATATGTCCGATTACATGGATCTTTCCCAAAAGGCAGACTTCGGAATAAAAATTGTTCTAGGGGAGATTGCAACTATAGCCTATAGCCTATTCTACTTCTCCCCAGTGGTGAAATCCAAATGTATTTACTACTGGTTCTGTGGCCGTGGCTTGATGGGAGTGGTGTGGCTTGGTGGGCGTGGCAGGAGAAGGCTACTGCAAAATCTCCATTCCCAGCCCACTCCAGGGGAAGGATATTGCAAAATCTCCATTCCCACCCCACCCCGGGGCCAGCTAGAGGTGGTATTTGCCAGTTCTCTGAACTACTCAAAATTTCCACTACCGGGTCTCCAGAACCAGTGAGAACCTGCTGGATTTCACCCCTGCTTCTCCCTAACCTAACCCTTGCATCAAGAGCTCCAGGGAGAGGAAACTTACTTTACTGTGGCTTGATTTATAAGCAGTCAACCCCTGCAAATGAAGACCGTTTTGTTCTTCTCTGACTTGAAGGAATTAGCAGTCCTGATCCAGCAGGTGGTTAGCCTTAGCAGTCAGTAAGTAATTAAGGAGAGATTGGTGGCATAAAAATGTAATAAATAAATAAATTAAGCCCCTGAAGCTGACTTAACAAGCAATCAGCAACAGCAGGAGAGAGAAGACTTAAGTGATAAGAGCCACAATCTGACAGCATATCTCATCCAACGATGTCCCTAGTATCTTGGAAAGCTGAGCAGAGAGCTGTAGGTGTGAAATTAAATGACACTTTTGAGAGGATGTAATCTTTACAGAATAGAAAATTTATACAGCAATCCATTCAATGGCTGACCAATAATCATGAGGTTTGGGATGAATTCTGTATTGGGAACCGAGAATACTAGAACTTCAGCAATTAGTCCTTACAGCAATTTTGAAGATGTAATAAGTATCTATAGTTCAAATGTTAATATCCAGTCCATCCAGCCATACAAGGACAGGGTGGTCTATGTTGAAAAAATTAGACATTGGGCTTGTGTAAGCTCTTGATCAACATTCAGACAATGTGGTGGATATTTTCTCAAGGAGCACCATAGTCACATTGAAGGGTGGGGTCTTGTCTCTACATTGAAGGGTAGAGACAAGACCCCACTTAAACAATGAGTCCTGGCAGACTCCTTGTTGGGTACGGATCCTGTTCAGAGTAGACCAATGCTGGAGAGGAAGATCAAAACCTGGCACCTTTTGTGTAGGGGTATCTACATAACTGCCTGTATCTGGGCATTCAGCAGCCCATTTGGCTTTCTACTGTGTGTTGATGTCAAAGTTGTTACACAGTTGTTGAGCGTGTGCCAGAGAGGGCTTCCTGAATTTAAGCCTGCCAATTGATACTGTGTTTCTCCAAAAAGAGGGCTGGGTCTTATTTTATTTTGACCCTCGAAAAAGCAGGTAGGCCTTCTTTTTGGAGGGTTCTAATTATTGACTCACCTCATGGTGGTGGTGGCACCAACAGCCCTGGCCAGCAGAAGCCTGCTGCTGACCCACATCTTCTGCAGACTCTTGCCACCACTCGCATGCATTGCCCCAGCTTCTGTTTTGCCTTCAGACACCTTCTAGAAAGCCCTCTGCAGCTGATAACAGAGCTCCAGTTCAATTCAGAGCTCTGTTATTGGCTCCAGATGCTTTTTGGCAGGCATCTGAAGGCAAAACGGAGGCCAGGGTGATGCGGGCAAGTGGTGGCAAGCGGCCGCAGAAGAAGTGGCTACAAAAGAAGGTGAGGCAGGTGACAGGGTGTGCAAAGCCTGGAAAGTAGGGCAGTTCCACCTCCCCATCCCCACCCTAGCTTATTTTTTACCTGTGTGCCTCACTCCACCCCCTGCACCCCAAGGTGAGCAGGGGGCCTTAATTAGGGCTAATTTTGTGGGTGGGGCTTAATTTGATTGCATGCGCTCAAAAACATGATAGGGCTTCTTTTCAAGGTGGGTCATCTTTTTGGAGAAACATGCTAAATGAGGAAGATCAGCGTGCACAGAAAGAAGTGGGTTTCTCGTAATTTTGTTGTACTCCTTCCTGCCTTTGTAGGGATGGTGGTGCAATGTGGTTCGAGACAGGGAGTCAGCAAGTAGGAGTGGATTTTATGCAACCGCTTATGATCCTCATTGCTTTCTATGTCTTGTGATTTGCCAGGTTTCAGAAGCAATATTACTTTGGTTTTTTTGAATTCCGGTGGGAGGTATCCGCTAGAAAGTATGTTTGAAAAGAATTTGCCAAGCCAATTGCTTGTTAGTCTCCCAGAATGAATTAGAAATTCAGGGTGGATGCCATCAAAACCTGCTGCTTTGCCGGACTTCAGACTGTTGATGGCTGCATCGATTTTGTCCATGGAAAAAGGGTGGGTGAATTCAGAGTATGCTGGAGCACAGTGTCAAAAGGCTGAGAGAACTTTCTTGATGGTAGTTGAGTGCTCTTTCACTCTTGGGTGTGATGCTAGTTTGCTTCCTCATGGTGCACCCTGGATAGTACGGTAGTGTGAACCAAACAACTAGCAACAAGTGGCAGCCCGAGTACATTGAAGAATTGTCAGTTAACAACAGTTGGCAGCCAGACATTTTTGTAGAATTCCTGGTTTTCTAAATACATGGCAACGGATAAACAAAATGGGCCTTTTCAGGCATAAAGGTCAAGACAGATTGGGGACATTGTCAGTATACGCCAAATTAATGTTGAACGGCTCAGCAAATATATATATAAATACACACAAACATATATATACACACACACCGACACACATACATGGTACTACTGCAACTAGAAATAAGAGGTCTTGTTTAAATAAAGTTTGGGATTGTGGTAAAGCTGTATGAGTGACAAAATGGCAGATGGAAGAAAGTAAGATGGATTCACTCCACTTCAGTTCAACAGCTTCAATGGAAGATTACACATTGATGGCACTTAATTCTAGTCAAATTGCCACACAAGTATCTTAACTATTCTTATAAATGTTGGAGAGAATATATACAAAGGATTTTTTTCCCCATTGGTAGTGGTCATGGAATAAAGTTACATGCTTCTGGTATATATGGTTTGTCCAAATAAGTCTTGTTACCAAACAAAGAATTGCATGTTCTCTGGAGTTAGGGTTGTTGAATTTATTCACAGGATGATATCTCAACTTATCATTTAATTAATTTTAGCAGGTAAAACAATTGCCCAACATCTTAGATAATCTAATAATTGAAATGTAGATTAACAAGGCCTCTTCAATTGTCATGTTAGGGAAAAAAATACTGATAAATGTTAAGAATGAAATATCGGAGGCAAGAGCATCAAACTTGGGTGAATGCCTATAATTGAGCCATACCTACATTTAGACCTCAAACATCCTTCGATCTTTTGGGAACAACTTGCCAATTTCAGATGTTCATTTTAATGTTCTTGCTTTCAACTATGCCTCCTTTGACCCAGACTGTTTAACTTTGTTCCTTGGCATTTGATTCATGGACTGTCATTGGACTATGTTTGCATCTCTAAACCTGAGCTCAGGTGTGAGTCTACATTAAGTTGCCTAATGATATACAGTAGCTCTTGAGCACAACCTCTGTCTGTCTGTATGCATGTGTGTATTAGAAGGCAAGCAAACTCAATAGATTATGAAAGTTGTAATGAAAACATTTCACATATCATTGGCCTGAGGAATTCATTACAACAAGATGTAGTGATGGCTCTGAAGGGCAAATTAATACATTGATGAACAGTAGCTTTGTCAGGAACTCTTAGCCTTGAAGGCTGAAGTCAAACTCTCTTAAATGTTAGAAAGATTGTTTTGAGTAGGGTGGTGCAATGCTTTGGAGCTGATTCTGAGAAAAATATGTTGGAATCTGAAGAAGTATGAAAGTAGCATCCATCAACTCTTAAAGGAGCTGTGTTTTCCTTATTGTTTGGAGTTTGGTGTCAAACTCATGGTGTCGTGTTTTTGTCAGGTGACATATCACAACTTTTTTCGCCTTTGGTAAAATGGGGGTGGGCATGGTCAGTGGTTGATGCATCTGGCCCATGGGCCTTGAGTTTTACACCCCTGGCTTAGAATCTATTGAGAAAAGCCATATGATTCTGAGAAAAATTGCCAAGAGGTAGTACATTTTTTCCTCACTGTATGCCAAAGCATTTTTGCATCATTCCTATCACCCATCTCCTCCCACTTATGACTGCATGACTGTAAGTTTGTTGCTTGTATCCTTATGATTTATATTGATTGTTTCCTAGTATGATTTGATTGCTTATTTGTACCATATGACTATCATTAAGTGTTGTACCTTATGATTCTTGACAAATGTATCTTGTCTTTTTATGTACACTGAGAGAATATGCACCAAAGGCAAATTCCTTGTGTGTCCAATCACATTTGGCCAATAAAGAATTCTGTTCTGTTCTGTTCTGTTCTGTTCTGTTCTGTTCTGTTCTGTTCTGTTCTGTTCTATTCTGTTCTATTCCTATTTCTAATCTGGAATCAAATTCAAGGAACTGTACTGCCATGGTTGTTAATATAGTTGTAGGAGCCTGAGTGGCATAGGAGGCTAATGCCTCCTACTAACGCAGCATTTAACATCCAGCTGCCTGCAATTACTGCGAGTTCAATTCTCACCAGGCTCAAGGTTGACTCAGCCTTCCATCCTTTCTAAGGTAGGTAAAATGAGGACCCGGTTGTGGGAGCAATAAGCTGACTTTGTATAAAATATACAAAAGTATGAAGGCTATTGCTTAACGCATTGTAAGCCGCCCATAGTCTCCGGAGAAGGGCGGCATATAAATAAAATAATGAATCCCAAATGAATCCCAGTTTCAATCATTACTATCATGTACAATATTGTTTTACTACACCGGACTGCCCTCCTGAACCAGTTATCATGCCAACACCTTTGAAATATTATGATTCTGAACATCATTTACCTCTCTATAAAAAGCTTTGACTAAAACACTGAACTTGCTTTTGAACTCCTACATATTCCGACTTTTGGAATCTGCCTTTGATCTCTGCAACACAAAGGAATGGCTTCTCCAACATTTCTCACTTTCATGTGAAGCTTCCCTGATGCGAGAACTAAAATTTTCATGAGGCCAACATAAAAAGAATTTTAAAATACAGCTGAGAATCTAAGGAGTTAAAGTAATGGCTTAAAGAGTTAAAGTAATAGGACTTGACCTTCTTGGGTCCATCAAAACATGGGTAGAGTGAAAATGTGGGAAGCAAAAACTGGGCAGCCTTTTAAAAAGAAGTATGCACAGGTCTATGAATGCTGTTGCTAAGATGGCAAAATTATACCACAATGTTACATCCCCTCATGCAACTTGGCTCCTCAAAGATTCTGTGTAATTGAACTTGGCTTAGCTGGTGTTTCAAGTGTGCTGTCACAAAGAATGAACTCACTGATCACTCATTATTCATCAGTGAAGAGAAAAATTACAGACCTGGATTATAATATTCATGGGTATATAAGATTCTACAAATGATCAACGAGTATGATAATTTCCCCAATTTTTTTAAAAAAACACCCATAATATATTACTTTATTAGTGCACATTTTTTAATGAATATGAATATAGCATTGAGAATAAATCAAAGGTTTTGCAGGTTTGCTGCATATTTAGTACTGAATTTTCCTGCATTATTTTGTTTTTAGAACGTCCTTGAGAAAGGAACAATTTTTGAAAATTCACAGGCTGAAATAAATTTAAAAAACAACAACAACCCCATGCCCAGTAATTCTCTCTCTCTCTCTCTTTTTCATAACCAAACCTTTAACTTACCTTTTTGTATTTTACAGATAAATATTCTGACCATTCTGGTTTTCAGATTAAAGAATCTCAATTACAATATGCATATTTTACTGTTTCCGTATGAGATAAAATCATTTATAATTTTATGTTTCAATGATTTTTGTAATATATTATGATTTTATTTTTATTTTTTGAACTTCGTAAGTTGCTCAGTCCTGAAAGTGTGATGGGCAGCTATATAACAAACCAAAATAATTCCAGGCATAGAATGCTGGAATACAGCAGGTGCCTTTAAAATCACCATAAAATACTGTATATTGGAATGAACTCTTTCCCAGTCATTCTCCTAAAGATGGAGAAGTAGCCTGCATGTATTTTAGAAATGTGACTTCTGAACAAATATGCTAGTTGTGCCAATAAAGAAGCAATTGAAATATTATAAAAAATGAAAAATCCTTACAATATTAAAGAACCAATTGTTGCAGCACGATATCAGTAACTATTGACATTTTCCTCTCTCCTTCATGAAAACTAAATAGATAGTAAAAACAAAAAAAATGGACAAAGTGATAAATAATATTCCCGGCATATTAGAACAGTGTAAGGTTTCTTTTCAAAGAGAAAAGTTGAGAGGATTTCGGAAAAGAGCTATTACTCAAAAGCTCATCAAGGAAGATGAAAAGGACATAAGATCTTCTCCAGGAGAAGGGGGAAAAAAGCAATAAAATGATGCGCTGCAAGTGAAGCAGAAGAATGGCAGCGTGTAACTATGAGCGGCAGTAAGGTCAGGAGGCAGTCAAAAACCATGGCGCTTAGCAACAGTTACCAGGCTCTGACTCAGAAAACTAATATACCTGATCAAGATTTGCCAATCAAAATCTCAGAAAACATTCTGGTGAGAATGAAGATCTATGCTGTCCAGGAATCATTTCGAAGGAGAAAAAGCAAGTGATAGTAGTAGGCAGTTTCCTGTTAAAATAACTGTTAAGATCCTGTTAAGATAAACCTGTTTTTGAGGCTTTTTTCAGACGGTTTTTGAAGCTTTTTTCAGGCTGTTTTTTCTGGAAAAAATGGCTAAAAAAAGCCTTGAAAACGGGCCAAAAAAGCCTTAAAAATGGACTAAAAAGCCTCAAAAATTGGCCAAAAAGCTTCAAAAACAGGCTAAAAAAAGCCTCAAAAATGAGCTGAAAAAAGCCCTGAAAATGGGCCCCAAAAATAGCCCGAAAAAGGCCTGAAAATGGGACATGTGGAGGCAAAAGAAACAGCTGGCAGGTGGGCAGGGCTTTGGCAATATTCGGTCTATTAAATGCACAGACATTTTCACCCCCTTTTGGTAGACAAAAAAGTGTGTCCCATAGTCCGAAAAATACGGTATCCTTGACAAGATGTTTTCTTCAGATGTCCAACTTTATGATGTCACCGATAGGCTACCAAGATTTTTCACTCTTATAGATTATTACTAATTTCCGATAATACATGTGGGAATTAACAACATTGCAAGGAAGATAAACCCTTATAATAGCTCAACAAAATTGAGGAGGTATTGCGTTTTATGTGAGGAAAATATATGAATCTACAGAAATTTATATTTTAGAGAAGGTGAGTCCCATTGAGAATGTCTGGGTAAGAATGAAGGGAAAGAGAAATAAAAACAAATAAAAGACACAGTGCTGAGAGTTTATGATAGACCTCTGGGACAAGTTGAAAAGAAGGATAACATCTTTCTTATATATCAAATTTATTAACATTTTACACACAAAATAGACATTAAAAAAACAACACATATACAAAAAGAAAAATGTGCATACACAAAACTAAACATCAGACTTTTTAAAAAATTAGTTCACTTTCCACCTTTCGCTTTCCTCATGGATCCATTAATGATTTCTTAAGACAGTTAGATGTTTAGTTGAGTTACAGTTTGGGTAGTAAAACATCTGCAAGAAAACAACAAAGCTCAAAGAGCACCAAGGACCCCTCCCCACATTTCAACACTGAGCTATAAATATTCTCCTTTATTGGTATCAGGGATGTGGTAGTGAATCTTGCAGAATCGTACAAGGGGTGTATGTGTACCTCATGATCTATTAAATTGATTCCAGCTCTCTGATTCAAAGGCAATTCAGCTGAATCGTCTCTTTGAATCAAACCTCCGAATATAAAATTCTAGATGGATTACTTGCATTGAATCATATTAATTCAATTATTTGTCCTTGGGGAATGCACATGTGCCTGTTATTTATTTAATTAATTTATGCTTATCTTCAGAACAAACAGATTACAGGTAGTCATTGATTTACAACGACAACTGAGCCCCAAATTTCCATTCTTAAGCAAGGCAGTTGTTAAGCAAGAGTTTTGCCACATTTAAAACCTTTCTTGCCACGGTAGTTGGGAATCACTGCAGTTGTTAAGTTAGTAACATGGTTGTTAAGTGAATCTGGCTTCCTCACTGATTTTGTCAGAAGGTCACAAAAGATGATCATGTGACCCCTTCAGCCATCTTGTAATTCACAAAACTAATGTACCAAATGATATTGAGGGAGAAGGATAATACAGATAACATTTGCAATACAAATCCTAGTTCAAAGTAAAACAAAACAACCATTATTCCATGTTTATAACAAAACACTCAGAATGTTGCACCAAAAAATTACTAGCAATTCTTGTAAAGAAGCAAAATTCAAAAGCCTTAGTGTATGTCATCAAAGGAACTACTGTATGAGGATATGAAAGAAGATAATTTTCATTCCAGAATAACAAAAGTGGATTAAGTGCTAGTCTATGCTGATTGCTATCCACTGACAAATGTACAAAAGAATTGGCCAATAGGATGTTTTTGTTTAAATTACAATGTTTTTATTTTAAAGCTCCCTTTAGAAATTGCATTAGAAAACTCATGCAACTCAGTAAACACAGTCATTGTTTTGACTGTTAAATTAAATATCTAACTTGAGAAAAAAGCATTTAAAGTGACAGAAGGTAGGAAACACCAAGTATTTCTCTTCCTCTTGTTTGAAACTCTATGAATTCATTTTTCTCCTGCAAGTACTGAGGGAAATGCAAATTGTACAAAAGCTGCATTAAGGCATTTCAGACAAATAGCTACATTCAAGATGTCAGTAAATGAAGAGTCACAAATCTGTTCCCAGAGAATTAACAATGCAATCCTGGGTCTCGATACAGCTACTTAAAATGAAAATGAATTGGTTTTCATAGTGTTCTTTGCAGGCAAATGATCTGGTAGGATATATAGTATCAATTTACTTTCTTGATTTTCTCACCAAACAAGCTATCTAGGAAACTTAGCCAAAAATATGAGAAAGTAGAACTGCGGATTTTAATAGGGTTGAATTTCTTAGGAACGGCAAGAAAGAGAAATGTTGCTAAGGAAACATTTCATTGGTCCCTTATGGCCAGGTAAACCTAGCTGAACTAATGATGAGATAACCCTTTCATGATGGATTGTTTTTTCGATTGCCTCAGACACAGAAACTTTGTTTACGCTCTCTAGAGATTGCTGAAAAATTGTGAGATTTTATACAACATGCACATCTGAATTACTACCAAACTTGAGATGGTTGAATGCCAGACCCAGTTGCTGGACGTTGCTTTGTTCATTTGACATGAGGTGGCAAGAGAATCTAGAAATCTTTCCATCCATTTAAGTCATTGAGCTTTTTCTCATGCTGTTGTTCCAAATAAGCAGCAGATTCCTCAAAATATGTCCCTTCTGAGAACTTTACCAGAGTTTGCCAGCCATCTGTAGGCTCAGAGAGACAACTCTGACTTCACTTCAAACCCCTCTGCCACATCCAAAAGATCAGGAGCAGTGGTGGAATGGTGCCAGTTTAACAGCCGGTGAGCCTAACGCGCTTGCGTACAGTGCTGAAAATGGAGCATTTAGAAGCTCAGCTACTTACTTTCCAAGTCAGCAACGGTAAGTAGAACAGCGAGGGAGGGGAATCAGCTGTGTCGTGTGATTGAGATGAGCTACAAAGCAGGAAATAAAGGACAGGATAGAGCAGGAATGGGTGGGCGGGGCCAACTGATCATCAGCACTACTAGTTCACTTGAACCGGCTGAATACCACCTCTGATCAGGAGCCAGGAAGGGTGCCTTCTTTGTCATTGTCATTGTGCCTGCCCTTTGGAATGATAGAGGTTCCAGAAGCCCTTAACTCCTCACCATTTCCCCAGGCCTCCAAGAGAGCCATGACTTGTTGCTTGAGGTGTTTTATTTAGATACATGCGTCTTCTGTTTTACAATCATTTTTTAAAATTATTATTTTGAAATATAAGCCACTGGAATTGTTTTGAAGAACAGCAGCTTTCAAATCTAGCAAACTGAAAGAAACCATTCCAGAGAACAACACATAAATTGTCTGCTTCAGGTGGTGGATTAGACAGAGTAGGATGGGACATTGGTTCCAGTTTGTCTCCTAGCCAAAGCCAGTTTGTGTACCAGCTATTTTGTTTTGTCTAATGAGAGGATCATTCTGGTGTCTCTGCTACTTTCTCCAACCCAAGTTCCTTAACCTATAGTCTCTTTAACTGTTATATTTTCTCCATTCTCTTCAATTTTTGCCTTGCCTTGCCTTGCCTTGCCTTGCCTTGCCTTGCCTTGCCTT